>OX101790.1:3816419-3912432 GCA_944452715.1 Ophion slaviceki
CCATCGACTCTCATTAGGAACGTAGCCGTATAGTCGGAAACTTCCTTGCAATGTCCGGAGCATGGAGACTAGAGTAAAGGAGCCCGAACGCAATGCTGGCGAAATGGTTGTGAAAGTGATGAATGATCCGCGGATTGTACCCGCCTGGCGGCGCTACCACCGCTGGCTCCGTCCGCGCGGTGATTTTGAATCGTCGATCCCCAATTTGTCGTATATTTGTTTTTTATTAGCGCAGTTTATAATACTGAAGAGTAATATTGATATGATTTTGTGTAAATTATATGATATGCTTTTGTTTAAATTATGAAATGATAATATATCAGTAATTTTTTACTTGGAGGTGATCTATACTGTAAATGTTTTATTTGTATACGGTGACACGTATGTTTAAACAGCCATAATGTGAATATTGCATACTGGATTTTCAAGAAAATTTTTTTTTTTCGTCGCTACAAAAAGAAATAATAAAATATATAATTTACATTAAACCTCAAATCAACCAACAAATCAAACCGAATCTAAACCCCAGGCAGGGCAATAACTTAAATATTAGAAAACTACCTATTCTAGTGATGGAAGGGACATGCGGGGTAAGCGCAATATTTACCCATGGCGAAGCTGAAATCAAAAAATAAATCCAATTGAATATTATAGGTAATACATTATAACGAAATGGGAGCGAGGGGGATTTATATTAAAGGATGTGCATATTTAACCTAAAAAACTTTTTTTTATCCAAGCACCATGCATTACATTTTTGCTGTATCAAAGAAATCTCTAACAGCATTAAAATTAATGGCAATTAGAATTAAATTCGGCGACGATAGCATGCAATAAAAGAAATACAAACGGTTTGGCAAAATGAATCAACATGTAGTTGCACATGTCGATGTCAATATTTGTCAATATTTTCGCTAACTCGCGAATTAATTGCATAAACATAATATTAAGGTTCAGTTCTTACCTTTATTGGATGGACTTTTTCTGTTTTGATTTTATAAATACTTTTAATACCGAAATATCACTCAACGATGCGTGACAGCGTAAACTGTATGTAACTGACATATATATAATACTCACATATATAATAACTGACAGTAATACATCACTGTATGTATGTCACAAACACATATATGTAATACTCACATATATAGTAACTGACAGCAGTGCAGCCAGATCGCGCGTAAAAGTTACCCCCTCTCTAGTCTCTTACGCGCCCATCACACAATCATAGTAGCGCGTGTCCGTGAGCGAGCGACGCTCGGAGCTCGGACGTCTTCGGAAAGAGCCGAGCACGGTCGAAGTTACCCGACCGCGCCTTCGGCAGCTACACCAACACATGGACGCTGAGCACGTTCATGTACGGCCAAGCCGAAACGAAGGCTTCGAGGGAAAAAGCAATCTGAGCACGACTCGCGCGTGACTTCACCCGACGGCACGCGGGAGGCTTTTAGATGGTTTCAATGCTTATTTAGCTCTTGATTCCCTGCGGTATTAATGTATAAAAAAATGTATCGCGCACTCTGATCGCTTATTTTTTTTAGTTTATACGTTAATTTAAATATAATAATAAATCTAAATTACAACTTATTTATCTTATATAAAATTGTTTACGCTTTACTCACACCCGTTCTTATGTCAAATAAATTATAATTCATAAAAGTAAGCGGAAATATATTTATATTCGTATTGTTATATTAATTCTCATACTTTCATCAAGCGATAAAGCATTATCCCCAAAAACAAGCTAATCATCCATCCGGCCGCGAATCCGAAGCACCAGAAAGTGTACATATTCTACAAGCGATGAGATGGTCCCGTTGGTAGCGTTCCTGACTTCGGTTCGCAGGGGTCCCTAGTGCAAATTTTTCTCGAAATTGTTCATAATTTCTCATATTTAAGTCGTATTTGAGATTTTCGGAGAAAAAATGATTTAAAACATATTCAAGTTCTGGTCTATTTCCCAAAAACACATTTTTTTTACTGAAAATTCATGATTTCTCATTTTTTTCCCGGAAATTTCTCTTTTTCGTATGCTCTGAGTGAATGGCTGCGGACATATTCGGAGAAAAGTTAAAGATGAGAAAAAATGAGATTTTCGTAAAAAAAACTTATTATTGTTATTTATTTCCGGAAATTTCCCTTCCTATTACCTGAGTGAACGGCTGCGAAGATATTCGGAGAAAATTTAAAGATGAAAAAAATGAGATTTTCGTAAAAAAATGTTGTTCAGTTTTTTAAAAAATATTGTTCAGTTTTTAAAAATTGAACAATATCTTCAAGAACTATATGAATGGAAGATATTTCATCTTTTCACTACCGGTTCTATGATGAGAATAAATAAAAAAATATTTATTATTCAAAAAATACCCTAACAATAAGTCATTAATTAAACTCAAAACAAATTTATGATCATTCATTAATAATATTGTTGCGAATTACGATTATAATTATTTATATTATTTTTTCCTCATTAATTAATAATTTGAATAATAAGTTTATTTAACAAAATCAAAATATTAAAATTGTTTGAACATTAATTCCGATATTAATTTTAATTTATCTAGCAATTCCTTCATTCAACGTTTTATATTTAACAGATGAAATTTATATATCAACTCTAACAATTAAATCTATTGAATATCAATGTTACTGATCTTATGAATATTCAGATTTTAATAAAATTAAATTTCATTTATTTATAATTAAAAATAATGATATGAACATTAATAATGTCCGTTTATTAGATGTTGATAATAATATAATTATTCCAAATAAAAATCAAATTCGTATATTAATTAATTCTTCAGATGTAATTCTTTCTTGAACTGTGCCATCATTAGGTGTGAAAATTGATTCTCTCCCTGGCCGAAGTCATCAAACTTTAATTAAGATAAATCTATCTGGATTATATTATGGACAATGTTCTGGAAGGTGTGGCATAACTCATAGATTTATACCTATTGCAATTGAAAGAACTAATCATGAAAATGTTATATAATGAATTTCTTATCCATTTTCATTGGATGACTGAATTAAAAGTTTTTATCTCTTAAATCAATATATAGTAATTAAAATTACCCCTAATGAAAAGAAATGAGTTAAAATATAACGTTAAAATGTTATTTTTAAATTATTAAAATTAATATTTTTTATATTCCACAAGTATCACTGTACAATTGATTAACTTTGAATATAATTTTATTTACATTGAAAAAAGTATTAATTCGCCTAATAATAAAAAATTTTAAAAATGTATCTTAAAATGGTAAGAAATTTATTTTTTATTTTAGTACCAATTCAATGGTTGATTTACATTGAATTTCTTCTATTCAAATTTTGCTATTATTCGAATATTATTTCGAATAGTTGATTCTCGATTAATTAATTTTAAAAATGTTATTTGAATAACTTTATTCAAAGAATTGAAAATTATTTATTGAATAAGTGTATTTGATTTAATATAATTGATTTCACTATTTTATTTATATTAATTTTAAGAAATAATTTTATATATTTTTTCACAAGTCCCATATATTTTTACAAGTTCAAGACATTTAATTTTTTCAATTGATATTTCCCTCCCACTTTGATTTTGTTTAATAATTTTCCTTTCATTGAACAATACAAACTTTGCAGTTGTTACCTTTTATAGTTTTAATTGAAACAACTAGAAATATTATTTGTCTTCTAACTTGATAAATTCGATAAACAGCAAATATATTTGCAGGATATCTACTTTTAACTTGAATAAAAGAATCAGCTATTTAATCAATAATAATTTTATGATATGTTATTATTTTAACACAAATTATATTATCAATATTAGAATTGAGTTTCATTCAATCTTATGTCTTTACTCTATAAAAAACTTTATACACAAAGAAAACAAATTATGTCAAAATCATTATTAAACAAATTTTCTCATAACCATCTTTTCCATATAGGCGTTTCCACTAATAGAACTTGACCTTTAAAAAAGGTACTTTTCTGTACGTTGTTTCAACGAAATGCTCTATTCTTGCTCTTTTTATTTCAGTCTACGAAATATTAGCAGGTAACGGATTTGTCATTTTAAATGCCCTATCTAAGCCCCGCGGAAACAACCGATTGGTCCCGGGGACGCTCAAGCCGAGCTGCAGGTTGGCGCGCCGTGCCGGGTAGAGGGCAAGCCGCTGTCGTACCTCTGGGCTGCCGAAAATACCCGATCGAACGTCGGGGACCCCCGAACGAAGCGCGGTAGCGACCCTGCGAGAGCGAGAGAGAGAGAGAGAGAGAGAGAGAGAGAGAGAGAGAGGAGGCTCATACCTCTCGATTTCGTCACGTCCGTGTGCCTCGCGCGTTGATAGTTTGGTGTGAATTTGTTTTTCAATTTTACGGCTAAACTATTGGAGATAGAGAAAAAAACATCATATACACCTACCGGGTAAAATCTTCCCCTCTACAACTTTCGTTCGAAACTTTTTTGCGATTGGCTTTTCGTTCTCGAAATAATGCATATTTTTCGGTATTTAACGCTTTTCTTCACTGTTAATAGTTGAAATTCCTAGAAATTCGGATTCCCCGGGTCGATTAACATAGGAATACGTGTTTCACTAAGCGGTCGCAATAATTTTCAACTTTGGCCACTTTTGACTGGACTAGTAATGAAGCGTGCGGGCGCGAGTGACAGCGCATCATCAGCCGAAGTATTGTAGGCGACGTGAGCGAGAAGAAGAACGCAACGTGATCGCTACAATATCGCCTATGTATAATCTGCAGAGGTCGCGATGGATAAGAGTGTGTGTTCTATATTTTGTATTCTAAAGACGGGGTTAAGGCTCTGGCCGAATTGGCATTACGTACGGTCTGCGTGCGCGAGAACATGATGTAGCTCAGCGGTCCCCAACCCCCGGGCCGCAGACCGGTACCGATCCGTGGGCCATTTGCTACCGGGCCTCAACCGGCCGGTCCTTGAAAATATTTTCTTACAATACCTGTCCGTGGACCAAAAAAGGTTGGGGGCCGCTGATGTAGCTGGTCGTCGTTTCACGGGAAATTTTTCAACGGCGTTTAACAAAAAAACTGATTTCTATCGACCATTCATGGCATTGTTTGATTCCAGTGAAATTCAATATATTCAACCCTTAGTAGTCACACTTAGCTAGAATCACGTTATAGTCATACTGGGTCCATGTGACCCAGGCGTTTTTAAATTATTATAAATAATGAAATAGTGCATTGAGCGATATGAAAAAAATAGTAAGGTATAATTTGAACCTTGTTTAATACAAGGAAATTGGTTAGAAATCAAAAATTAAATTTTAAATTTGCAAAAAAAATTATGCAAAAAAAACTCGTGAAAAATGACTTTCACAAAAATTGCTGTAACTCTTGTAATTATTGAAAAAAATGGTTTTATAATCTGAAAACAATGTACTTTGAAATAGACATAGCGGTTTCTGTGGATTTTTCAAAAAGTATATTTCTTTTATCCAACGCAGGCGAGATTTAGAAGGAAAGAATGAAACGCTTTCGAAGCCAGAGGATTCGGATTATTTTATTTAAAATGTTAAGCATATAAAAAGCAACATTTCGACAATCTTTAAAACAATTTTCATCCAAAAATTTTGGAAATTCAGCTGGAGGACCCGGGTTTCCGGAGACCACTAAAAAAATGGTGGACAGGTTTTCTCAAAAACCAATCCACCGATCGTATTGAGTTTTGCCAACTTCTTCAAAATAGCATTGGCTAATTATTGAACAAAGGATTTTCTAAAATAGGAAAATTAGAATTTTTAGCAGAGTTGTGTGCAAAAGAGTTCAATTTTTAGTACAATTTACACTACGTCTAGTCTTGTAAAATTAGTTGTAATAAAAAACCTTCGTTCAATCGCTAGTCAAGAAGTGTGTACGATTTGGATAAGATCGGTGAATGAGTTTTTGAGAAATCGTGTCCACCGTTTTTTTACGGGTCTCCGGAAACCAGTCCCATAGGAGGTATTTCCCAAATTTTTGGATGAATTTTGAAAGAGTATTGTTGAAATGTTGGTCTTTTATGTATTTAACGTTTTGAATAAAATAATTTATGAATTATATATTTTTTTTAATAAGAGGAAATATGCATTTTTGGTTTCGAAACCCACTTAACCCCTTAAATTTTATATTCAATATAATATTTACTCTACTGTTAAGTTTCATTTCTTCGGATAGATTCCAATTATATATAAAGTCGTGTTTTTTGTTTATTATAAAATATAAATGAGGGAACAACAGTAAAAAAACAAACTTTTTGCATTCCAACTATAATACCAATTTCAAGACATTGACGTGTATCAGAATTTTGGCAGAATGTTAAGTGTGCCATGATCGGTGGCAAAGAAGACTTCAAAAAGATCTCGACTTTGGAAAGTCGATTACAAGAATTCACTAACCATATTATTTTCTACGAAGCCAAGAAGAAGCCATAGGATTTAAAACAAAACGAAACAAAATCGGGAAATTGTTAAGGGGTTACGTCGGTTTCGTAATAAAAAAGGTATTTTTCTCTATTTAAAAAAAAATATAATATATGGATTATTGTATTACAAATTTTAAGCACACAAAAGAGCAACGTTTCAAAAATACTTGAAAACGTTTTCATCCACAAATTTTGGAAATTCAACCAGTGGGACCGGTTTCCGTAGACCCCTACGAAAAGCAGTGTACATGATTTCGCAAAAATGCATATTTCCTCTTATTAAAAAAAATATATAATTCATAAATTATTTTATTCAAAACGTTAAATACATAAAAGACCAACATTTCAACAATACTCTTTCAAAATTCATCCAAAAATTTGGGAAATACCTCCTATGGGACTGGTTTCCGGAGACCCGTAAAAAAACGGTGGACACGATTTCTCAAAAACTCATTCACCGATCTTATCCAAATCGTACACACTTCTTGACTAGCGATTGAACGAAGGTTTTTTATTACAACTAATTTTACAAGACTAGACGTAGTGTAAATTGTACTAAAAATTGAACTCTTTTGCACACAACTCTGCTAAAAATTCTAATTTTCCTATTTTAGAAAATCCTTTGTTCAATAATTAGCCAATGCTATTTTGAAGAAGTTGGCAAAACTCAATACGATCGGTGGATTGGTTTTTGAGAAAACCTGTCCACCATTTTTTTAGTGGTCTCCGGAAACCCGGGTCCTCCAGCTGAATTTCCAAAATTTTTGGATGAAAATTGTTTTAAAGATTGTCGAAATGTTGCTTTTTATATGCTTAACATTTTAAATAAAATAATCCGAATCCTCTGGCTTCGAAAGCGTTTCATTCTTTCCTTCTAAATCTCGCCTGCGTTGGATAAAAGAAATATACTTTTTGAAAAATCCACAGAAACCGCTATGTCTATTTCAAAGTACATTGTTTTCAGATTATAAAACCATTTTTTTCAATAATTACAAGAGTTACAGCAATTTTTGTGAAAGTCATTTTTCACGAGTTTTTTTTGCATAATTTTTTTTGCAAATTTAAAATTTAATTTTTGATTTCTAACCAATTTCCTTGTATTAAACAAGGTTCAAATTATACCTTACTATTTTTTTCATATCGCTCAATGCACTATTTCATTATTTATAATAATTTAAAAACGCCTGGGTCACATGGACCCAGTATGACTATAACGTGATTCTAGCTAAGTGTGACTACTAAGGGTTGAATATATTGAATTTCACTGGAATCAAACAATGCCATGAATGGTCGATAGAAATCAGTTTTTTTGTTAAACGCCGTTGAAAAATTTCCCGTGAAACGACGACCAGCTACATCAGCGGCCCCCAACCTTTTTTGGTCCACGGACAGGTATTGTAAGAAAATATTTTCAAGGACCGGCCGGTTGAGGCCCGGTAGCAAATGGCCCACGGATCGGTACCGGTCTGCGGCCCGGGGGTTGGGGACCGCTGAGCTACATCATGTTCTCGCGCACGCAGACCGTACGTAATGCCAATTCGGCCAGAGCCTTAACCCCGTCTTTAGAATACAAAATATAGAACACACACTCTTATCCATCGCGACCTCTGCAGATTATACATAGGCGATATTGTAGCGATCACGTTGCGTTCTTCTTCTCGCTCACGTCGCCTACAATACTTCGGCTGATGATGCGCTGTCACTCGCGCCCGCACGCTTCATTACTAGTCCAGTCAAAAGTGGCCAAAGTTGAAAATTATTGCGACCGCTTAGTGAAACACGTATTCCTATGTTAATCGACCCGGGGAATCCGAATTTCTAGGAATTTCAACTATTAACAGTGAAGAAAAGCGTTAAATACCGAAAAATATGCATTATTTCGAGAACGAAAAGCCAATCGCAAAAAAGTTTCGAACGAAAGTTGTAGAGGGGAAGATTTTACCCGGTAGGTGTATATGATGTTTTTTTCTCTATCTCCAATAGTTTAGCCGTAAAATTGAAAAACAAATTCACACCAAACTATCAACGCGCGAGGCACACGGACGTGACGAAATCGAGAGGTATGAGCCTCCTCTCTCTCTCTCTCTCTCTCTCTCTCTCTCTCTCTCTCTCGCTCTCGCAGGGTCGCTACCGCGCTTCGTTCGGGGGTCCCCGACGTTCGATCGGGTATTTTCGGCAGCCCAGAGGTACGACAGCGGCTTGCCCTCTACCCGGCACGGCGCGCCAACCTGCAGCTCGGCTTGAGCGTCCCCGGGACCAATCGGTTGTTTCCGCGGGGCTTAGATAGGGCATTTAAAATGACAAATCCGTTACCTGCTAATATTTCGTAGACTGAAATAAAAAGAGCAAGAATAGAGCATTTCGTTGAAACAACGTACAGAAAAGTACCTTTTTTAAAGGTCAAGTTCTATTAGTGGAAACGCCTATATGGAAAAGATGGTTATGAGAAAATTTGTTTAATAATGATTTTGACATAATTTGTTTTCTTTGTGTATAAAGTTTTTTATAGAGTAAAGACATAAGATTGAATGAAACTCAATTCTAATATTGATAATATAATTTGTGTTAAAATAATAACATATCATAAAATTATTATTGATTAAATAGCTGATTCTTTTATTCAAGTTAAAAGTAGATATCCTGCAAATATATTTGCTGTTTATCGAATTTATCAAGTTAGAAGACAAATAATATTTCTAGTTGTTTCAATTAAAACTATAAAAGGTAACAACTGCAAAGTTTGTATTGTTCAATGAAAGGAAAATTATTAAACAAAATCAAAGTGGGAGGGAAATATCAATTGAAAAAATTAAATGTCTTGAACTTGTAAAAATATATGGGACTTGTGAAAAAATATATAAAATTATTTCTTAAAATTAATATAAATAAAATAGTGAAATCAATTATATTAAATCAAATACACTTATTCAATAAATAATTTTCAATTCTTTGAATAAAGTTATTCAAATAACATTTTTAAAATTAATTAATCGAGAATCAACTATTCGAAATAATATTCGAATAATAGCAAAATTTGAATAGAAGAAATTCAATGTAAATCAACCATTGAATTGGTACTAAAATAAAAAATAAATTTCTTACCATTTTAAGATACATTTTTAAAATTTTTTATTATTAGGCGAATTAATACTTTTTTCAATGTAAATAAAATTATATTCAAAGTTAATCAATTGTACAGTGATACTTGTGGAATATAAAAAATATTAATTTTAATAATTTAAAAATAACATTTTAACGTTATATTTTAACTCATTTCTTTCATTAGGGGTAATTTTAATTACTATATATTGATTTAAGAGATAAAAACTTTTAATTCAGTCATCCAATGAAAATGGATAAGAAATTCATTATATAACATTTTCATGATTAGTTCTTTCAATTGCAATAGGTATAAATCTATGAGTTATGCCACACCTTCCAGAACATTGTCCATAATATAATCCAGATAGATTTATCTTAATTAAAGTTTGATGACTTCGGCCAGGGAGAGAATCAATTTTCACACCTAATGATGGCACAGTTCAAGAAAGAATTACATCTGAAGAATTAATTAATATACGAATTTGATTTTTATTTGGAATAATTATATTATTATCAACATCTAATAAACGGACATTATTAATGTTCATATCATTATTTTTAATTATAAATAAATGAAATTTAATTTTATTAAAATCTGAATATTCATAAGATCAGTAACATTGATATTCAATAGATTTAATTGTTAGAGTTGATATATAAATTTCATCTGTTAAATATAAAACGTTGAATGAAGGAATTGCTAGATAAATTAAAATTAATATCGGAATTAATGTTCAAACAATTTTAATATTTTGATTTTGTTAAATAAACTTATTATTCAAATTATTAATTAATGAGGAAAAAATAATATAAATAATTATAATCGTAATTCGCAACAATATTATTAATGAATGATCATAAATTTGTTTTGAGTTTAATTAATGACTTATTGTTAGGGTATTTTTTGAATAATAAATATTTTTTTATTTATTCTCATCATAGAACCGGTAGTGAAAAGATGAAATATCTTCCATTCATATAGTTCTTGAAGATATTGTTCAATTTTTAAAAACTGAACAATATTTTTTAAAAAACTGAACAACATTTTTTTACGAAAATCTCATTTTTTTCATCTTTAAATTTTCTCCGAATATCTTCGCAGCCGTTCACTCAGGTAATAGGAAAAAGGGAAATTTCCGGAAATAAATAACAATAATAAGTTTTTTTTACGAAAATCTCATTTTTTCTCATCTTTAACTTTTCTCCGAATATGTCCGCAGCCATTCACTCAGAGCATACGAAAAAGAGAAATTTCCGGGAAAAAAATGAGAAATCATGAATTTTCAGTAAAAAAAATGTGTTTTTGGGAAATAGACCAGAACTTGAATATGTTTTAAATCATTTTTTCTCCGAAAATCTCAAATACGACTTAAATATGAGAAATTATGAACAATTTCGAGAAAAATTTGCACTAGGGACCCCTGCGAACCGAAGTCAGGAACGCTACCAACGGGACCATCTCATCGCTTGTAGAATATGTACACTTTCTGGTGCTTCGGATTCGCGGCCGGATGGATGATTAGCTTGTTTTTGGGGATAATGCTTTATCGCTTGATGAAAGTATGAGAATTAATATAACAATACGAATATAAATATATTTCCGCTTACTTTTATGAATTATAATTTATTTGACATAAGAACGGGTGTGAGTAAAGCGTAAACAATTTTATATAAGATAAATAAGTTGTAATTTAGATTTATTATTATATTTAAATTAACGTATAAACTAAAAAAAATAAGCGATCAGAGTGCGCGATACATTTTTTTATACATTAATACCGCAGGGAATCAAGAGCTAAATAAGCATTGAAACCATCTAAAAGCCTCCCGCGTGCCGTCGGGTGAAGTCACGCGCGAGTCGTGCTCAGATTGCTTTTTCCCTCGAAGCCTTCGTTTCGGCTTGGCCGTACATGAACGTGCTCAGCGTCCATGTGTTGGTGTAGCTGCCGAAGGCGCGGTCGGGTAACTTCGACCGTGCTCGGCTCTTTCCGAAGACGTCCGAGCTCCGAGCGTCGCTCGCTCACGGACACGCGCTACTATGATTGTGTGATGGGCGCGTAAGAGACTAGAGAGGGGGTAACTTTTACGCGCGATCTGGCTGCACTGCTGTCAGTTACTATATATGTGAGTATTACATATATGTGTTTGTGACATACATACAGTGATGTATTACTGTCAGTTATTATATATGTGAGTATTATATATATGTCAGTTACATACAGTTTACGCTGTCACGCATCGTTGAGTGATATTTCGGTATTAAAAGTATTTATAAAATCAAAACAGAAAAAGTCCATCCAATAAAGGTAAGAACTGAACCTTAATATTATGTTTATGCAATTAATTCGCGAGTTAGCGAAAATATTGACAAATATTGACATCGACATGTGCAACTACATGTTGATTCATTTTGCCAAACCGTTTGTATTTCTTTTATTGCATGCTGTCGTCGCCGAATTTAATTCTAATTGCCATTAATTTTAATGCTGTTAGAGATTTCTTTGATACAGCAAAAATGTAATGCATGGTGCTTGGATAAAAAAAAGTTTTTTAGGTTAAATATGCACATCCTTTAATATAAATCCCCCTCGCTCCCATTTCGTTATAATGTATTACCTATAATATTCAATTGGATTTATTTTTTGATTTCAGCTTCGCCATGGGTAAATATTGCGCTTACCCCGCATGTCCCTTCCATCACTAGAATAGGTAGTTTTCTAATATTTAAGTTATTGCCCTGCCTGGGGTTTAGATTCGGTTTGATTTGTTGGTTGATTTGAGGTTTAATGTAAATTATATATTTTATTATTTCTTTTTGTAGCGACGAAAAAAAAAAATTTTCTTGAAAAGAAAAAAACAAACTTTTTGCATTCCAACTATAATACCAATTTCAAGACATTGACGTGTATCAGAATTTTGGCAGAATGTTAAGTGTGCCATGATCGGTGGCAAAGAAGACTTCAAAAAGATCTCGACTTTGGAAAGTCGATTACAAGAATTCACTAACCATATTATTTTCTACGAAGCCAAGAAGAAGCCATAGGATTTAAAACAAAACGAAACAAAATCGGGAAATTGTTAAGGGGTTACGTCGGTTTCGTAATAAAAAAGGTATTTTTCTCTATTTAAAAAAAAAATATAATATATGGATTATTGTATTACAAATTTTAAGCACACAAAAGAGCAACGTTTCAAAAATACTTGAAAACGTTTTCATCCACAAATTTTGGAAATTCAACCAGTGGGACCGGTTTCCGTAGACCCCTACGAAAAGCAGTGTACATGATTTCGCAAAAACTACTGCACCGATCTCGTTAAAATTTTGCACCCTTCTTCAAAATAGCATTGACTAGTAATTGAACGAAGGTTTTTTTCGGTTACAACTAATTTTACAAGACTATACGTAGTTTGAATTGTACCAAAAATTGAACAATTTTGCATACAATTCTGCCAAAAAATTGAATTTCTTTTTTTTAAATCCGTAATTCAATCACTAGTCAATGCTATTTTGAAGAAGTGAGCAAAATTTCAATAAGATCGGTACAATAGTTTTTTTAAGAGATCGTTTTTAACGTTTTTTTTCCGGGTCTCCGGAAACCAGGTCCCACCGGCTGAGTTTCCCAAATTTTTGGATGATATTTTTTTTTTAATATTGTTGAAATGTTGCTCATTTGGAATAAAACATTGTAAGTAAAACAATTTATATGTTATAATTTTTTTTTATTCAGAAACTGTTTTTTTGTGTTCAAAACCCACGTAACCGCATATTATTGTAGCTGAAGCTAGGATGATGTTGAAGTTTGCATCGTTAAAATGCAACGAAAATAATGTTACTTGAATGGTTGACATTTTTTCGGCTCTGAAAATCACTCAAACGTTTTTACGTAGTCTTACTCGAGATTTACGATCTCAATTTACATTGGATGAGCACGAAGAAGAAAATAAATGAAAAGTAAACGAACAAATCGTTGCATTACAACGATGAGAACTTTAACGTCATAGGCTGGGATGAATTTGGAGGTCTTGAAATCGTTTCAATTGTTTCGGCAAACATTTTTCGATTCAGTCAACCCACAGTGCCAATAACGATGATCGCGATATCCATGTCGTAGTTAGCCAGACAGCCAAAAAGTTGGCGATCTCCATACAGTGGGAGATACGATTTTTCATATTTTCCACCCCCCCCCCCCCCCCCCGATGAGGGTGACTTCCGGCAAATGATAATCGCTCATTTCTTCCCTAGGCTTTTTTATGGTTGGTTCACTGGTAACGCCAATAAAAAAGACTGCCATCTCTCTACCATGTAAGATACGATTTTTTTAACGTTCACCCCTCGATGAGGGTGACTTCCGGTAAATGAAAAGCACTCATTTTTTCCCTAGGCTTCTTTATGGTTGGTTTACCCGTAACACAATACAAAAGATGGCTATCTCCATACTATGGAAGATACGATTTTTTTTTACAACTTTCACCCCACCGATAAGGGTGATTTCCGGCCAATGAAAATCGCTAATTTTTTCCTAGGCTTCTTTATAGTTACTTTACTCGTAACGCCAATACAACTTTTACAACTCCCCCACCTCCCAACAACCCCCACCCCCCAACAACCCCCCCCCTTTCCCGAAATTTCTCAAAATATTTCGTATGATCTTTATGAGCATCCAGAAGCGGACTGTCCTATAAATTAATTGAAAATGGAATGTTTTGTTACTTAGCAACGCTGCGAACTTCAGACCCATTTAGAAATGTTCCTATAAACGCCGTCCCGCAAGTAGCACGACAATCTTAAGGCAACGGCTCCCACCGACTGAGCGGTCATGAGTGCGAGAGAGATAGCTGAATCACAGATATTCTCGGATTTCTGGAACGGTTTATTTTTTCGGAAAGAGAACAGGTACCCGTTGCGTTTTGTTGAATAGTGAACAACCGCCATCTCTTCTTTTTCTCGAAATGTAATCCATTTGGGCGAAAACTTGACAGTGGGATTTTTACCGACCGGGTATGTGACTCATGCCCTTAATGACAAGATATTGTGAGGAACGACCTACCAGATGAAAAAATAACCTCAGAAAAAGTCTCACAATTTTTGAGACATTGGGATTTTTATATTTCTTTCGAAAAATCGTCCAATTTGATCTGTATTTCGTTGACATGTATATGAATAAGCAGATATTTTTCTTGTTTTTTTTTTGTGTTAAATCCTTTTGAATTGTAGGTTCACCATGTTTAAAAATTAATTAAGGCGGCGTCGGAGGGAGTTGATATCAATCCATCTTTTTCCGAATACTTTTAGATGGAATTTTCCATAACAAGTTGTTTCACCTCTTTTATGTGTTTAGATTTAAAAAGTAACAAGCTGAATAAAACCAGCGTAATTTTTTTTTTTTTTTAATATATTCGCGTTAATTATAACTTCATAGTCCAACAGCCGATAATGTTTTCAAGCAAATTTTCGATTATATTGCATTATTTATCTGTTAAAATTTATAAGGAATGCTGATTACATATTTCAGGATTCTCATAGAAAATTCAAGTCCCCATAAAATTGTCTATATACATTATGATGTATCTGACATAGTGTTAGCAGTCCTCCGAGTAAGGAGTGAAACGCGCGTTTTAATCGTGTGAATTCAACGCCTATAGTGTTTATTCATATGATGGGAGGTAACTTGATCAGGTAAGTCGATGGTATTTTATTAACCCAAATATCTTCTGAATAAAAGTTCGATATATGAAGTTTTTAAGATTGTGAAGTTAATTGAAGGAGAAATGAAGATTCTTTCGAAAAAAAAACGAAGAACGTCGAAATTAGACATATTTCATTTTTATAACACATGATAAATTAAGCGATTAGCAAAAATATCGCAAGCGACGAAATGAGTGTCCATTATAACAGTATATTGTTACACATGCTATGAATCCTTGTACACAGTTTACATCATCGAATATTTCTTTTCATCGCTTATAACTCTTTTGTGATCCGTCTCCTATTATTTTCTTTCCCCAACTTCACTACTATTTTCATGCCCACACGCAACCAATGTCATATGATTAAACGTATAAAATATGCTCGTGGAATATGCTTGCTTTTTTAAAATTACGTGTAGAAAAAATGAAGACACTTATTTGAAGGGGCCCCTTTACGTTTTTGTAACATGGTCCCAAAATCACTCCAGCCGAACGATGTACACGCTGAAATACCATGCGTCACAGACCCTGTTACGTATGTAATCTTAATCGATGTTTTCATACACTATTCTGTACTGAACGTTCAATTTTCTAAACTGTAACATACCTAATATTCAATATAATACTAAAAGTGCCGGTTGAGAGTTATCAGTTGAATAGGATGATGGGTAATTCAGCATTTGAGTTCGTACAGGTAAGTAAAATTCTACAATCAAACCTAGCTTCAATGTTTAAATATTAGCGATACAGGTAGGCGAGGTCTAAAATTCAAAAACTATTCCCACTGTTATGATATATGAGCAGTATATATATCATGCACCGTATCACGATGACGATAATATGTTGTAGTACTTCAATTGATATCATAATGGGTTTATTATCAGGGTCCTATATAATATGTGTCCATTTTTATGTAGTGTGCGACATTTTCTCTCCTTTCGTCTAATTTGCTATTTATATATTTCCGTTTCATGGACGATAAGCTTTCTTTTCATAATGAAGGGAACTTGTTCAATTTTGCATTCAGAACGTATAAAGTTTAATAAAGGTGGAGTGTGTTGCAAGAATAAACTTTCGAATTCTTAAAAGTTCCCCGAAGACGTCTCATATTTATAAATACTCTTATAGGTACAGCACTGCAAAGACAAAAGTTTTCGGAATCCTCTCAGACGGAGATCAATTTATGTAAATACGCGCTGGAGCAGTGTTGGCAAAAACAAAAGTTTGAAAACGCTCACAGACACAGTGGTACAAAGATACAATATCGCAAATACTCTCGCAGACATTGCGTTGCAAAGATACAGTTTCCAAAAAATCCTTTCAGGCACAGACGGTGAGAAGGTAATTTTGAAAATACCCCATACAAATTTTTAAAAATACTCTCAATCAGAGTACTGTGGAGATAAAGTTTTGAGAATCCTCTTAAACGCGGTACTGTAGAGACAAAGAGTTTGATAATACTTTAAGACACCGCTTAAATAAAATTTACAAAGGTCAAGTTTTGTAAATTTTCTTACAGATGCAGTGCTGCAAAGACACGGTCTATACAAATCTCTTTTAGACACAGACTGTGAAGATGCAATTCTCAGAACATCCCTGGGTACAGTACTGCGAAGATGACAATCTTGAAAACACACTCAGACGCAGTACTGCTGAGATAAACTTTCTAAAATATTCCTAAAAACAGCACTGCGCAGACTAAGTTTTATAGTCCCCAGACCCAGCGCTGCGAAGACAAAGTTTTTGATAACGCTCTAATACGCAGCGCTGCAAATATGCAGTTCAGTAAATACTTTAACAGACACCGCCTTACGGAGATGCCATTTTTGGAAATCGCTTTCAAAAAGAGACTGCGAAGATGCAATGTTGAAATACCTCTAGACACAGCGCTGCGAAGGTAAAAATTTTGAAAACACTCTTAACTACCCGAGTAAAAATGAATATATATAATCATATATAATTGTATATTAATTGATCATATACAATTGTATACGTTTATATACAAATATATAAAATTCTATCGGGCCAATTTTTGTATACAATTGTATATGATCAATTAATATACAATTATATATTGATATATATATTCATTTTTACTCGGGAACGCCCTATAAAAATAGTATCTCCATGTATCATTATATACAGAACTATGTATCAAATCAAATTTGATGGAAGTACATTTATATCGGATTATATATACGAATGTATAAAGTCATATGCAGTTATATATAAACCTATATAAATATATATGATTGTGTATCATTTTTATATAATTGTATCTAAGTATATGCAATCATTTTTGCTCGGGTCATATACAGTCATATACAATTTTATATACCGTAAATAAAATTTTCACGTATATATATAATTATATACAACACTATATTGAATTATATATAACTGTATATGATATTATATCTAATTATATAAATTCCCTATAAAAATAGTATCTCCATATATAATTACATACAGAACTATGTATAATTTTATCAAATCAAATTTAATGGAAGTACATTTATATCGGATTATATATACGAATGTATAAAGTTACATACAATTATATATAAACCTATATATAAATATATATGATTGTATATCATTTTTATATAATTGTATCTAAGTATATACAATCATTTTTACTCGGGCATGGTGTTGCGAACATAAAGTTTTGATATTACTCTCAGACTCAGCGCTGTCGTGATAAAGTATCGAACAACCCCTTAAAAACACAATGCTGTCAAGCGAACATTTCAGAAAACTTCTTATGAAGATAGTATTGCGAGGATGAAGTCTTGAAAAAATCCTGTACTGATACAACTCAGTTGAGATGAAAGTTTGAGAAACCTCTTGCAGGTACATCGCTGTGAGGATGAAGTTTTGAATAATCCTTCACAGGCGGAGATAGAAATTTGAGGAACGGCTCAACGGTACAGTGCGATAAAAATCATTTTTCAAAAGCTTTTATCACAGACACAGCGCTGTGAAAATAAAGTTTTGAAAAGTCCTGCATAGGCACAGTGTTGTGAAGATAAAGTTTTCAGCGATCGCTTGAATCACCCTTCGTAACGCTGGACGAACGAACTTTGAAAAAAAAACCCTTGTTCGATACAATGATAAGAAGATCAAATTTAAATACGTCGGTTAGGTTCTCGTTTTTCAAAAATCACTGGCTGTAAATGAATATACTTTTACAATTTTGAATTGACGTCGAAGTAAGGCAGAGCGAAAACAAATTTAATTTCGCGCCTTTCTCTGTTGTGCATGTATGCCGCGAGCAGAGGTATCGTTCACGCGGTTCGACGAATAGCATTTTGCATATCCCCTCTATTATCCGTCCCGCCGCGGACGTATTGTTTTCTTCCAGTATTACGAAACGCAGTGACGAGTGTGACACAATCTTGTGAATTTTCTCGGACACCTTTCTTTGCGATTTTTCACAATCATCTATTATCGTCAATCGGACACCTTTTCTTAGGATTTTTTACAATCGTCTATTATAGTCAATTATTTCATTTCTTCTATATTAATCAATAATTCCATTTATTATATATTTATAGTTTTTTAAAATTATTTTTATTATTATTAAGTGTATATATACCGTGTTTATATTGTGTTGTGCTTTTCTGAACTTCGTGAACTGTTCGTCCTGCGAATCTGGTGCATTTTCTAAACAATCTTTGAACATGCCTGGTGGCCGCAGGCCGTATCAACGCATCCCGGCGTCAGAAAAACTGAAGAACGGGAGGGCATATCAAAAGAGTGGACAGTCCTGCGATGGAAGAACCATGTAAGTCGAAACAATAGCTTTTATTTTTTTTTCATACATAATCTTCTGAAAATTGATGATCGTTACATATTCAATAAATTCAAAATTCGAATCGGCATTCTACAGCATTTTCCTGCGTAAAATAGACCAGGCTTTCAATTTCAAATTCACTTTTTTCTTCATGCAGACTTGGCGCTTTGAGTGCGAGAGAGACAGGCTAAAGGTATCGCGCGAGAGCTAAAAAAATTTTGTTTTTTGCCCCGCTTAAAGAGGCGCTAAGCACTTGGTCTTTCTCGCTCTCTCACACACTCTCGATATCGCTGATCCTTACACGCGCGCCTCTCTCTCTCTCTCTCTCTCTCTCTCTCTCTGTCTCTGTTTCTTATACACACACACACACACACACACACACACACATTCACGCGATGTCATGCACCCGTTCATACAGCGAGAAAGAAAAAGAGGCTTTAGCGAGGTTCGACAGACTAAGGAGAGCTCTGTCGAACCTTGTTGCGATCAGCCTGTCGGTTTATATTTTGGCTTGCAACAGCGCGTTCGCATCCAACCCACGTGTATCGCAGCTCGGAAAAACGGGAAAGATATCACGGTGTTTTACTGGAAGCACACTGTGCTATCAAATGCAATATTTGAAACCGCGATGTAGAAGTCGAGGATTTAAACGGCTCTATTGAAATTGCCTCATTGGTGCTAGTGTCTCGTGTACTATTTTATGCTATATTTTATTTTTAAACTAGTAAATCTACCCTAGGCGGGAAAATTGAGGCTGTAACTCGGCGAAAAATAGTCGCAGAGCAGCTTATAAAAAAAAGCAATTTGAAGCGCCAAGTTTTTAGTTTTGAAATCGTGCGTTTAAAATTTTTCACCGTCAGCTGTTTTTGAGCAACCATAAAAAACCGCAGAAAGAAATTTAACATTTTTGTTTAACTTTCAAAAGGATTTCAACAATTTTTTCAGTGTTTTCATATAAAGCTTCTTTCGATAATTTCATTGTCGTTAATATGAGCGGTCTAAGAGCCTTGTACGATAATTTTTCGCTCAGTTGTCGTCGTTCAAAGCAAAAAAGTCAGATTTAACTTAGGTAATTAACTACTCGGGAAATTATGGTCACACAGAAAATTTAGGGAGGGATGTGAAAACTGCAAGGTACCATTTATAAGTTGTCCTTACGGAATATTTTTTTTTTTAATTCCCGTACGAGAAAGTTGGTTGAATATTTTTGCAAATAAAGGATAGAATAAGGATGTTGGCTGTAACTTTTTAGCGTTGAAGTATTCGAAAAAAATTTCAAAATTACCGGTAAATTTAAAAGTGCTACGATTCTCTTTTCATTGTGTATCGAATGATTGATTTATCCTTTTCGATCAAAATCAATTTCAGGATTCATTTTTTGTTAATTTTTTTGCAGTTGAAAATGTTTTTTTTAACAATAATCAATATTTTTTCGATCGCTGCAAATGTCTTAAGAGGGTCTGTCTTATTATGTCTTATGTCTTATGATACCCAAGCAAATATTTGACGCAGCCCCGGCTCGAGTCGGTAAAGGCAGAGCTCTTACCAAGACATTTTTGTTCTGCCTCGATACGCACACACTCAACGCTTGTGTAGAGTGTGTGAGTGGGCACATGTCGTTGAAGATTTCCTCCCCCCCCCCCCCCCCCCGCCAGTCAAAAGTGGCAAAAGTCGAAAATTTTTGCGACCGCTGACTGAAACATGTATTCCTATGTTAACCGACCCGGGGAACTCGAAATTCTAGGAATTTTAACATTAACAGTGAAGAAAAGGGTTAAATACCGAAAAATATGCATTATTTCGAGGACGAAAAGGAAATCGCAAAAAAGTTTCGAACAAAAGTTGTAGAGGGGAAGATTTTACCCTATAGGTGTATATAATGTTTTTTTTCTCTATCTCCAATAGTTTAGCTGTAAAATTGAAAAACAAATTCACACCAAACTAACAACGCGCAAGACACACGGACGTGACGAAATCGAGAGGTATGAGCCTCCTCTCTCTCTCACTCTCGCACGGTCGCTACCGTGCTTCTTCGGGGGTCCCCGCCTTTCGATCGGGTATTTTCGGCAGTCCAGCAGTACGTCAGCGGCTTCCCCTCTTGTCAGCGCGGCGCGCCAACCTGCAGCTCGGCCCGAGAGTTCCCGGGACCAATCGGGTGTTTTCGCGGGGGTTAGATAGGGCATGGAAAATGACAAATCCGTCACCTGCTAATATTTCGTACACGAAAATAAAAAGAGCGAGAATAGAGCATTTCTTTGAAATGACGTACAGAAAAGTATCTTTTTTAAAGGTCAAGCTCTATTAGTGGAAACGCCTATATGGAAAGGATGGTTATGAGAAATTTTGTTTAATGATGATTTTAACATAATTTGTTTTCTTTGTGTATAAAGTTCTTAATACAGTAAAGACATAAGATTGAATGATAGAAACTCTAAATTCTAATATTGATAATATAATTTGTGTTAGAATAATAACATATCATAAAATTATTATTGATGAAATAGCTGATTCTCTTATTAAAGTTAAAAGTGAATATCCTGCAAATATATTTGCTGTTCATCGAAGTTATCAAGTTCAAGGACAAACAATATTTCTAGTTGTTTCAATGAAAGCTATAAAAGGTGGGTCTTTTGGGGGATTACATGCGCAAATGCAAAGTTTGTATTGTTTAATGAAAGTGAAATTATCAAACCAAATCAAAATGGGAGGTAAATATCAATTGAAAAAATGAAATATCTTGAACTTGTAAAAATATATGGGACTTTTGAAAAAATATTGTAACGGGTCGGAATTTGTTACAATAAATTTTATTTGTTCGGGACTCGATCAGGGAAGAAATTAATTTAAACTTTGTTTTGGAGGTATTTGATAATAAAATGACATTTATTCAGTATTTTTGACTCGATATAATGTTAAAAGATTCCTGTGTACAAGTGTTATGTGTGTTGTATTTTGTGTATTTCAATGTAGCGCTGGAGTATATTTTGTGTGTTTTAATGTGTCGCTGGCGTATGTTTTGTGTGTCGCTGGAGTGTATTTTGTGTGTTTGAATGTGTCGCTGGAGTGTGTTTTGTGTGTTTTAATATGTCGCTGCGCAGTCGGTACAATACTCGAATCGCTCGGATGGTAAGTGTGCGCGAGCGCGATTACTCTACTTTAGGTCGATGATTTCCCCTTCTCCTACACGTATTGGCGCTGGCGGCGTGCGTGAGTTAAGGCGCGCTCTCGCCTACGGCGCGCGGAGTCAACCGGGCGCCTTTCCCTAGGTTGCGCGTGGCGCTGTCTGTCGCGGTCCACTCTCCCTAGCGGTATCGATCGCAGCGCGCTCAATCTCGATACGGCGCGCTTCCCCCTCTTTTCCTACTGTCGCTCGTTGCGCGTGGCGCCGAGCGCGCTCTCGTGCTAACCGCGCTCCCTGAGTCCCCCCACTCTAGTGGGTCACGACGCGGTGGATCGCGGCGCGCCTTCGACTCCCGCGCTACGGCGTGCTCTCTCGTACTTACTCCCCGTGAGCGTAACCGATTATCGCGCGTCGATAATCGATTACTCTAACCGTGTTTGAAGACGTCGGATGGCGCCACGTACCCGCTTATGCTGATATTCCCGCTAGTTACGTGTATTGTGTCGGTGTGGTGTTTGAATTTCGAGATGCCTTCTTGACCTTTGGGTTCTCCTGATATTTTCGGGAGCCCTTGTAGGTATTTCGTGTTTTTACAGTTGTATGTGTGTGTGTGTGTATTGTCGCCTGGTGTTTCTGATACCTCCTCGCACTTTCTATTCCCCTAATACTAATTTTCTATCTATCCTTTCGTAATTTATCCTTCCTTTGTTTAATCTGAAGGTTTTTTAATACTCTTTTTCTTATTCTACTCCCAATTCTTATTTCCGTCTTTACTGACTAAAAAAAAAATGTATGTTATAATTTTTCCCTTTTTAGGTTTCTTAAAGTTTCCCCTCTCAGCTTTCCGCCCTAAAACGGGGTACTTTGCCGCGCGGTACTTTTTTATCCACCTAAAAAGTCCGACTTTCTTAAGACGACTTCTTCCCGATTTCGTTTTTTCAATGTTTTCCCCCTCTCAGCTTTCCACCCTAAAACGGGGTACTTTGCTAAGCGGTACTTATCGATCCACGAAAGGGAAAGAGGAAGTAGAAGAAGTGCCGTTCCTCCAACTTTCATCCTCTTTTATACCCATGTTTTATTGTTTATCGTTCCCCTTCCCTTACGGATTACCCATCATTCCCTTTATTGTTAACCTTTTTTCGTGTTTTAAATAAATTTATTCTTCCTTTGTTTTTTCTTTTTACTTTCTCTGTTTTCTTTCCAACGACTTTTCCCCTTCCCTTACTTTTTACCTTTTCTCTACTGTTTTTGTTTATTTTCTGTTTTTTCTTTTTCTCTCTAACTTTTTATACTTTCGACTGTTTTTGTTCTTTTCTGTTTTTTCTTTTCTCACTCGTCTTTCCTTCCGCTCATTGTTTTGTGACCTTGAAGGTCGTAACTGCCCGCTTAACTTTTATATTTATTATTTCCCCTTCCCTAATACCCCAATCGGTCTTTTACCGTTTGATAGCTTTTTGTGGTGGGGGGTTTTGGCATGAGACGGACCTGTACGTCTCAATATATAAAACTATTTCTTGAAATTAATATAAAGAAAATAGTGAAATAAATTATATTGAAACAAATAAATTTATTCAATAAATAATTTTTAATTCTTTGAATAAAGTTATTCAAATAAAATTTTAGAAATTTATTAATCGAGAATCAACTATTCGAAATAATATTGGAATAATAACAAAATTTGAATAGAAGAACTTCAATTTAAATGAACCATTGAATTGGTACTAGAATCAAAAACAAAAAATAAATTTCTTATCATTTTAAGATACACTTTTTCTAATTTTTATTATTATATGAATCAATATTTCTTTCAATCTAAATAAAATTATATTTAAAGTTAATCAATTGTATAGTGATTCTTGTGGAATATAAAAAATATTAATCTTAATAATTCAAAAATGACATTTTAATGTTATATTTTAAGTCATTTCTTTCATTAGAGGTAATTTTAATTACTATATATTGATTTAAGAGATCAAAACTTTCAATTCAGTCATCCAATGAAAATGGATAAGAAATTCATTGTATAAAATTTTCATGATTAGTTCTTTCAATTGCAATAGGTATAAATCTATGAGCTATACCACAGATTTCAGAACATTGTCCATAATATAATCCAGATAGATTTATATTAATTAAAGTTTGATGACTTCGGCCAGGGTTAGAATCAATTTTCACACCTAATGATGGAACAGTTCAGGAATGAATTACATCTGAAGAATTAATTAATATATGAATTTGATTTTTATTTGGAATAATTATATTTTTATCAACATCTACTAAACGGAAATTATTTATGTTCATATCATTATTTTTAATTATAAATAAATGAAATTTAATTTTATTAAAATCTGAATATTCATGAGATCAGTAACATTGATATCCAATAGATTTAATTGTTAAAGTTGATATATTAATTTCATCTGTTAAATATAAAACGTTGAATGAAGGAATTGCTATATAAATTAAAATTAATATCGGAATTAATGTTCAAACAATTTCAATATTTTGATTTTGTTAAATAAACTTATTATTCAAATTATTAATTAATGAGGAAAAAATAATATAAATAATTATAATCGTAATTAGCAACAACATTTTTAATGAATGATCATAAATTTGTTTTAAGTTTTCTGTAAATTGTGAATTAGCATATTGTATATTAATGATGAATTAGGTAGAAATTTCGTTAATTTAGAGTGAATTAATTATGATATGTTAAAAGGAGTTTAATTAAATCTATGATTGAACGCGGGGTAAAATATTCTTAATCGTTCAATTGATCAAATTGTATACATTGAAAAAAGATTTAATCGTTGAGGTGATATTCGTTCTCGTATTAGAAAAATAAAATATATAATTATTAATATTGAAATTAAAGATCCTATAAAAGAAAAAATATTTTAAGTTATATATGAATCAGGATAATCAAAATATCGTCGAGGTATTCCATTTAGACCCAAAAATCGTTGGGGGAAAAAGTTACATTAACTCGAAAAATATTGTATACGATTGAATTGTTAATAATTTTTTTTGTAATCCTAGGCCGTTTATTAATGGATATCGATAAATAAAAACTATAATAGCGAATAAAGCTCCCAGAGATAATACGTAATGAAAATGAGGTACTACATAATAAGTATCATGTAAAGTAATATCACTTGATGAATTACCTAGAATTACTCCAGTTAATCGTCCAATTACGAATAAAAATACAAATTCTAATCTTCAAACGTTTGAAGGATTAAATTTTATTTTCGATCCATGGATGATAGCTAGTCATCTAAAGACTTTAATTCCTGTAGGGATTACTGTTACGTCCGAAGCCGTTTAGAAAAGATATATGTTTCTAGAGTTATAAGCGTCGAGCGGTAAACGCTTTACTCCGATTACTACCCTAATGAGTCACGAGTGCTCTTCGGGATAATAATTATGTGGGAACGTTTGCTGTGAGACCTCGAGAGATCTTGTTTCTTTTATGGATTTAGGAAATTGATAATAAAGGAACTTCAATGTCTTGAGTCGCACAATAGTTTAATACACACTCGATGAAATAATAATTTGGTACATTCCAAGTGAAATTATAATGTGATAAATACCTTTGACAATCAGGAGCGGTGTCGTCGCTTTACAATAACGTATTCTTGCTTTCGTTGAATATTTCTTTAAACACACACGCGTACTCTCACAATCTTCTAGAGATCTGGTCGCGGATTAACAATAACGTGTACTTGAAATATTTGGTCGTTTGACCCTTTTGATTATAAAACAATATAAATTGACTTTTATAATTACGCCGAATCACACTCATCTACAGAAGACCCGGATTTCGGACAGCGTAACGACCCAGATAGACAGATGTACCTCATATTGGCATCATATGTACATCATCACTGCAGCATAGAAAGTCTCACATCTGTGTATCCCTTATGAGTGCTCCCGTTGAAGTCATATTTGCATCACATGATGATTCACAATAATACATCCAAATGAAGCAAAGTTGTTCTCACGCGAATATGCATGCAGTGAATTCATAAAACTAGCAAATTTGGCTCACGAATATCTAACAATAAGTGAGTGCATATGGGGCTCATATGGGTGTCACGGCGTGAAGAAACTGTAGTGCTCATACGGAGCTCATATTAGCGGCATGGCGTAACGTAACTATGCTGTGCTCATATGGAGCTCATTTGAGTGTCGTAGCGTGAAAAATAAAAAAAAATCCAAAAATATTGATAAAAAAATCTGGTAGGATTTTTATTATCCCCATACGCTTTATTGATGTTCCTGCCTATATGATAAATGAATTAAAAACGTATTCTGCCTAGTTAAATTTTGTACCTACCTACGGTTTGAACCACGTCTTCTAAATCGAGAGCCGAGCGCGCTACCTACCTAGCCATTCTAACACTTGTACAAATTTTCTTTGTGTCTGCTTATTTGTATCATTCTGGATTTGGATGAATATCGCCATCATATTGCGCTTATGGGATGTGTCACTGATGAATATACATATCGCCGTCTTATTGCGCTCGTCGAATGTATCACTTACAAGGAGACGGCAGAGCCTGGATGTCGCGAATCGGGTTCTCCTTTCGCCTGGTGAAAGTTGAAGACCTCCGAATTAACGTCGTTTTTTATTTTTGTTCCAATAGGCCTTAGTTGCTGAGATATCGCGATTTGAAAATTTGGGAGTTTCGGCTCGCGCGTAGAGTACGTTGAACGTTGACACTTGAGACCAGAGCCACCGGAGCTAATACGGTAAGACGACGGACTGGTACTCTGAAAGTTCACGGTTCGCGTCCCCATGCTTTTTTTTTTTTTTTTTTTTTTTATAATCTCTCATAAGACTTCGCATGTGCAGGTAAAGAAGTGAATTCGAAAATATGTATTACTAGTTTAATTCATCTATTATATTGAAATAACTAATCCAATAATGAAGTCACAATTACATAGCAAAATAATATTGTATAACAAATAATTAATCTAATAATCAAGTCACAATTACAAAGCAAAATAATATTGTATAACAAATAATTAATCTATTAATCACGTCACAATGAGAAAGCAAAATAACGTGGTATAAAAAATAAATAATTAATCTAATTCAGACTTGCAAATTTCGTGGCAGGTAATTATTCTGATTCTTCTTCTATCAGATCAGTATGTTGACAAATTGGAGGGTGAAAACCATCGTAAAAGCAAGGGTAGCATAAAGGCTTACGACACCACGAACATAAAATGAACGTAATACCACCGCAACCATATTTAACCTTATAAATTCTATCAGGAAAGCATATTTGAAGATATAGATCTTCAAATATGCTTTCCTTGTGAATTATATTAATTATTTATTTTTTATATCATATTATTTTGCTTTGTAATTGTGACTTCATTATTGGATTAATTATTTTAATATAATAGACAAATAAAACTAGTAAAACATATTTTCGAATTTTCTTATTTACCTGCACATGTAAAGTCTTATGAGAGATTATAAAATTAAAAAAAAATTCAATTAAAAAAAAGCATAGGGACGCGAACCGTGAACTTTCAGAGTGCCGGTCTAACGTCTTCCCGTATCAACTACGGCCGCTCTTGTCTCAAGTGACAACGCTCAATGTACTCTAGGCACGAGACGAAACTCCCAAATTTTCAAATCGCGATATCTCAGTAACTAAGGCTTATTGGAACAAAAATCAAAAGCGACGTTAATTCGGAGGTCTTCAACTTTCACCATGCGAAAGGCGAACCCGATTTGCGACATCCAGGCTCTGCCTTCTCCTTGTTAGAAATATGCATATCACCGTCATAGGATGTATCACAGAAACACGCATATCGCCGTCATATTGCGCTCATGGGATGTATCACTGAGAAATATGCATATCGCCGTCATATTGCGCTCACCGAATGTATCACTGAAAACATGCATATTGCCGTCATGGAATGTAATACTGAGATACATGCATATCGCCATCATATTGTGCTCCTGGGATGTATCACTGACAAAATATACATATCGCCGTCATATTGCGCTCAACGAATGTATCACTTAGAAACATGCATATCACCGTCATAGGATGTATCACTGAGAAACATGCATATCGCCGTCATGTTGCGGCCATCGAATGTATCACTGACAAACATGCATATCGCCGTCATATTGCTTGCATGGCATGTCTACTACCAGTGCTAACCCAGTGAATTCATCAACACAGTCATTGGATGACTTCCATATGACGTAAAATTTGCAGATATTAATTGTGGACACTTGAGCACAGCGATATGAGTTCAACGTGCTTCAAACGTACGATGCATTTGTAAGCGACATATTAAGATCAAAATGCTTTGTACATTCACTATACTAAATGAGTTCACGGCTTTGCATCATGACATGTAGTCAATATGCTGTAAAATTTGCTTCATCAATTGTATGCATGGCGTGATGATCACGACTGTCTATCTGGGGACGCGTGAAAATTTTGGTTGAGACTGAACTTATTATAATATACGTCCGATACTACTGTCGGATCACTCTCTTCTACGGAAGACCTGGATTCCGAACAGTGTATCGGCGTTAAAAACTTCGGCTATACTGCGCTCTTGTCGTCGAGACAAGGAGGTTTTATAAGGGCGAGATGACTTTGCCAGAAGGGCTACTCTCTTAATTTGGGCACAGAGAAGAACTATTTTTCGTCTAATATCCGAGAGTTCGACCTCGGAGATGCAATAAAGGTTGGATATTTTGGATCCCTATCATAGGGCTTGAGGCTCCGGCCGGAAAACTTTTATTACTGCTCTCATGCAGAGCGGGAAAAAATAGCAGAGCGGCTCGCAACACGAAAATACATGCATTAGGTATTGTGCCCAGTTGATAAACAAGGAAAGCGTATATCTTCGCTATGGTCTGTGATGCACGCGTCTATGGCGTGTGAGAAGCAATACAATTGTGATAGGTATCTCGAACGCTTATATCAGGTTGATAAAAAAGTTTTGTCGCAAAAATTTTAAAAATGTCTTTTTACGTATTGACGCATTATGACATCGAGCTATGTCGAGAATATTCTAGAATGTTTTCTACTCTTCCGCGTGACAGGGTATAAAAGGGCGAGCGCGCGTTCTAGTGGACAGAAATGGCTTCGATCTCGCAGGAGCCACTTTGAGCGATCATTTTTTACGAGTGGCGGCGCGGCGCGAACGCAAGCACAACTGCTAAAAATATACAGGATGCATTCAGCGAGAACATAGTTTCTCATCGAACAGTCCAGCGTTGGTTCAATCGTTTTAAATCTGGAGACACAAGCCTTGAAGATAAGGAACGATCCGGACGACCGTCGACCATCGATGATGAAGCATTACTCCGCTGCATCAAAGAAAAACCGGAAGCAAGTACGCACGAGCTAGCAAGAGAACTTGGCTGCACCCAACCGTCAATAGTCAATCACTTACTCAGAACTGTCGCGTGACCATCTGCCAGTCTCTCCTGCTTCGCCACCATCGCAAGGAGTTTTTAGAAGATCTTGTGACGGGAGATGAAATCTGGGTCTTGTATGATAACAGAACGCGTTTAGCCTACTGGCTTCCTATCGGAGAAAAACCGCCACACCAACCGAAATCTGATCGTCACTCACAAAAGGTTTTGTTGTGCTGTTTCTAGGACGCAAAGGGAATGCTGTTTCACAATTTTCTCCTTGTAGATAAGACGATCTCCTCTACACGATACATCGAAAATCTCCAGGAATTGGCAAAAGCTATAAGAAAAAAACGGCCAAGACGCGCGACTGTGCACCTTCTCCACGACAACTCGAGACCCCATGTCGCAAAGGAAACCCACAAAACAATCACTGAGCTTCACTGGAATACCGTTCCTCATCCACCATACTCTCCCGACATCGCGCCATCTGACTACCATTTGTTCAGACATTTGAAGGCATATTTGAGAAACAAAACTTTCGAAAACGTTGACGATCTCAGAAGGGATATTTCAAATTTCTTTCAGTTCCAGCTGCCGCAGTTTTGGGCAAAGGGAATAAATGAGTTGCCAACTAGATGGTCGAGTGTCATAGATACCGATGGCGAATATATTGTTGATTAGAAATGTTTTGTATAAGACATATAAATAAATAAATTATATTGAAATTATTGCGACAAAACTTTTTTATCAACCTGATATTTTTGGTTGCGTTGAAAAATAAAAATAGCTAACTCTATTGCTTCTCGCACGTGTACAATTATGTGTGTGCTGGTCAAAAAGAAATCACGGAAAAACGTCGTACGTGACACCTCCCCACTTAGACTAGTCATCGTCCTCGGTGACTTCAAATTTATGCATATTAAAATATGGCTGTATTGGAATATGTATAAATGGTACAAGAATCATTGACTCTAAGTTTGAAATATGGTTTCAACATCTGGTTGTAAAATTCAGGGTCGTAAGGAGTAGGGTACTGTTTTCAAAGGGGATGTGGATTATGAATGTCGTTCTGATAGCGTTTCTCCATAGACTCGTCATCCTTGGTGTGGGTGACAATATATTTCGTGCGTTTCGACATCTGACGAGGGTTTTGATAATGAGTTCGGTTATTGATCGATCGGTATTGGTTTTGTAAATTCCATCTGATGTGCATATATGTCTTCTGACAATGCTCTCCTCAAGGAAGATACATCTAGACATTGCGATTGTTCAGCGGATTACAAACCGAGGTTGTATGTTGCCGTCAATGTTTCGACCAGGGACGGACATATAAAAATATGTATAAACGTGTGTGTGTGTATATATATATATTTATGTACCCCTTTTTTTTTAAACCGATACTCTCCACTCGATGTTCTTGAATACGCATCGAAATATGTTGGGAACTGATTTGACATTCTGCGTCGATGCCGGATATAAGGATCGGAACAGAGGGTAGGTGAAGGCTGCAATAGCGAAGTTGAATCCATTGGTATATAATAGAAAGTTTAAATATTCTGACTTCCAATCACGATGTCATTCTTTCTTGAAATTTAATATGCATTAATTTGCGTCCGTTATCGTTATCATTATAGTTATTAGTTAATGTCGGTAATGTATTACTATGTATCATAGGTTTTTCAACGTTCTGTCTATAGTTTTCTATATTGACAATATTTGTTTGTTTTAATGGGCATACGGTTATCGTATGGTTATTACGGTTTTTCGCCTCGAACGACATCATGAAAGACGGTTTGGTACTCCAGTATAGCAGATCAGTTCGGCATTTTCGCAGCCATCGCTTCTGTGGGCATTCTTGGAGTTCTTAATGTTTGAGCGCCGTCAGCGATGTTGTCTTGTTGTTCGTCGACCTTAAGTTTTCTTGGAAATGATGAGGTGTCATTCAGTCGACGTGAGGCGAGGTTTAGCCTTAGGTTCGTGGTAGAGCCGGTAATGTTGTCGATTGGTTGGTCTTCATGAGCGGGTGAAATACAATTTCCGAGTGGAAGCGAGGAGAGAATTGTAATTATTTTGTATACGTTTGTTTTGTTCCTTTGGAGATCCTTTAAAAAATAAGAAAAACGTGTTATTGATGCACGCATACAAAAAAAAAACATTAGTGATATTCAACTATAAAGTGTTAGTAAGTCACTCAAAGTAGTAAGATAAATTGTCATCGTATACAAGGTTTTAGTTTGTCTAAATGTTTAATTATACGTTTTCCAGTTTCTGTTTCTAGTACAGCATTGTGATTGTTGAGGATTTCAGTTATCAAATATGGTCCGGTGTAATGACAGTCGAATTTTCCTCTTCGCGGTTCTTTTATTACGTAGGCTATATCTCCCGGTTTGAAGTTAACTTCGTGAATTTGCCTATCGTAGTACCGTTTGGAGCGATATTTGGATTTTAATAACGATTGGAAGCCAGTTGTCGCATTTCATTCAATCGGGATGTAAGGTCGCACAAGTAATCGCCATAAGTTTCGATTTTCTCAGCGGAAGGAAAAGAGCTTGGGATACGGGCCGGTTTACCGTATACGAGTTCGAAAGGAGTGAAATTAGTAGATTCGTGGATTGAGGTGTTATACGAGAACATTACAAAAGGGATGAGTTTGTCCCAGTCTTCGTATTTGTCAATGTAATGCTTAATAAATTCAGTCAAGACAATGTGGCTTCGTTCTAAAGATCCATTGGATTGGGGATGGTAACCTGAAGTTGTAACGTGTTTGATTTTAAATAGTTTGGCAAGGTGGTGAAACACTTGTCCAACAAAGGATCTGCCTCGATCGCTCAGAATGATTCTTGGGGTTCCAAAATGAATTATGACGTTACGAGCTAGAGCGTCAGCAATTGTTTTAGCTTTTATATCGGGTATGGGTACAGCAATGCAATATTTCGTCAGATTGTCCTGTATGGTGAGGATATGTCGATTTCCGTTTGGCGTTATGGGTAATGGTCCCACTGTGTCGATCGAAATTTTGTCAAAGGGTTCTGCTGGCGTATCAGTAATTATCATAGGCTCGCGTGTTTTCATCCGAGTCAGTTTTTGTTCTTGACAACTGGGGAAAGTTCTCACGTATTCCGTTACTTCAGCTTTGAGGTTAGGCCAATAAAATCGTTCTCGAATACGTCGATAAGTTTTAGTTACTCCTTTATGTCCGCCTACTAAACTCTCGTGATACTCGAAAATTATTTCGCGTCTTATTTCTTCGTCCGGTATTACAACGTTACCTTGGCAAAGGACAATAGAACAATCGCAATCGTTTAAACATTCTTCGAGTATTTTCGTTATAAAAGCGTGACTGTAAGTTTCCAGCATGTCTCCCGGTTTTGATATCCGTAATGATTTGATTTGATACTCGGTTATCACGTCTTTTACGGTTATCACGTCTTTTACGGTACGTCGGTTTGGGTGGCACATGTTTTATTCGCGCCTGAATTTCCGTGGGTATGATCCCACCAATATTTATCCCTATTGTCTGAATTCGGGCTTTCATTGTCATTTATTTCAACTATATTTTTATTCTTTGAGACCTTGGGTAAGTTTTCGTTTTCGGAAGGTTCGTCAGTCTGAATGCTTTCGTCGATGTCAAAAGCAAATTTTAAAGCGTCTGTAATCCGTTTCATTGGTCGGGATGATGGCTCGTTTGAATTAGTCCAGTCAAAAGTGGCCAAAGTCGAAAATTTTTGCGACCGCTTAGCGAAACATCTATTCCTATGTTAATCGACCCGGGCAATCCAAATTTCTAGGAATTTTAACTATTAACAGTGAAGAAAAGGGTTAAAAACCGAAAAATATGAATTATTTCGAGAACGAAGAGGAAATCGCAAAAAAGTTTCGAACAAAAGTTGTAGAATGGAAGATTTTACCTTGTAGGTGTATACGATTCTTTTCTCTATCTCCAATAGTTTAGCCGTAAATAAAGAAAAACCAATTGACACCAATACTATAAACGCGCGCGTGACGAAATCGAGGAGATTGAAGACCACTGGTACCTAACCGCCCCTTACTCTCTTGCCGGCGCGCTGCACGTGCTTGGGCCGACGGTCTCCGAAAGTCGAACTGGTATCTTCGGCAGCCTAGTATATATAGCTAAGCTGTCGGATTGTGAAGACTCCGCTACCGGCTATTTTTCCTTTCGCACGAAATCCATCGGGACTGAGTTTTTCACCTGACAGCTCCCCGGCTCTTCGGCACAGACTGAACCAGAAAATGAGGGATAGGAATTCTAGAAATACCGCTGTATATCAATTTGTTAATTATATATATCAATTAAACATTGCTATACCAAAATATGAATTTTTTTATTTATGATCAGGAATAAAAATTAAGCCGTGGCCCCAACCCCTTTTTATTTTCCTGATCTTCAATTAATATTTTAATTAACAATAAATTACATTTATTATCTTATTAATTTCAATAATTATATCAATCTTATTTTTATTTTACACACGTATTATTCTTTCTTTAGGCTTATAAAAAAATGATCTTAAAAAGTAATCTATATTATAAAGTTTTAAGATTAGTAATATAAATAATTTATTCATAACTTTATTTATCAGTTCATTACATTTATGAATGTTAAATAATTGAATTATTTAACATTTTAAGTTAAAACAACTATTAATCTTCAAAATAAGAATAAAAATTTACTTTTAAATCTTGATAATGTTATGGTAAAGAATTAATCTTTCAAATGAATTTACAATTTACTACTTAAGTCGGACACATTACTTAAAATTTTATAACTAATATATCTTTAAATTTACAATAATTTTTTTTAACAAAAAAATCATTCGAAAATGTTTTTTTTTCTACTAATCATAATGATATCGGAATTCTTTATTTTATTTTGGGAATATTATCTGGTTTAATAGGATCTTCATTAAGTTTATCAATTCGTATAGAATTCGGTAATCTTGGTTACTTCATTAATAATTATCAATTATATAAATCCATCATCACCCGTCATGCATTCCTCATATTTTTTATAGTTATACCTATTATAATTGGAGGATTTGGGAATTGTATAATTCCCTTAATATTAGCAGCCCCGGATATATCATTGCCACGCATAAATTATTTGCGATTTTGACTTTTACATCCTTCTATTAATTGATGAATTATAAGAAACCTATTTCATTAAATTTATATCATGAAGATCATTAGATATAGCAATGTTCTCTCTTATCTCGCAGGATTATCCTCAATTATAGCAGCAATTAATTTTATTACCACAATCATAAATATAAAAAATGTTATATTGTTATTTGTTAAATGTTATTTTTGAACAAATTATTATATTTTCATGATTAAAATATTTTTTTCAAGTTTTACTTGCACAGCCTTTTCGGCTTTTTACAAGGCTCCATCATCCCCCCCTTGCGTCCACAGCCGACTTCCTCGTCCGTATCGGATTCACCATGCATATCTCATGTTTTCGCCAGTCATGGGCATAGGGAAACTGCCGAAAACCTATACCGATACAGTCGGTCCCAAGTTCGCCTCCCAGTGACGGAACTAGTCTTTTGCCGAGAAAATGTCGAAGAAAAACATTTCCTGACGAAAGTACGCGACTCGGATTCGAACCCGCGACCTCCCGATCCGCTGGCCCGCAACTACCACCTAGCGCTAACCACCAGACCAACTCATCGGGTTTTTTTTCATGATTAATATTAATTACAACAACTTTATTATTATGAGCTGTTTCTATATTAGCAGGGGTCACTTTAGTTTTAACAGACCGACATTTAAATACAATTTTTAATCCATCAGGTGGAGGAGATCCATCTCTATCCCAACATTTATTTTGATATTATGGACATCGTGAAGTTTATATTTTAATTTTACCAGGATTTGGTTATACCATATAATTTCCCATATTTGGTTTCCCATATAATTTTTTACCAAAATGGAAAAATAAGGAACTTTTTGTTCTATTCGTGTAATTTATGCAATATTAGCTATTCGATTTTTAGAATTCATTGTATGATCCTATCATATATGTACAATTGACATAGATGAGCTTATTACACTTTAGCAACTATAATGATTGCAATCCCTACAGGAATTAAAGTCTTTAGATGATTAGCTACCATCCATGGATCAAAAATAAAATTTAATCCTTCAAACCTTTGAAGATTAGGATTTGTATTCTTATTTGTAATTGGAGGATTAACTGGAGTAATTCTAGGTAATTCACCAAGTGATATTACTTAACATGATACTTATTATGTAGTACCTCATTTTCATTATGTATTATCTCTGGGAGCTGTATTTGCTATTATCGGAGTTTTTATTTATCGATATCCATTAATAAACGGCCTAAAATTACATAAAAAATTATTAAAAATTCAATTGTACAGAATGTTTTTCGAATTAATTTAACTTTTTCCCCCATCGATTTTTGGGTCTAAATGGAATACCTCGACGATATTCTGATTATCCTGATTCATACATAACTTAAAATATTTTTTCTTTTATAGGATCTTTAATTTCAATATTAAAAATTATATATTTTCTTTTTCTAATATGAGAACGAATATCACCTCAACTATTAAATCTTTTTTCAATGTATACCATTTCTTCAATTGAATGATTAAGAATATTTTACCCCTATTAAATCATAGATTTAATTAAACTGCTTTAATATATCATAATTAATTCACGCTAAATTAATGCAATTTCTACCTAATTCATCATTAATATACAAGATGCTAATTCACAATTTACAGAACACTTAAAACACATTTATGATCATTTATTAATAATGTTGCTGCTAATTACGATTATAATAATTCATATTATTTTTTTCTCATTCATTAATAATTTGAATACAGTAGAAACTCGATTATCCGAACCAACTGGGACCGAGACTAGTTCGGATAATCAAAAGTTCGGATAATCGAAACGTGGGTTTTTTGGGACGAGATCATAAACAACACCTTTTTATATAAAAATAGTACATACATATATATAAAAATTTGACATACATATTAACGTTGAAATATATATGTATTTTAAACACCTGAAAAAAGTCGAATGCTTTTTTTAAATATTTTTTTAAAAATAAAATCGTCCTTTTTTCAGTGACGAACGGCTGTAACGCGTTTTTGAGCGGCTTAGTCTCGCAGCCGTTTGAGAAGTTGCGTTGGGTTGCTCATTGTTGCTCACGGCGGTGGCAGCGAGCAAGAATGTATCTTTCGCGCCAACTTTCGGATAATTGAGCGTTCGGATAAACTAAATCATCGTTCGAATAATTGAGGGTTCGGATGATCGAGGTTCGGATAATCGAGGTTCTACTGTAATAAGTGTATTTAACAAAATCAAAATATTAAAATTGTTTGAACATTAATTCCGATATTAATTTCAATTTATCTAGCAATTCCTGCATTCAACGTTTTATATTTAACAGATTAAATTTATATTTCAACTCTAACAATTAAATCTATTGGATATCAATGTTACTGATCTTATGAATATTCAGATTTCAATAAAATTAAATTTCATTTATTTATAATTAAAATAATAATATGAACATAAATAATTTCCGTTTATTAGATGTTGATAATTGTTCGAATTTCCATCAATTTAGCGTATTCTCAAATATTAAATTTAAAGTGTTTACAAATTTCTGTTGCTATGCGCGATTGTAGTCCCGGCTCTTCGCGACGGATTAGGACGTACGTACGCAAAAACAAGAGCGATTTCGTACTCCCGAATTACCCTTCGGCCCTCGCGATCCTCGGACCCGGTAATACGCGCGTTCTTACCGAAAATTCAGTACTCCTCCGAGCGTCGAATAGCAAAGATAATCTCGCGCTACTCGATCTCGTTTTTCGTCCTTTATACGAAATTTCAAGAATTCACGCAACTTGCACTACCGCCAAGTTGCGCTTAATATCAAACCTCGCGTAACCCGCAACTTCGTCCGCCGTGTGATCCACGCGTAGACACTTAATAAACATTTTAGTAAAACGTAACGACTATTCCAGTGTTTCTTCGTTGTCGGCGCGACCCAAGTTTTCCTTATCCTCAAGAATTATTCCCGTGTTTGAATCGGCGCAAAAATAATATTAAATATACGATCCCACGTTTATCGAAGGACGTGCGCGATCATATTTAAGGTCCTTCGAGCCGGATAATTAACAATTAAACGAGTGTAATTTGGCGAGTGTTAAGTGAAATCTTCCAGTTTCAAGTTCAGTGAAGACTATCACAGTTCGCGCCTCAAGGCCAACTTCGTTTTCATTACACGACGATGCCTGTGCCTTTCGACTTATAATAATACAGCGTACCGAACGCTGCTGGAATATTTTCGCTAAAAGTATACCACGTAAGAACTTTTCGTGTTCTCTTGTTATCGTTCTCGCTAGAGAAATTATTTCGCGCTCTTCCACGCGAAATTGGAGATAGAGCTGTACTCGCGTACAACAAGCTCCTTCGACCCGCTCGGTCAACCCGAACGTCAACAATCGCTCTCTCTCTCTCTCTCTCTGTCACTCACATCGTGACAGAGGACTCATCTCATACCTGCTTCTTCCAAACGAATAACACGCAGTCGTTATTCTCTTTCGAGTCAGTACAAATTTACTGGATCAAAATACAGTAAAAAAATGACCGTTTTCGATGATCTGCTCATCGCGCAAACCGCGCAATTCAATCAAATAAGGAGAATTTGGCCGAACTACAAAAAGCTCGGCAAGGACAAGTTCACCGCCTCGAAAACGCGCACACGCCTTTCGAACTTACAAGAACTCTGGTCAGCTTGTTGCGCTCGAGATGTACTATTGCAACAGAAGGCGTCAGAAGCGCAACTCGAACACGAGTACTTCGACAAGGACGAGTTCCTGAGCGTCGAAAATGATTACGAAGACGCCCTTGATCAACTTACGGAAATTCTCGATCAACAAGAGAAACAACAACGGACAGCTCCAACGACTTCGAACGTCACGATGATTGGAGAAGCACCCGGACCATCCACCTTCGCGCTCCCGCGTATCACCATCCCGAAGTTCAACGGCGAGCCGACCCGGTGGGAGACTTTTCGGGATTCTTTCAAGGCGTTAGTTGGTGAGAATGTATCGCTCACACCAGGGCAAAAAATGTATTATTTAAAATCGTTTCTCGAGGGCAACGCGGCTCTCATGCTCGACCACGTATCGGTTTCCGACGCCAATTACGAAGGCGCTTGGAAAATACTCAACGATGAGTACGACAACATGCGTGCGTTAGTTCTCGCGCACATTCACGCGTTCGTAAGTTTACCAACTATGAAATTAGAAACCGAGTCTGAATTAAAACGCCTACGCGACACGGTCAACTCCTCGCTAAACGCGTTAAAAAACTTAGGACGTTCTGTCGAATACTGGGACGATTTATTAGTTTATTTGGTTGCGCAAAAACTCAGTACACGTACGCGTACCGCCTGGAATTTGAGTCTAGGTGCGTCAAACGATTTTCCATCGTTCCAATATTTGAAAGACTTTTTAACTGAAAGAATTCGAGGTATTACGCCAGTTCAAGTCGACACCTCGCATAACGCGTCCCGCGCAAATTCGTCCCCCAATAAATCGAATGCCAAAGCGAACGTACACAACGCTACTTCAAAACAGTGCCCGGACTGTTCGGGAAATCATTTGCTTGCGTCTTGCCCCACGTGGCTCAAAAAATCGATCGACGATCGCTTCGCGACCGCTAAACGCGTTCGCGTCTGTTTCAATTGTTTAAAGCCTGGCCATTTTCCAAATCAGTGCCAGTCGCCAAATCGCTGTAGCAAATGTCAAAGGTTACATCACACTAGCATACACCGCGCGTCCGTTCCTCGTCAGGAATCGACGACTCCTTCGACTAGCGAAACTGCTGCCGAAGCAACGACCGACGCTGGTGACGTCAATTTACTTCCGTCAAACACCGCGTGTTCTCCGGTCCCCAATCCTCCTTCCGCACTGAAGGAAATCCCTGCTCAAAACGCAACGATTAACACAACGCACGAGTTTCCGAACTCCGTCTTACTCGCGACCGCTTGGATCAAATTACGCACTCCAGAAGAGCGCGTCGTGAAAGTGCGAGCCTTACTCGATCAAGGGTCGACACATAGCTTCATTTCTGAAGCAATCGCTCAAAAATTACATACTTCGCGTCATCGCGCGAATCTCAACGTCACGTCGTTTGGAGACGCCTTTTCCGGACGTGCGACTTCTCGAGTACACCTCACTCTCGAGTCGTGTAACGACCAAGGCACTCGCTTACCTATGGTCGCTTACGTGTATCAAAAAATAACTTCGTATGCTGCGCGACTCTCGCGTCAAGTAGGCTCTTGGCCGCACCTCAAAGGATTAGCTCTCGCCGATCCCGATCCTTCCAGCAAGGAACCAATAAATGCTTTAATCGGAGCCGATCTTTACGGCTACATCCTGCTCGAATCTCTTCGAAAAGGTCCGATTGGGTCACCGACGGCCCAACTCACTACTTTGGGATGGATAATCTCCGGCCCCACGGATACAACGCGCGTTACGCCCGCGTTGATAAATTCTGCGACACATTGCGCGCTCGTCACCGACGACAACGCGTCAATCAGACGTTTTTGGGAAATTGAAGAAATTCCCGCAAAACAATTTCTTACGCCCGAGGAGGAGGAATGCGAAGACCATTTCATTAAAACGCATTCCCGCGATCCCTCCGGTCGCTACGTTTTACGATTGCCTTTTTGCGGTAATTCCGTTCCCGATCTGGGCAACAGTTTCCAGATCGCGCTTACCCGATACGCGCATCACGAAACGCGTCTCAAGAAAAAACCGGAGCTTGTAAGCGAATACTCCGGTTTCTTAAAAGAATATGAATCGCTGGGACATATGGAAAAGGTCCGCGAACCTGACGCGATCCTTAACCCAGTTTACATTCCGCATCACCCTGTTATCCGTGATAGCAGCTCCACTACGCGACTTCGCGTGGTCTTTAACGCGTCTAGCGTCACCTCGAACGGCACGTCTTTGAATGACCATCTGCACATCGGTCCCAAACTACAGCGTGAAATCGGCGGCGTCCTATCAAGCTGGCGACGACACCGTTTCGTTTATATCGCGGATATTGAGAAAATGTTCCGCCAAATCCTCGTTCACCGCGACGACACCGATTATCAACGCATTGTCTTTCGACCAGAACCCGACGGTCCAGTACAGAAATATCGTCTGTTAACCGTAACGTACGGTACCGCGAGCGCGCCATATCTAGCCAACCGCGTACTACTGCAACTCGCCGACGACGAGGGCAGCGCGTTTCCCACTGCCGTCGACGTAATCCGCAATTCGACTTACGTAGACGACGTTTTATTCGGCGCAGATGATCTCGAAAGCGCACGAACAATCCGCACTCAACTCGTGTCACTGCTAAAACGCGGTGGGTTTAATCTACGCAAATGGTCCGCGAACGATATTGAATTATTAGCGGACATTCCTGCAGTAGGTCACGACCTCGCCATCGACCTATCAAACGACGACTCGGCCGTATTAAAAGTTCTTGGCATCACGTGGCTTCCCAAAGAAGACGCGTTTAGCTTTCAAATCGCAGAAATTCCAGAAACGCGCAGTACTAAGCGCTCGGTGCTTTCGCTGATTGCACGTTTGTTCGACCCACTCGGTTGGGCTTCACCAGTCATTATTAACGCCAAGATACTCATGCAAGACCTATGGCTTGCAAAAATTGATTGGGACGCCGCAGTTCCTCCATCGCTCTTGGAAAGGTGGAATTCTTATCGGCATGATCTGCCTAAATTATCAACCTTACGCATTCCTCGCTGGATTAGCACCACTGCGCAAGAACATTGTGCCATCGAGCTCCACGGTTTCGCGGACGCGTCACAACGCGCGTTCTCCGCGGTCGTGTATGTACGAGTCTTGAACTCTCCCTCCGACATATCCGTTTCACTATTAGCGGCCAAATCTAAAGTCGCTCCACTTCAGACAGTCTCCATTCCGCGACTCGAACTGAATGGAGTCGTATTGCTTGTTCGACTGATTGAATACGTCAAACGACAATTAAAATTCGAATCAATTCCCGTGCATGGTTGGACCGACTCAACCGTCGCACTCGCGTGGCTCACCCAGCACCCTTCCCGCTGGAAGCCTTACGTCGCAAATCGGGTCTCCGAGATCCAAACTAAAATGCCCGAGATTAAGTGGCATCATGTCCCTACGCGCGATAATCCCGCGGATTGCGCGTCTCGGGGAATTCCCGTTGATGAATTCCTACAACACCCACTCTGGTGGTCAGGCCCATCTTGGCTTCGCCAGAATTCCGCGTTTTGGCCGAATGCACGACCTTGCGCGACCTCGGACGACGCAGTCGATCCACAAATCGTTCTCCAAGAACAACGCTCCTCAGCGACGACTCACATCGTACAAGATACGGAGGAGTGGGACTTTCCCTCCCGCTTTTCAAGCTGGGGAAAACTGCTTCGAGTTACGGTTATTATTTTCCACTGGCTACGCAAATACCGAACTCGCAAACCCGACCAATCCGCAGCCTCAACTACTCAACTAGTTGAGAACTTAAACGAAGCACGCGACTTTTGGGTCCGCCGCGTTCAACACGCATCCTTCAAGGCGGAAATTCAAGCGCTGCAATCAAATACGGCACTGCCGCGCTCAAGCCCCCTCAAGCCGCTTAATCCGTTTCTCGACGGGAACGATCAGCTGCGTCTTGGCGGGCGGTTGCGTCACTCGTTCCTTTCTTATGACGAACGATTTCCACGCATTCTACCGCGGCATCACATAAGTGAATTAATCATCGATCAAACGCATTTACGCTCATTGCACGGAGGCAGTCAGCTCACGTTGCGACTTCTTCGCCAAAATTATTGGATTCTCGGTGCGAGATCCCTCGTTAAAGCTCGGATCAATAGGTGTATAACGTGTGTCCGCGAACGCGCTGTTACTGCCAGTCAACTCATGGGAGACCTTCCCTCTCCTCGAGTCAATCCGTCGCCTCCGTTCTCACATTGTGGCGTGGACTATGCCGGTCCATTCCAGGTAATCCCGTATGTAGGACGAGGCCAAAAGGCGCGAAAATATTACGTGGCACCCTTCGTTTGCCTCGCAACACGCGCCGTGCACCTCGAATACGTCGATGACTACGCGACTTCCGGTTTCCTTGCCGCTTTTCAACGATTCATGAGTAGACGCGGTCGACCGATCGACGTTTACAGCGACAACGGAACGAATTTTCAAGGCGCTGATAACGAATTGCGCCGAACATTCGTGGCCACCCTCAAGAATTCTGCCTTACGTGATAACCTCACGATGGATGGAATCCGTTGGCACTTTATTCCGGCCTCTGCGCCTCACTTCGGCGGACTGTGGGAAGCTGGAGTGAAAAGCTTTAAGCATCATTTGAAGCGCGTCGTCGGCGCTAATACGTTGTCTCAGCTCGAGCTGTCAACGCTATTATGCAAAATCGAAGCGTGTCTTAATTCACGCCCACTGTCACCCCTCCGCGATGATCCGGAGAGTTTCGACGCACTCACTCCCGGACATTTTTTAATCGGTCGCCCTTTACTCAGCAACCCCGAGCCCTCCTTGCTCGACTTAAAAGAAAACCAGCTTTCCCGTTGGCAAAAGGTGCAGGCTATGCACGAGCATGTCTGGAAAGCTTGGAGGCAAGATTATTTGTGCACGCTGCAACAGCGGGCAAAATGGCGCACGTCTTCGCCGTCCCTAAAAATCGGAGCGCTCGTACTCCTCAAAAACGAATTCCTCCCGCCGTCGCGATGGGAATTAGCTCGCGTACTCGATACGCACCCAGGTCCCGATGGTCTAGTTCGCGTCGTAACGCTACGTACCGCGAAAACGATTTTAAAGCGCCCCATTACGAAAGTGTGTCCCCTTCCTTGCGATTCAGCTCCAAGCGCCCCGGAGCTTTAATTTTTTTTCTAGATCTTAAGTTTTCGATTTACTGTCGGGTTTCTAATGTAAAATTCTTTGTTAGTTAGTAAGTTCTCGCAATTAATGTCGGGTCTAAAATTGTACTTGCGAAAAGATCACATGGCAAGCGCTGCGAGAATCTTGAAGCATTTCGTTCCATTCGGAACGAGGCGAGCGGTATGTTCGAATTTCCATCAATTTAGCGTATTCTCAAATATTAAATTTAAAGTGTTTACAAATTTCTGTTGCTATGCGCGATTGTAGTCCCGGCTCTTCGCGACGGATTAGGACGTACGTACGCAAAAACAAGAGCGATTTCGTACTCCCGAATTACCCTTCGGCCCTCGCGATCCTCGGACCCGGTAATACGCGCGTTCTTACCGAAAATTCAGTACTCCTCCGAGCGTCGAATAGCAAAGATAATCTCGCGCTACTCGATCTCGTTTTTCGTCCTTTATACGAAATTTCAAGAATTCACGCAACTTGCACTACCGCCAAGTTGCGCTTAATATCAAACCTCGCGTAACCCGCAACTTCGTCCGCCGTGTGATCCACGCGTAGACACTTAATAAACATTTTAGTAAAACGTAACGACTATTCCAGTGTTTCTTCGTTGTCGGCGCGACCCAAGTTTTCCTTATCCTCAAGAATTATTCCCGTGTTTGAATCGGCGCAAAAATAATATTAAATATACGATCCCACGTTTATCGAAGGACGTGCGCGATCAATAATAATATAATTATTCCAAATAAAAATCAAATTCGTATATTAATTAATTCTTCAGATGTAATTCATTCCTTAACTGTTCCATCATTAGGTGTGAAAATGAATGCGTGGTATAACTCATAGATTTATACCTATTGCAATTGAAAGAACTAATCATGAAAATTTTATACAATGAATTTCTTATCCATTTTCATTGGATAACTGAATTTAAAGTTATGATCTCTTAAATCAATATATAGTAATTAAAATTACCTCTAATGAAAGAAATGAGTTAAAATATAACATTAAAATGTAATTTTTAAATCATTAAAATTAATATTTTTTATATTCCACAAGTATCACTATACAATTGATTAACTTTGAATATAATTTTATTTAGATTGAAAAACATATTAATTCGTATAATAATAAAAATTAGAAAAAATGTATCTTAAAATGATAAGAAATTTATTTTCTATTTTTTATTCTAGTACCAATTCAATGGTTGATTTAAATTGAATTTATTCTATTCAAATTTTGTTATTATTCAAATATTATTCCGAATAGTTGATTCTCGATTAATTAAAAAAAAATTATTTCAATAACTTTATTGAAAGAATTAAAAATTATTTAATGAACAAATTTATTTGTTTTGATATAATTGATTTGACTATTTTATTTATATTAATTTTAAGAAATAGTTTTATATATTTTTTCACAAGTCCCATATATTTTTACAAGTTCAAGACATTTAATTTTTTCAATTGATATTTCCCTCCCATTTTGATTTAGTTTAATAATTTTCCTTTCATTAAACAATACAAACTTTGCATTTGCGCATGTAATCCCCCAAAAGACCCCCTTTCTTTTAATACCTTTTATAGTTTTAATTGAAACAACTAGAAATATTATTTGTCCTTTAACTTGATAAATTCGATGAACAGCAAATATATTTGCAGGATATTTACTTTTAACTTTAATAAAAGAATCAGCTATTTCATTAATAATAATTTTACGATACGTTATCATTTTAACACAAATTATATTATCAATATTAGAATTTAGAGTTTCTATCATTCAATCTTATGTCTTTACTGTATTAAAAACTTTATACACAAAGAAAACAAATTATGTTAAAATCATTATTAAACAAAATTTCTCATAACCATCCTTTCCATATAGGCGTTTCCAATAATACAGCTTGCCCTTTAAAAAAGGTACTTTTCTGTACGTCGTTTCAACAAAATGCTCTATTCTCGCGCTTTTTATTTCAGTGTACGAAATATTAGCAGGTAACGGATTTGTCTTTTTAAATGTCCTATCTAACTCCCGCGAAAACACCCGATTGGTCCCGGCGACTCTCGAGCCGAGCTGCCGGTTGGCGCGCTGTGCCGTCAAGAGGGGAAGCCGCGGACGTACCTATGGGCTGCCGAAAATACCCGATCAAACGTCGGGGACCCCCGAACGAAGCGCGGTAGCGGCCGTGCGAGAGCGAGAAAGAGAGGACGTCCCAGCGATGCTCATACCTCTCGATTTCGTCACGTCCGTGTGCCTCGCGCGTTGATAGTATTGGTGTGAATTTGTTTTTCAATTTTACGGATAAAGTATTGGAGATAGAGAAAAAATATCATATACACCTATTGGGTAAAATCTTCCCCTCTACAACTTTTGTTCGAAACTTTTTTGCGATTTCCTCTTCCTTCTCGAAATAATGCAGGTATATTTTTCGGTATTTAACCCTTTTCTTCACTGTTAATAGTTAAAATTCCGAGAAATTCAGATTCCCCGGGTCGATTAACATAGGAATACGTGTTTCACTAAGCGGTCGCAAAAATTTTCGACTTGGCCACTTTTGACTGGACTAAATGTACTTGTGGCAATGTCCGCTTGGGGGCAAGACTAGAAAATGCGCTGTGTCGGGCCCGTGCAGTAGGAGGTGCCCTTTCAGTGTTTGATGGGATTGGAGAGAAATGTTGTTTTTGCGTGGTTTGCGAGGTTTTGATAGGTACTGCTGGAACATTGGGGGTAGTTTTACGATTTCGTACTCTTTCTCCGATAGTTGCACCAGAAATGCTTGGTTCCTCAAAAAGGATGGGTAACGGTTTGTTTTTACTGCCCAATGGTCGGCCACGCTTAATTATTGGATTAGAAGAAGTTGCAATCCGTGGGGTTACTGTCATTGATGTTTTCTTAGCGGAAGATGAAATTGGTAATATAATCGTATCGGTGGTAACGGGATTTCGGGAAAGGGCATCGGCGTTTGAATTAAGTCGCCCTGGTTTGTATACAAATGTGTATTCGTATTCGCGTAATCTTATTCTCCAGCGGATCAATCGCTGAACTGGCAATTTTACTGAATCAATCCATCTCAACGGTTCGTGATCACTTACGAGCGTAAAGTTTCGTCCGTACAAGTAAGGTCTGAAATGTAATATTGCGTATACCACGGCTAGACATTCTTTTTCAGTTCCGTAATTTTTCTCGGCTGGATTTAATAGTCTCGACATGTATGCGATTGGTTTATCTTCCCCGATTTTTCCTTGACTCAATACTGCACCGATTGCGTAATTTGATGCGTCAGTCGTTAAAATAAAAGGTTCTTCAAAATTCGGATATTGCAAAATTGGAGTGGAGCATAAAGCTCTTTTCAAGTCGTCGAAACTTTTCTGTTGTTCTGGTCCCCATTTAAATTCTACACCTTTTTTCAATAAATCTGTCAACGGCTTAGCTTGTCCCGAGAAATTCTCTGTAAATCTTCTGTAATAACCCGCTAGGCCAAGGAATTGTCTGATGTTCGTTACTGTCCTAGGGATTGGGAATTTATCGACCGCTTCGGTCTTTTCAGGATCAGGACGAACGCCTCCGTCACTGATCACGTGTCCGAGATAGATAACTTCTGTATTAAGAAATTCGCATCTATCGGGTTGTAATGAAAGATTGGCGTTACTGAGTTTAGCAAAAAGTCTGCGAACCTTTATACCGTGTTCCTCTAGGGAAGAAGTGAAAACTACAATGTCATCGAGGTAAACAAATAGTTCAGTGTCTTGTAAACCAAGTAATACTCTGTCCATTAGCCTTTGAAAAGTAGCAGGTGCGTTCTTAAGACCGAAAGGCATTCTAACGTATTCGTAGTATCCGTTAGGGGTGTTAAAGGCTGTTTTCTGTCGGTCCTTGGGATCCATTTCGATTTGGTGAAAACCTGAGGCTAAATCAAAGGTCGAGTAATATTTTGCTCCACCGAGCCGGTCAAGGATTTCAACGATGTTAGGCAAGGGGTAAGCATCGCTTATTGTCTTTTTATTTAATGCCCGAAAATCGATAACCATTCTCCATCGTTTATTCCCCTTTGAATCTGGTTTCTTGGGAACAATCCATAGAGGCGAATTATACGGAGAAACCGTGTCGATAATTATATTATTTTCGATAAGTTTCTTCACTTGTTTATTAATTTCTTCTTTATGTACCGGAGGGTATCGGTATTGTCGAATTGTCACAGGTAATTCGTCCGTCGTAGGTATGCTATGTTTGATCTCTGACGTGGCCGGTAGTTTATCACCAGGCAGATAAAATAGGTGTGAAAAATCGTTTACAAGATCGAAAACGTGCTGTCGTTCTTCTGTATTGAGATGATCCAAGCGAAGAGATTCTTGAATGATTTTAATTCTTTCATCGTACGTTTTATGCGTATGAGCGGCAATATCGTCGTTAATGTCGTGGTCGAAAAAGTCTTCTTCACTTTCGTAATAATCGAATGGCAATATTTCTTGTGGCGGTAGCTCAATTTGTAAATCGTCTTCGTATGCATTAATTGCATACACATCGCATGTGTTATTGTTATTTGAAACAACTGCATTTTCAATAAAAACGTGATCTAATGTCGGTACTCGGGGTAGAAAACCTGTTTTCAAATCTGTTTTTAATAGTTTTATCGACACTTGGGTACGACTGCGGGCCTTGAGGTTAAGAATGGTATTATTATTTTCCTTAGGTAACTCGATTGGTGAATGATAAATTCGAGGTTGATTTCCTTCGACTGGTTCAAAAGGAATAGGTGTAATTGGCTTTGAAGAAGTAATAAGTGCGTTATGGTGAAAAGATATTTCTGCTTCTTCATTTTGAAGGAAATCGATCCCAATTATTCCGTCTGCGGGAATAGCAGAATTTTCATCGAGAACTTGGAATTTTTCTGGTTTTTCGAAAAAGGTTATTTCAGTTGACCCTAGCGTATATATTTTATCGGGTGTTATACCTGATAGCGTAAGCGATTCGTGTGTTGCAATTATGCACCGTCGTTTTAGCGATCTCAGTTTAATTATATTTATATCGGCACCAGTATCAATAAGAAAACGGCCGTAACCATTTTCGAGTTCGGGGGCACGTAGCGTTATTATTGGTGACCGTCTTTGTCCGTCGGTCCATCTAACATATCGTCTACCGTAAGGAATTTCATAGTCGAAGGACGCTGAGTTTGTGATTCGCTCGTCGATGCGTCCATTCGACGGGCGGGTTTCAAGTTTAAATTCTCGCTTGAATTAGTGCGTTGGAAAGAGGTTGTCTTCGTCTCATCGAATTCTCCGCGAGAGTATCTTTCGTCTTTAAGAGGCTGATTACATAGGGTAGGAAGGTGAATAATGATTAGGAGGATAACCCGGCCAAGGTGAATACATAGGCACCATGTAAGGCATAGGGGGGTACGCTTGTGGTGCGTAGAAATGATTCTGGGGGAAGTTCGGAAAATTTCTGTGTAAAGGCCTTCTTATGAATGGCTGCTGTTGGAAGTGATCTGAATTCTTTTCGAATGTTCGATTATTTGGAGACAGAAAGTTTGGTTGGAAGTTACCTTGAAAATTGGGATTTTTATCGTTAGGATCTCTTTCTTCCCAAGGATAAAAAGATACATGACGTGAGTCTACGTTTCGCGGGCCCTGATATGATGGCTGAGTTTGGGTGAAACGTAATGAATTTGAATTTCTTGCATTTGCGCTCTGCATATCTCGTTCAATGCGTTGGACTACCCGAAAAGCTTCTTCCAGTGTTTGTGGATCTTGAACGCTAATAGCGTATAACAGATCGTCGGATAACCCTCTTTTAAAAGCTTCTAAGGCCAATCCGTCGAGCATAGGCAACATTTGATTTGATTGTTCTTCAGTAAATTTAGCCTTCAGAGCAGCTATCGCACTCGTTCGCAATTGTTTGATTCTTGTGTAATAGTCAAGGACTGTTTCATCGCGTCTCAGTCTGACAGCTTGAATTTCCGCACAATATAAGGGGTATGATTTTTTTGACGAAAAATATTCTTTTAAGGCGTCCGATAGACTTCCAATCGAATTAATTTCTTTATCAGCGATTGCATCGCGAGCGGTTTCTTTCAATTTCGAACAAACGGCTTTGAAGAAGGCGTTACGCAAGCCATCAGGCACAAACGTAAGACCATTTTCAAAATCTTGAATAAAAGCTTTTAAAGGCATATTTTTGCCATTAAAATTTGGCACGTGAAGCAGTGCTTGTTGGAGTGCCATACATTCACCCATACTTGTTAACATTGCATCAGTGATGTTTTGATGGTGAGTGAGATTTGCAATCATTTCGGCGTTTGCCATTTTTTCTTCTTATTATTTTTTTTTCTTTTAAAAATATAAATGTAATTAAGGATTCGATTATTTATTTATTTTATTCATTTATTTTGCATTAATTTTAATTTTTATTTTTATTTTCAAATAAATTTTACAAATTAAAAGAAACGTTCAGCATATCCCACCGCTGTCACCAAAATGTTCTGTTACGTCCGAAGCCGTTTAGAAAAGATATATATTTCTAGAGTTATAAGCGTCGAGCGGTAAACGCTTTACTCCGATTACTACCCTAATGAGTCAAGAGTGCTCTTCGGGATAATAATTATGTGGGAACGTTTGCTGTGAGACATCGAGAGATCTTGTTTCTTTTATGGATTTAGGAAATTGATAATAAAGGGACTTCAATGTCTTGAGTCACACAATAGTTTAATACACACTCGATGAAATAATAATTTGGTACATTCCAAGTGAAATTATAATGTGATAAATACCTTTGACAATCAGGAGCGGTGTCGTCGCTTTACAATAACGTATTCTTGCTTTCGTTGAATATTTCTTTAAACACACACGCGTACTCTCACAATCTTCTAGAGATCTGGTCGAGGATTAACAATAACTTGTACTTGAAATATTTGGTCGTTTGACCCTTTTTATTATAAAACAATATAAATTGACTTTTATAATTACGCCGAATCACACTCTTCTACAGAAGACCCGAATTTCGGACAGCGTAACGACGCGTGAAAATTTTGGTTGAGACTGAACTTATTATAATATACGTCCGATACTACTGTCGGATCACTCGCTTCTACGGAAGACCTGGATTACGAACAGTGTATCGGCGTTAAAAACTTCGGCTATACTGCGCTCTTGTCGCCGAGACAAGGAGGTTTTATAAGGGCGAGATGACTTTGCCAGAAGGGCTACTCTCTTAATTTGGGCACAGAGAAGAACTATTTTTCGTCTAATATCCGAGAGTTCGACCTCCTCGGAGATGCAATAAAGGTTGGATATTTTGGATCCCTATCATAGGGCTTGAGGCTCCGGCCAGAAAACTTTTATTACTGCTCTCATGCAGAGCGGGAAAAAATAGCAGAGCGGCTCGCAACACGAAAATACATGCATTAGGTATTGTGCCCAGTTGATAAACAAGGAAAGCGTATATCTTCGCTATGGTCTGTGATGCACGCGTCTATGGCGTGTGAGAAGCAATACAATTGTGATAGGTATCTCGAACGCTTATATTTTTGGTTGCGTTGAAAAATAAAAATAGCTGACTCTATTGCTTCTCGCACGTGTACAATTATGTGTGTGCTGGTCAAAAAGAAATCACAGAAAAACGTCGTACGTGACATTACAATCATTATGGTTGCTAAAGTGTAATGAACTCGAGTATCTATGTCAAGTGTACATATATGATGGGATCATACAATGAATCCTAAAAATCGAATAGCTAATATTGCATAAATTATACGAATAGAACAAAAAGTTTATTTTTTTTCCATTTTGGTAAAAAATTATAAGGGAAACCAAATACGGGAAATTATATGGTATAAGCAAATCCTGGTAAAATAAAAATATAAACTTCAGGATGTCCAAAACATCAAAATAAATGTTGGTATAGAATTGGATCTTCTCCACCTGATGGATTAAAAAATGTATTTAAATGTCGGTCCGTTAAAAGTAAAGTGATAATACAGTAACCCCTGCTAATACAGTAACAGCTCATAATAATAAAATTGTTGTAATTAATATTAATCATGAAAAAAGACCCCGATGAGTGGGTCTGATGGTTAGCGTTGCGGGCCAGCGGGTCGGGAGGTCGGGGGTTCGAATCCCAGTCGCGTACTTTCGTCAGGAAATGTTTTTCTTCGATATTTTCTCAGCAAAAGGCGACTAGTTCCGTGACTGGAATGCGAACATGAAACTGACTATATCAGTATAGGTTTTCGGCAGTTTCCCTATGCCCATGACCGGCGAAAACATGAGATATCCATGGTGAATACGATACGGACGAGGAAGTTGGCTGCGGCCGCAATGGGGGGGGGGGGGGGCGATGATGGAGAGAAAGAACGAGTGTAGAGCGGTGGACATATAAGTAGTGGAGCCTTGTGAAAAGCCAAAAGGCTAGTCAAATAAAACTTATAAAAAAATATATATTAATCATGAAAATACAATAATTTGTTCGAAAATAACATTCAACAAATAACAATATAACATTTTTTTTTATTTTTATGATTGTGGGAATAAAATTAATTGCTCCTATAATTGAGGATAATCCTGCGAAATTCAGAGAGAAAATTGCTATATCTAATAATATTCCTTCATGATATAAATTTAATGAAAGAGGTATCTTATAATTAATCAATTAAGAAGGAGGTAAAACCTAAAACCGCAAATAATTTATGCGTGGAAATGATATATCTGGGGCTGCTAATATGAAGAGAATTATTCAATGCCTAAATCCTCCAATTATAATAGGCATAACTATAAAAAAATTATGATGAATGCATGACGTGTAATGATGGAATTATATAATTGATAATTATTAATGAAGTAACCAGGATTACCGAATTCTATACGAATTGATAAACTTAATGAAGATCCTATTATACCAGATAATATTCCCAAAATAAAATAAAGAATTCCAATATCATTATGGTTAATAGAAAAAAAACCATTTTAGAATGATTTTTTAGTTAACAAAATTATTGCAAATTTAAAGATACATTAGTTATAAAATGTTAAGCAATGTGTCCGATTTAGGTAATAAATTGTAAATTCATTTGAAAGATTAATTCTTTACTAGAACATTATTAAGATTTAAAAGTAATTTTTTTTTATTTTGAAGATAAATAGTTTTTTTTTAACTTAAAATATTAAATAATTCACTTATTTAACATTCATAAATTTAATGAAGTGATAAATAAAGTTATGAATAAAAAATTTATATTATTAATATTAAAACTTTATAATATAGATCAATTTTTAAGATCATTTTTTCATACGCCTATAGAAAGAATAATATGTGTGTAAAACAAAAATAAGATTGATAGAATTATTAAAATTAATAAGATAATACATGTAATTTATTGTTAATTTAAATATTAATTGAACATCAGGAAAACAAAAAACGGTTGGGGCCACGGCTTAATTTTTATTCCTTATCATAAATTAAAAAATAATATTTTGGTATATCAATGTTTTATTGATATATATAATTAACAAATTCATATAGAGCAGTATTTCTAGAATTCCTATCGCTCATGTTCTGGTTCAGTCTGTGCTGAAGAGCCGGGGAGCTGTCAGGTGAAAAACTCAGTCCCGATGGATTTCGTGCAAAAGGAAATATAGCCTGTAGCGAAGTTTCACAATCCGACAGCTTAGCTATATATACTAGGCTGCCGAAGATATCCGTTCGACTTTCGGAGACCGTCGGCCCAAGCACGTGCAGCGCGCCGGCAAGAGAGTAAGGGGCGGTTAGGTATCAGTGGTCTTCCATCTCCGCGATTTCGTTTATAGTATTGGTGTGAATTGGTTTTTATAAATTTACGGCTAAACTATTGGAGATAGAGAAAAGAATCGTATACTTCGGTAAAATCTTCCATTCTACAACTTTTGTTCGAAACTTTTTTGCCATTTCCTCTTCGTCCTCGAAATAATGCATAATTTTCGATTTTTAACCCTTTTCTTCTCTGTTGATAGTTGAAATTCCTAGAAATTCGGATTCCCCGGGTCGATTAACATAGGAATACATGTTTCACTAAGCGGTCGCAAACATTTTCGACATTGGCCACTTTTGGCCAGACTATACTGTCCCTTCACAGAGAGTACACGATTCGTGTGGGTATGTACACGTAAATACCCACATGCCCATGCACGGTCAGCGTCAACAAAGGAATTCGTCTTATTAGTCACCGTCGACATCGCACGAAATTCGGAATTTCGCAGCAAGAGAGCTTGCTGATGGCTCACGCTTTTCTACACCGAGATAATTGTTGGAAATGAATTATTTTTAACAAATGACATATTATCAAATGTGCGATACTTTCTATGCTTCTCAGCAATTATGATTGCTGTTCACGCGCTGCAAAAGTAAACGGTAAAAATTTCACGGTCAAAAAATAATTGTTTAAACAATTTTTTTGCACTTCTTCTCGATCACGGGAATGATCGGTAGATACGGTACTTGCTGCACCTGTCAGCAAATTTGATTGCTGCTTACGCGCTGCAAAAAATGACGGTAAAAATTAGACAAAAATAATTATCTAAACAATTATTTTTGCATTTATTCTCAATCACGGATGTGATCGGTAGATACGGTACTTTCTATACCTCTCAGCAATTATGATTGCTGTTAACGTGCTGCAAAAACAAACGTCCAATACACGTTGTATTATTGTAAATAGGGCCAGCAAACCCAACGCTGGAAGAAGAGAGAAGGAGGGTATCGCAGCGCGATGCATCTCCCGTAGACGCCGTGACCGAGAGAAACCGAATGCGCAACAAGCGGAGAAAAGGTTTAAAATTATAAACAATGAGATTAAAAAACGACGACATCCAAAATGATAAAAATATTACTTTAATTACATTTAATTACAGTAAAGAGAAGGAAAGCTAATGCTCGGTTGAGGGAACAAGCCGCGGAGAACGGCGAGGCGCATCAGCTGCGCACTCAATTGGCGGAGGCGCGAATCGAATTACAGGCAGCCGAAAATAACGGTAATAACATCATTACTTATTATTGTTACGAGGATAATAAGAAACAATTCTTCATCCTTATTGACTACGGGATTATGTTGTTAATTTATGAGAAATTTGTTCAACCTGTTACAACGAATCGGAATATCGATTTGATCGGAATGAAACATTTTTAATGATAATTAAATCGGTTAATTTACGAAATGGTCGTAGTACAAAAAATAATCAAAGCTTGAAGTCTCTAGTTTTGTGATCCTGGAGTCAAATATTTTTATCACTAAACACTGTAAAGTAATCATGGAAAACAGCAGGCCAAAATATCACCAAATTCTCAGCTTGGTGCTTGCTCTTTAATTTGAGCGGTCGGGGAGCTCTGTACGATGAGTTTTCGCAGAGTTATCGGTATTCAAGGCAATAATGCAACTTTTGAATTCAAATTTAATAACTCGAGAAACAACTGGAGTACAGAAAGTTTAAGTAGGGTTCTCAACACATTTGATCATTTTCACAGCGTAAAAGATGATAAAATCCATTCGTGAGCGTATTCATTCATTTTTATACGGGGAAGATAAAGATGAGGGTTTTTAAAATGGCGGAAAAACTAAAAAGAAAGAAGTATTGGAAATCATAGGGAAGAATAGAATAGAATCATAGAAAAGGAGTATTGGAAATCCTAGAAATTAAGATGGTAAAGGAATGTAAATACTTGGAGTATTGGTTTACATGTCGAAATCAAAGGACTTGATTTGGGCATGCAAAGCAGTAGCAAAACGACACGGAAAAAGTCAAAAGCAACAAATATGGTGCGGGGAATATGGAAAAAAGCGTGGAATGATTTGATGGAGGAGTAACTACATGTGTTGGGACCAATAGTAAAAGCAGGAGCAATGTATAGGGATGAGGTATAGGAAAAGTAAGAAATTAATATTTTTGAATGAAAGCAGATGGGATTGTAAGATGGCATTAAGGATTAAAAAAAGAAAAAACCTCAGGATGGGGGAGTTGACATATTAAAAAATTACTTATATGCGAAAATGGGGTCCATTAAAAATGGAATCTCGTCAAAGTGGGGGGAAAGTTTGGAAAAAGTTCTAAGGGATCTGATTATAAAACATATTCTACCAATGACAAGGGAAAGAAGAGGAGTAGAAAGAATAAACGAAGCAGAAGGATTTGAAAACTTAAAATACGATACTTTAAGGGAGGAAGAGGAGAAAAAGAAAAAAAAACATTACATAGTGAGAAATAAACTAAAATAAAATTTCATCATTTTCACAATGTAGAAGATGATAAAATGCCATGGAAATAAAGATCACATGGAAATGCAAACAAATTTTAAGCGACATTACGTGGCGGAGAAACAGAAAGGGCGGGAAAGAGGCGAGAAATTAATGGAAGTGCAGGATAGGTAAAGAAAACGATGAGACGATAAAGCGCCTAATAAGATGTAGAAAAAAAGGTTGGAAGCCTGTTACAGAAAAGGGAAGAAAGGAACCAGAGGAGAGGCTAAAAGAAATGGATATTGTGACAATGAATGGGGAAAATATAAATATGTTGGGTCGGAAAATACAAAACGGGATACGCCTGTATTTTAGGAAAATAGAGGTAGTGTGCAAAAAGATGCGCAAGCAAGATGGGGGTGGGACAGATGTGGCAGGGAGAATGAGATTAAGAAAAAAATGTTGGATACCAAGATTTAAAAAAAAAACTATGCCAAGTGAAAAACCAGTTAGGATAGATGTAAGAGGAAAATATTTATTAAATTAAATCCCTGAAAAAAGTTATCGACCTCCGTAAACCTTTTGAATGGCGAGCAATCATTTGGAAAATGGTTTTCCCCCTGGTTTTACATGACTACTCTCAAATGGTAAATGATACAAATATTTGACCTCTGGACCTGAAAACTAGAGCCGTTAATCTTCGATTTGCTTTTCACCGTCGACAATCATTTTTCACATTGCTCAGTCTCATGAACATGCACGAAAAAATATCGGTGACACTGGCGTTTTTTTGAAATAGTGGGGAGTCGTAGGGCCGCCTCTCTGCGGAGTTCACGTGGCCCGCGATATCGTAGGGCCGCTACTCTTCTGAGCTAACGTGGCCCACGAGTTCGCCGGTATTTCTAACAAATTCTGGAAGGGAATAAGTCATTCACCTTTTTTGGATTGACATTTTTATTCAAAATATCGCTAATAACATAGCGGCGGGTGAAAAACATACACGAGGCCCCCTCTCGTCCATACGGGCTTGATGATAATATTCGCGAAAGCAGAAAGTGCAACCCGAAGATAGATTCGATTTTTTTTAGTAGGAAACCATTAATCGTGTGAAAACCGTGAACACAGATTATCGAATAACCGAGTGAACGTAATTACGCGTTGTAATAATAAGTAAAAATTTACTCATTGATTCAAATCAGAGCTCCATAGAGTTGAATGGCTACAGAGTACCTTGCCATTAGGCAAAAAGATCCGTAGAGCTGCTTCTTTTCGAAGTCAATGTGGCCCGCGGTGACACTGGCGTTTATTTGAAATAGTGGGGAGTCGTAGGGCCGCCTCTCTGCGGAGTTGACGTGGCCCGCGATATCGTAGGGCCGCTACTCTTCTGAGCTAACGTGGCCCGCGAGTTCGCCGGTATTTCTAACAAATGCTGGAAGGGAATAAGTCATTCACCTTTTTCGGAATGACATTTTTATTCAAAATATCGCTAATAACATAGCGGCGGGTGAAAAACATACACGAGGCCCCCTCTCGTCCATACGGGCTTGATGATAACATTCGCGAAAGCAGAAAGTGCAACCCGAAGATAGATTCGATTCTTTTTTAGCAGGAAACCGTTAATCGTCTGAAAACCGTGGACACAGACTGTCGAATAACCGAGTGAACGTAATTACGCGTTGTAATAATAAGTAAAAATTTACTCATTGATTCAAATCAGAGCTCCATAGAGTTGAATGGCTACAGAGTACCTTGCCATTAGGCAAAAAGATTCGTAGGGCTGCTTCTTTTCGAAGTCAATGTGGCCCGCGGTGACACTGGCGTTTTTTCGATATAGTGGGGAGTCGTAGGGCCGCCTCTCTGCGGAGTTCACGTGGCCCGCGATATCGTAGGGCCGCTACTCTTCTGAGCTAGCGTGGCCCACGAGTTCGCCGGTATTTCTAACAAATTCTGGAAGGGAATAAGTCATTCACCTTTTTTGGATTGACATTTTTATTCAAAATATCGCTAATTACATAGCGGCGGGTGAAAAACATACACGAGGCCCCCTCTCGTCCATACGGGCTTGATGATAACATTCGCGAAAGCAGAAAGTGCAACCCGAAGATAGATTCGATTTTTTTTAGCAGGAAACCATTAATCGTCTGAAAACCGTGAACACAGATTATCGAATAACCGAGTGAACTTAATTACGCGTTGTAATAATAAGTAAAAATTTACTCATTGATTCAAATCAGAGCTCCATAGAGTTGAATGGCTACAGAGTACCTTGCCATTAGGCAAAAAGATCCGTAGGGCTGCTTCTTTTCGAAGTCAATGTGGCCCGCGGTGACACTGGCGTTTGTTTTAAATAGTGGTGAGTCGCAGGGCCACTTATCTTCTGAGTTAACGTGGCCCACGAGATCGCTGGTATTTCCTACAAATGCTGAACGGAAGTGAGGCATTCACGATTCTTTTGTCTGACTTTTTTAGTTTGAAGAACACTCCGTAATATAATTGCTAATAAACCAGGGGTTCATCAAAAGATGCACGGCGTCTTGCCCCCCCAATTCGTTTCATAACATTTTTAAAAGCGCAAACCATAATGCGAAGATTACTTCGAATTTTCGACCAAAAAAGCCCTAATATTGACAGAGAAATGAACATAGTTTTTCAAACAACCGAGTGTACGTGGTTTCATGTTGTAGCAAAAAATAGTAATTCACTTCTTCATATATAACTGAGTTCTACAGACCTAAACGGTCGCCAGTTTACCTTGTTATCAGGCATCAGAACTGCAGGCTCGCTTTTCTTCCGAGTCAACATGGACCACGGTGACGGCGGCGTTTGTTTGAAGTAGTAGTGATTCGAAGGGTCGCTTCTCTTTCGAGTGAATGTATCACTAGTGCTTCACGCATACGCTTTTTCAATTTTGGTTAACTCCCAACTCTTGTGTTTCTTGATACATCGACGTTATTAGCATGTACTTTGCACTTATTGTCGGCGATACAGTCCAAATTGTGTGTACTTCTTGTTTTTAATTTCTTTTACAGTATCATGCAAGATATGTTTCCTTGGAAGGGCGACACATTCATTTTGGCCCTGTGGACACCTCTGCAGTTGTGCAACTTGCGCAGATCAGATTTGGCACGTGCAGATGGCTAGGCGGCTAGCTAATGAATCAAAATAAATCCTTGACAAATACGCTTGTTTTTTTTTTCCTTTTACCCCCATCCCCATTAAATGTTTAAAAAATGAAAAGCCTGAAACATTAATTTTTTTTACCTCTCCACTTAGAAATTTTCTTTTCTGTACAAAATTTTCTTGACCGGCCAAATTGTCTCTTCCATCCGATTTTTTTCTTTGGGACAAATTTCCTTTTTAGAAATGTTCCCTTCGATACAAATGTTCTCTTCGACACAATTTTCCTTTCCGAACCAATTCTCTCTTCAGTCCAGAATTTGTACTAAAGAGAAAATTTGGTACCAAAGACAAAAATTGTACTGAATAGACAAATTTGGACCGAATACAAAACTTGGGTGGACGACAAATTCTATACCCAAAGAAAAATTGCAAAGTATAAAAATCTTCTCTTCGGTACACATTTCGTGTTAAATGTAATCTTGTAGCCAAATTTTCGCCTCTACAACAAACTATTCATGCAAACATTTTTTTTTTCGTTACGAAATTTCTCGACCAACCGAATATACTGTTTGGTAGGAATTTTTCGTTTGGCACAAATTTTCTCTGCGATACAACTTCCCTTTTTGGCACAATATTTTTTCCAAAGAGAACATTGGTCCAAACAACAAATTCCTTGCGAAGAGGAAAGTAGTATGGAAGAGAAAATGTTGTCGAAGACAGAATTGAATCGAAAAAAAATTGTATCGAAGAGAAAATTTGGGCCAACGAATAATTTGTATCGAATAGTGATTTTGGGCCAAAAGCAAAGTTTGGATGGACGAGAAAATTTGTACCAAAAATGGATGGAAATGTCTTTTAGCCAAATTGTTGATACTAAGAAAACAATTCTCCATTTAGAAATTTTCTCTTCGGTACGAATTTTCTCGTCCAGCCAAATTTATGCTTCAGTTGGAATTTTTTGTTTAGCATAAATTTCCTCTTCAATACAACTTGTCTCTTTGGTACAAATTGTATACCGAACATAAAATTGGTCCGGAAAAGAAATTTCAAGGAAAAATTTGTATCGAAGAGAAAATTTGGACTGAAGGCAAAAATTAGGTGGAACGGGAAAAGGCCAAAGCCAGGTAAGTAGGGAAAAATTGCCCCCGCATTTTTTCCAGCGAAATTTGGAGTATATTCTGAAGTATAAAAAAAAAACAAATCGGAAAATTTCATTCCCGTCAACGCAATAGTTTTAGAGAATACTTTTTGAATTACAAAAAAAAATTCCGGAAACGGTTCAATGGATCAGTTTGATTTTTTTTGGTACTTGTTCCGATCAAACGTGTTACGAAATAAAATTATAGAACATCTTGCGCAAGATGAAGGTTTCAAAAAACATGATTTTAGTTGTTTTATTATTTTTTTACTATAATCCACCTGGGGTGCAATGACGAAAAATTTTTCATATAAGCTTTGGGCACCTTATTAGATTATATACATTTATCAAAGTGATCGGTTCGGTACGCCACAGTGAAAAAAAAGAAACACACTTTATTGATATATTTTAGTTATATTTCTGTACTGATATATTTAGTTATATATGTACAATAGAAAATTGTTAGTTTAATTAACAAATTGAACTGAGAAGGCCTCATGTGCGTCCTTGAAAATTTCAATCTTCATCGCTGTCCTCTTCAATTACTACATTGGTATTGTTACTTTTGAACAGTTGACTTAATATGTGGGCCGGCTTCATGATTTTTTATAAATATCGCCCATGGGCAAAATAATATATGATTGCAGCGATATGCGAACAGCAACCAACAGTTCATTTACCATTAGCACACTCACAAGCATATCGTGTTATTCCCACACATCCATTTTTATTTGGATTGTATTCCACGAAACACCGGTATACTTTTTTTCTAATGTGTCGAGACTGAACCAGAACTTTTAAAATGTTTGATTTATCTTTCACTTACTGCAAAACTACACCTGATTCACTCACCATTTCTGCTAAGTAAGAAATAGCCTGTTTATACTGATATGAGCCAGTAAAAAGAATTTTTAGATCTCTTTCTGTCATCTCGGGAAAATCTTCCAAGTCATTCGATGACATTTTTTCGAACGGTAGTTTTTTTCGTGTCCAGCCATTCCTTTCTACTACGATGGCTAGAGTGTTCTCGGTATTTTTTTGAAAATTCATCCTTTCCAAAATTTCATCCATGGACTGTTCATCAGATGATAACTGTTTTCCAAACTGATTTCGAAGGAAAAATGCAATACGAAAGTAGCTTCCAACTTTTCCCCGACACTTGTTATCAAATGGTTGATGGAGAAGTCTATACTGCTGCTTTATTGTCCCTTGAACTGCTTCCATTGCCCACCTGATCTTTGTTACGAATCGTGATTCGTTTGACTCAGCTATCGTTAAATGTTTACGTTTTCCGTTCAGTGCAGGCATTAAAACTTCAAACCCTTTGTTTTCTCAATAAGATTCAACATCTCGAAAGCCCCGGTCGACAACGAAAATATCGTTCGGTTTTAACAATTGACATAAACCATTAGGATCGCTTATAACTTTTGTCATAATTGTAGCTTCATTTTGATTTGCCGAAAAGGGCCCCAGCATATCAACAATGTAACCATCCGTTGTACAAACCGTAAAAGGTTTGCTCTGAAAGTCATTGTTGAAACTCTTTTGATGCCGTGCGTATGTCCCATCAGAAATGAGCACAAGTCTATTGCCAGTTGAATGTAGATTTTTCACAATAACTGTAGTGTGATTTTCAACAATTTATTAATATATATATATATATATATATATATATATATATATATATATATATATATATATATATATATATATACATATATATATACAGGGTGTCCCATTTTAATCTTACACCTGAATTTTCTCGAAAAATATTGCTCGGACGAAATATTGTGTGGAACAAAACTTCTAGGGATTGAAGGGGGACGTTTGAAAAAAATTTATTTGAGGAGCCAAAATTCAAAATGGCGGCGTTACAAAGGCTGACATGTTTTTTTCAAACGGAAACATAACTTTTTTTTATTGCCAAAAAATTTGTCAGCTGAAAACTAAAAACTTTTGTTGAAAAAATTTTTTGACAAAGTTCATAGTTTTCAAGTGAGAACATCATTTTCAATTATTTCAGATGTATCCAGGATTTGTGCGTGCGTGCGTGCGTGCGTGCGTGCGTGCGTGCGTGCGTGCGTGCGTGCGTGCGTGTGTGCGTGCGTGTGTGTGTGTGTGTGTGTGTGTGTGTGTGTGTGTGTGTGCATGTGCGTGCGTGTGGAACACTCACAAGGATTAGGTCTCTGCGGTTCGTAACTATCGTAGTATGTTTTTTCTCCAAACCTTCCTTGCAAGTGTATTGTGATCCCTTTCTAGAGATGTTCAAATATCCCTCCATTCATGTTTAAACATGCCCGAACTCTACTCGCGATTACGTTTTTTAATATCAAGATCTGTGCAAGATTTTTAATATCAAGGTTTGTGCCATTTTCAGGCCCAAAAACGTGTTTCTTTAAATCCTTGACGAACTTTAATCACGATGGGTAGAAAAACACACACACACACACACACACACACAAATCCTGGACACATCTGAAATAATTAAAAATGATGTTCTCACTTGAAAACTATAAACTTTATCAAAAAATGTTTTCAACAAAAGTTTTTAGTTTTCAGCTGACAAATTTTTTGGCAATAAAAAAAGTTATGTTTCCGTTTGAAGAAAACATGTCAGCCTTTGTAACGCCGCCATTTTGAATTTTGGCTCCTCAAATAAATTTTTTTCAAACGTCCCCCTTCAATCCCTAGAAATTTTGTTCCACACAATAGTTCGTCCGAGCAATATTTTATGAGAAAATTCAGGTGTAAGATTAAAATGGGACACCCTGTATATATATACGAGGGTGGGGTGAAAAGTTTCCGGCCTGACCAAGAGATGGTGCCACTAGGTCTAGTTTTGGATCGGCGTCCTACAGGACCATTCCTACCGAGCTTGTATGTACAGTTTCAGCCCAATCGCTACGTTAGTTTGCGTTTGAGAGCACATTGCGCGAGACGCTTCCGTTGTTTTCGTAAAAATGGAAAAATTGGAAAAACGTGCTGTCATAAAATACTTCCATTTGAAAGGTTTTACACCAAACAAATAAAAGAAGAGATGGATTCAGCACTAGGAGACTCCTCCCCATCATATTCAACTATTAATCAGTAGGTTTCTGAATTTAAAATTGGTCGTGTGAGCACCTCTGACGAGCTTCGCTCAGGACTGCCCATTGAAGTCACAACTTCAGAGATGATTGAAAAAATCCATAAAATAGTGTTGGAAGACCGCAGGTTGAAAGTGCATGAGATAGCTGAGACCTGTAGGATGTCAGCTGAACGTGTGCGAAATATTTTGCACAACCATTTGAACATGGAAAAGCTGTGTGCAAGGTGTGTGCCGCGTTTGCTAACACTCGACCAATCGAGCGTTTGCTAACGCTCGACGCTACCGACAATTTGGCGCTGTATAAACGTACTCCAAACGAATTTTTGCGTCGATTCATAACTGTTGATGAGACATGAGTCCACCACTACACTCCTGAAAGTAAAGAACAGTCAAAACAGTGGGTTGGAAAAGGGGAACCAACTCCAAAGAAGGCAAAAACAATTTTAACGGCAAACAAGGTTATGGCTACTGTTTTTTGGGATGCGAGAGTTATGAGAAATGTATCAGTGTTGATGGAGATTATGTTTTTTTTTAAATGTCGTTTTTCTTGGTCAGGCCGGAAACTTTTCACCCCACCCTCGTATATATATGTACACACATACATACATATACAGGGTGAGGCACTAACTGTTGCCACCTTGAATATCCCTGTAATTATCGACATCACAAAAAAATGTTTGAAACAAAAGTTGTACCGTACGAAAGGGGTCATAAAATGCGACCATTTTTTTTATCTCAGTGGAGGCGCTGTAGCACAGTAAAGGTCACCTCCACTTTTTTAAATGGGACGGTACATTTTTTTTCAACGATCTTGTAGAGCATCGAAAACTGCATAAAAAACATTTTGGGGTCAAAGTCGTTCAAGGTAATTTAAGATCATAAAGTGACATGAACTTTATTTTTATGTGAAATTACCTTTATTCGCAGTAGATGTTCAAATTTCTCGTCAAATTGCGAGGGATTCTGGCGTAAGCGAAATAAGTATTCTACGTGTTTTACATCGTCATAAATATTATCCTTACCACATCAGTCTCCACCAGGAATTAACTGGCACGGATTTCATGAATCGCACTGAATTCTGCCGATGGGCTCAACGCCAGATTCGGAGCGATGACTCATTTATTAAGGAGGTACACCAGCTTCAGCAAAATGGTGATAGATCAATAAAATTTGGTGAATATATTCTTTAGTATTATTCATGTAGATACAAATTTTTTCAGATTTTTTGGTTGTGCCGTTTTCTTACAAATAATTCACAAGCGTTTATTCTTATATCCGGAATATATACCTATATCTATAAAAACGCTATGCTTACACACGTGAACTTCAATGTTCAATTATTCGATAACGGCACAATGAAAAAATCTGAAAAAAATTGTATTGACATATATAATACTAAAGAATATACTCACCAAATTTTATTGATCTATCACCATTTTGAAATTTGACCATGGTTTAGCATGGCAATATTGTATGAAGCTGGTGTACCTCCTTAATCGGATTTTATTTACTGATGAGGCAACATTTACGAATCATGGAAATATTACCTTGCATAACATGCATTTGTGGTCAACTGAAAATCCACATTGGCTGCGGCAAGTTGCACACCAAAGACCGTGGTCGGTTAATGTATGGTGTGGGATTATTGGGGATAGAATCATAGGCCCTTATTTCATCGAAGGGCATCTTGATGGTAGAAAGTAGACCACATTCCTTCAAGAAACATTAGGTCCGTTATTGGAAGAAATACCGTTAGAAACAAGAAACAGAATGTAGATCAACATGATGGGTGCCCGGCACATTTTTCGCTGATAGCTAGAAATGAATTGCAAAAGAGATTTCCAAATCGTTGGATTGGACGCGGAGGAGTGTCACGTCGCGACCAAATGCGCACAATGTATTTCTTTTTCTTGCTTTCTCTTATCTTTTTGAGCCCCGGCGAAGACGCAGGGACGACGCGATTTCCCATGGAAATCGTGAACGACCACGTACGCGCGATAAAGGCATTCTCATTTTTCGACGGATATTTATATTTTTCTTTAAGTTTAGACCTACACGCCGGAAATGTAGGCTATTGATAATAAGTAAGCGTCCCGTGCTTTCCGACGCGAGAGCACATCAGTCTTAACGACATGAAGAACAAATACACACTCGCCAGAACGAAATCTTCGAACCTAGGAAACCACCCTGTCATAAAACACCACGTGCACTCGCGGGCCTTGGTCAACAAGCCCTATCTCGAGCACTGCGTTCTCGCCGCCGACAAGGTCCCTTTTTCTGCCCGGTATTTTTCCGCGCTCCAGATAAAGGAAACGCTGCTCCAATTCCTGGAAATAGGGCTACGGATATGACTCGCAGACTACGTCCTGCTCCCACTCTCCATTTTCGACCAATCACCCGAAGAGACATATATTTGATGCCCTTTCCACCAATCCCTATAGAAAATGCATCACGAAAATGCACTCCTTCCCCCATTAACGAAACCTCTCCTATTTTTCCTCTTGGCAACGAAGTGTCCGTCGAAAAGTCAGTCTCCCAACAGTTTCCATCGTGATCGGACAAAGTCTCCCAACAGTTTCCATCGTGATCGGACAAAGTCTCCAACATCTTCCATCAAATCTAGTCCGAAACGAAAAGCTGTCTCCTGACAGTATCCGCCAAGTCCAAACGTTAACTCTAAAAATTACTATATCTCCGGTATAATTGTACAAGTTCTGCCTATACTTTGTAAAGCGCGACCACATTAACATCGATACATTGAATCGCATAAATGCCCAATTAATTCGAAGACTCGGCTCGCGATAAATACTCGTGTATTAAAGATCGTGTCTACGTGAAGAACACCAGCTCCGCTAAACCCGTAACCGAGCGTACACAACCGAGCGGTCCGGCCTACCTGCGAAGGCCCGATTCGATCTTCCATATCTCCAACTATTGTACCCACGGCGCATCGACAAATGTAAGCGAAATACTACATGTACATTTTCTGTATTATTAATTTAATCGACTTAACCAGATTGGTTAATTCCAATAAACCCCGAGTCGATAGAATTTGAGTGTCCAATTATTCCTCAATCGGATAATCGCGTCATCCCATTTTTACCCAAGCACTACCCCTTTTTACCCTCATCCCGAGCTATTGCGCTAGGCGTAGGCTACAAAGAGGGAAACGTAAAAGAAAATATATGCCCACGTCCTCCTCTCAGGACGTGACAGGAGCTGTATCGTGGCCGGCTCACTCGCTAGACTTGACGCCTTTGGACTTTTTCTTGTGGGGATACTTAAAAGATCTTGTTTATAAAGGACGTTTAACTACGCCGGATGATATGCGTGAGAGAATTCTTCGAGCCTATGATTCGATAAGTGCCGAAGTGATAAGAAATTTCACACAATCCGCGATGAGGCGATTGCAATACTGCATTGGTTCCAATGGGAATCACTGTGAACATCTACTGTGAATAAAGGTAATTTCGAATAAAAATAAAATTCATGTCACTTTTTGATCTTAAATGACCTTGAACGACTTTGACCCCTAAATGTTTTTATGCAGTTTTCGATGCTCTACAAGATAGTTGAAAAAAAATGTACCGTCTCATTAAAAAAAGTGGAGGTGACCTTTACTGTGCGACAGCGCCTCCACTGAAATAAAAAAAATGGTCGCATTTGATGACCCCTTTCGTACGGTACAAGTTTTGTTTCAAACATTTTTTTGTGACGTCGATAATTACAGAGATATTCAAGGTGGCAACAGTTAGTGCCTCACCCTGTATATATATATATATATATATATATATATATATATATATATATATATATATATATATATATATATATATATATATATATATATATATATATTGTCACGTGGCAGAATGGAGGAGCCCCAAAGCCACTAAGAAGGCGACCCTCTCGCTCGGTTTTTATCCTCGTACGGGAGCCCGAGCGCGCCGTTATCGTTCTTATTTATTTATCTTCTTGTCCCTTGATCATCATTCTTTTTTTGTGTTGTATAATTACATTCTTTTAATTGTATAATTATATTTTTTTTATTTTATTCGTTCATGCGATATGGTACGATGGCGCGCGGGAAATGGCGGCCGCCTCGGAAACCTCGAGATCCTTCTCATAGCAGCGGCCTCGTATCTTCCAATTCGGGGTGCACCTCGTCGATCTTGCCCTCGCTCGAGAGTCCGAGACGATTCAGCTCGGCCCACGTTCTGGAACGCTTCTCCACTACGATGAGCGGTGGAAAGCTGATCGGCAGACATTCAAATGTGCAACCGTCCAGGCTGACAAAGTCCGTCAATGGTACGGAAGGCGATAAGGGAAACGGTCGAAGCTTATCTCGGTCAGAACTCGACAAACGCCGTCACCACAGTACCAGCCTTCTTCGACGACTCGCAGCGTCAGGCAATCTAAGACGCCGGGACCATCTCCGAACGTATTGCGTATCGTAAACGAACCTACGGCAGCCGGCTGGTCCTCATGTTACGTCCCGGAGGGAGATTTAGGTGGGACTCGCGAGGTTGCCGATTTAGAGCGCGAAAGTTCGAATTGAATTTGATTGCGCAGTGAGTCTTTGTTTGGCTTCCGCGTGAGTTTCGAACACAGTTTAATAACAATTTGGATTGAGACGAATTTGAGGTGCGTGATTCTGGTAAGAGAGTTGGATCCGCCCGATGGATTGATCGTTGATCAAATAAATGTTCAGACGCGTAGATTTTGTCTTAATTCACGTAGTTCACGTTTATTACGTTTAACTCTTACAAACTTATAATTTCGGTATAAAGATGGTTACTCGTACAATGATTACACGGAAACGCAGAGCGAAAGGGTTTAGCCTTGTAAGTCGACTGTTCAGTTCGGAGTTCGAATACAGAGTGTCTGCTCCTTCGTGATATGAAAATTAGGAAAGTCTGGTTGTAGGGCAAGGAGCTTTTTTGGGGGAATGCATTTTCGGATCAGAGCTTCTTAGTGATTGGTTAATCAATCGTGAGAATGTACGCTGACTTACGTGATAGGTCGGCGTCATGCGTGGGAATAGTTTTGTTCATCTACTTATTAGGTCATCGCTATGGTGAATGCGGCCATTGTTCTATGTCCGAGGATCGGGTTCAGCGACCGAGGTTTCGTGGGTCTTGCGATATGACCGGGTGACGTGTTCTGACGCAAGCGAGTTTTCTTTGTGGGATTGTTTGGGTTTTAGGACAAGGTAGGATTGTGGCGTAGTTCGGTCCCTGCATTTTGTTCGAGTGCTCTAGGCGTAGGGTTTCTCTTCCGAGGCTGCGTGTGCGCTCCTCTCGTAAATTCTTCTGGCGTTGGCTATGTTTATGCGTCGGGACCTACGTGCGACGGTTTCGCTTTTGGTCTTGTGGTACGTTTCGGCTATCGCTCGCTTAGCGTTAAAGAAATATAGGTTTTTGGTCGATGAGTGAGGGTGCTGCTATCGTGCGTATTTACCATCGTGGTTTCAAAAAGAGAGAAAAAAACGTGAAGGCTGGGACGTAACACCTCCCTCCTTCAAGATTGAGCGTCTCGCTCAATTAGATTCAATTATAATTGTAATCGAAAGGTATGGTCGCACGATTTGTGAGCTGGCATCATCATTGATCGATTTACAATGTAGCTTAAGTATATTGGGAGATAGGTATTGTTTGTTATTTGATACAGTAACATAATGGAGTACCATAATGTTTGCGAGAAGTTACATTTCGCTTTGATTAATTTTATTCTTAGATTCTATCTGGTGTTTATCCACCAGGGTAAAGGAAGAAGAAAAGGTATGTATATATTTTGATTTTATGCTACGCATTGTTAACGTATGTCTTCACGTGATAGTCGTCTGATTTTTATCTTATTTGCTAAAATATTTTTTAAGTAATAGTCGCATGTTTTATCCTAGTTTGTGGAAGTCGAGTTCGGTGGGGCGCGCTAGATGAGTTTAGATGATGTAGAAGGAATCGTGCAAGTCTGAGTACATCGGGCTTCGGGTTTGCGAGATTGATTCATTAGTGTGCTAGTTTAGCCCGATCACAATGGATGATTTTTCGCTTATTGTTTCCTAGTGCGATTTCGATGTCGTTTTGGTCTGGAAAAATTTGTGTTATCTCGTAAGGACCTAAGTAGTTGTCGTCGAATTTTCCTATTCGCTGATTTTTAATCAGGTAGATTTGATCTCCGATTTGGAATTTTACGGGGTTGATTTTCTTATCGTAGTGAGTTTTGGATTTTTGTTTGGCATTTTCGAGGTTGTTGCGAGCTAATTGTCGAACTTCTTGTAAATGATGCGCAAGATTTCTCACGTGCTCGTCGTACGTTAAGATTTCGTCGAGATATGAAAATTGTGAGGGTAGTCGTGCTACCTTGCCTAGGACTACCTGGAATGGTGTGTATTTCGTGCCTTCATGGACGCTTGTGTTGTATGCGAAAGTTGCCAGCCGTAGCCACTTATGCCAATCTTTTTTATTGGTGTAATGTTTCAGGTAATCCGTGAGCACTTGATGACTTCGTTCGAGCGATCCGTTCGATTGTGGATGGAATGCTGTCGTTTTAATTTGCTTGATTTTTAGGATCCTCGTTAATTGTTTCATTAAACGGCCGATGAAAGCTGCACCTTGGTCTGTCAATATTACTTTAGGACATCCGAATAAGCATATGAATTCCGTGACTAGTGCGTAAGCGATTTCGTGCGCGGTCGCGCTTTTTAGCGGAATTGCAAATGAAAATTTTGAGAGGTCCTGAATCGTTAGAATGAAGCGGTGACCAAGTTCAGATTCTGGGGTTATCGGTCCGACTATATCCATTGCAATTTTGTCGAATACGCTGATCGCAGTATCTGTAATTACCATAGGTTGTTTGGTTTTAATTCTCACCAACTTTTTCCTCTGGCAACTGGCGCATTGACGAATGTAATCTTCTACTTGTTTTTTGAGATTGTCCCAAAAATATTGTTGTCGGATTCTGTTGTATGTTTTGGTTACGCCCTTATGACCTGCTATTGGAGATTCGTGGCATTCTTTTATGATGTCGAGCCTGTCTTGCTCTGGTGGGACAGTAATTTCGTCGCGGCAGATTTTTATTTGGATTTCGGTATCCGCGAAAATTTCTCGAATGATGCTTTTTATTTTTGCCCATGCTGAGTCGTTAAGGTTACTGCGCTTTTGAGAAAATGCTGCTGATTTGACGTTCAATTCTACCATCGTTGTTTTCAGATTTCGGAGGGATTTGGTAAGATTTTATTTCGTTAAGGATGATGTGGAGTTTTCCTGTGTTACTAGGGCAAACACTCGTTTCTTTGGTGTTCCCGATATGAGGACTTGTCCGATTTCGAAGGTGTTAGTTGGGGATAGATTTTTTAGCAAGCCCATCTCGATTAATCGTTTGCCAATATCGTTCGAGACTGTACCATCGGCAGAAATGAAACAAATGTAATTGTTTTTTGTCATTTCGATGTTGTCTCTTGTTTCGATGACGTTAATGAATTCCGTTTGTTGCTCGTTGTTGTTTATTGGCTCCTCTTTAGTGGTATTTGTTCTGCTATTGTCGTTTCCGTTTTCTATCGTAGGGGGGGAATTATTGAATGGTGTCGGGGAGGGAGCATTTTCTTGTTGCTGAAAAGATTCGTTTTCGGAGCTGTTGGCGTTTGCAACGTTTGGAAGAGTGGGTGGGGGTTGTTCTTGGCCCGGAGAGTTCCTGATTATTTTTGCTTGTGAACTACTCCTGGGTGGCCTTCTTTTACCCTTCGCTACTTGTGCACGTGGGGCACTAGTGTGTGCGTGATTGCTTGCATCAGAGCAGCAGAAACATTTTTTGGGTTTTCGTGGTCTGGAGGATTTACGAGTGGCCAAAAGGACTGGTTCCCCTTTTTTGGCGATGGCTGTTACATCGTCCGTGCGCTGTTCTACGTTGGTAGTTGGGGGTCCCGTGGCTTGACTTTTATGATTTTCATGTGTTGATTTTCTGTCTTCGTTTGAAAAGCCTACGTCCATAGGTTCAATGGTGTGGTTGTCCGTGAGATTTTTCTTTTCGCTAAGAAGGAACAGTTCATCCTCACTAAGAGCTTCGTCACTCGTGTTTCCATGACTATCTGGACGGTTAGGCATTTGGTGGAATTTTCTTTTGGTACATCTAGTGGATGATGGAGTGAGTCCTAGTGTTTCATGAGCGCGCTTTTCGAAATTTATGGCAATATTGCTTAGGCTATTGTCGCTCGATTCTTGCTCTGAAGATGAAGATGTTCCGAGCGTGGCGAAGTTACTCGGCGCCATGTGGGTAATGTCTTCCTCGTCTCCCGAAGACGATGTAAATTCGGGTTTTGAAGGGTTCCCGAAGGGGAGATGCCGACGTGTGTGGCTTTTTCGTTTAACTAGTACTTTGAGTTTTTCCCTTCGATATTCTGGTGAATACGATTCCTGGTTTTCCGAGCAATTCGAGTTTTGATGCTCTGAAGAATTTGATGATTGTTGCTTTGAAGAATTTGATCTTCGATGCTCTGAAGAGTTTGTTTTTGGTGTTTTGGAGGATTTGATTTTTGATGCTCTGAGGAATTTGATTCTTGATGCTCTGAAGAATTTGATTTATTACGTGGCCTCTTTTTGTTGAGGTTTTTGATGATCGGTTGATCAGGCCGGTCACCTTGAGTTAGATTTGATCCTTTGGCAAGCGGGCTTACATACGTTTCTCTCGGAATTGCCGTATCTGTAAGGTTGCTTGCTTGGGGAATCGAGATTGTTTGATTTTGAATTTCGTTTGATCGCTCTGCAACGGGACTCACGTACGTTTCTCTCGGAATTGCCGTATCTGTGAAGTCGGTTGCTCGAGGAATAGATATTGAATGATTTAGTGGGGAAGCATTCGTGATGGCATCCTCCGAAGTAGTTTTCGATTTTTTGAGTTTCTTATTATTGGCGCTTGGATCCGATGACGAATATGTTCTCGTGATGCCTGGGTTTGGATGTAGAGTTTTTCCTCCGTATGGGGTGTCGTTAGTACGCCATTTGAATTTGATAGGGAGAGTTATTGGATTTCGAGAAAGTGCATCGGCGTTTGTATTAACTCTTCCTGGCTTGTACTGGATTTTGAAATCGAACTCTTTTAATATTTCTCTCCATCTCAGTACGCGTGACGTCGGGTCGTTCATAGAGTTTACCCAGACGAGTGGCCGGTGGTCGGTCAGTAGGGTGAATGGCCTGCCATAAAGATAGGGTCGGAAGGTTTTTAAGGCAAACACCACAGCGACCATTTCTTTTTCCAAAGTGGAATAATTTCTTTCGGCCTTGTTAAGGACCCTTGAAGCGGCTGCGACCATGGGGTCTTCTCCGACTTTTCCTTGCGAAAGGATTGCGCCGACGGCGTAGTTGGATGCGTCGGTTGTTACTATGAAAGGTTCCGAGAAATTTGGGTATTGGAGAATCGGTGTTGAGCATAGCTTGTCTCGCAATGTTTCGAATGCTAATTGATGTTGAGATGTCCAATGAAGTTTAACATTTTTGCTAGTGAGATCCGATAGGGGTTTTGCAATTGCTGCGAAATTTTTTATGAAGCGGCGATAGTATCCTGCTAGACCTAGGAATTCTTTTACGTTCTTTGGAGTTTTCGGTATTTTGAATTCTCTCACGGCTTCGATGTTTTTTGGATCGGGTTTTAATCCATCTGCAGAGATTTGATGTCCCAGATATCTTACTTCAGTTCTTAAAAATTCGCATTTATCCGTTTGGAGAGTTAGATTTGCGTTACGTAATCTTTCCGCAAGTTTTCTAAATTTGCTTTCGTGTTCCTCGATTGATCGTGCGTAGATTACTATGTCGTCTAGATATACGAATAAATCGTTACCCTGTAACCCTTTTAGAACAAGGTCCATCAGTCGTTGGAATGTGGCTGGTGCATTTTTTAATCCGAATGGCATTCTATTGAATTCGTAATGACCGTGAGGGGTCGTAAAGGCTGTTTTGTGTTTGTCTTTCGGATCCATTTCTATCTGATGAAAGCCAGATGCTAGGTCAAAAATGGAGAAGTACTTCGCACCGCCGAGTTGGTCAAGGATGTCTGTTATTAACGGCAGGGGGTAAGCATCTCCTATTGTGACATCGTTTAACTTTCTGAAATCGATTACGAGTCTCCATCGTTTATTGCCTTTTGAGTCTGCTTTTTTCGGAACTATCCAAACTGGTGAATTATACGGTGACTTCGAGGGTTCAATGATGTTTAATTGTAGCAGATCGTTAATTTGTTTTTCTATTTCCGGTCTTTGGAATGGCGGATGTCTGTATTGTCTTGTATTGACCGGTCGATCGTCTACAGTGGGAATTCGATGTTTGCATTCGTTTGTTGATCGGAGGGGTTCACCAGGTAGATGAAAGAGGTCTACGTATTCTTCAACAAGTGTAGATACCGCATTACGCTCTTCGTCATTGAGGTGATTAAGCCGCAAAAGACTCATTACTCCGTTGGCACGGTTTTCTCGCGTCCGAGGGTTTTTGTGCTCTAGGGTCTGTGTATTCGCGGTGTGGTCATCCTCTTGATCGTTGACTCGAATGAACATGATCGTTTTCTGTCTGGCCCGCAGAAGAAATGATTCTGTGTTTGTAAATGGGATGTCCACGTTATTGACTCGTACGTATCGCCCTTCCCAGTCGATTCTACCTTTACTTTCTCCGATTGTTTCATGACCGAGGATTGCGTCGAATTCAACAGGGAAGTCGTCCGGGACAACGTTAAATGTTACGGACTGGTCATGAATTGCGATGTTAATTTGTCCGAGTGTCCTGGGTCTATCGATGATCGAAATTCCGTATAATTCGTAAATTATGAGATTGTTTATGAGATTTGGGTGACGAATATTTTCGATTTTGATCAAATTCAATTGTGAGCCTGAGTCTGCGAGAAATAATGTTTGCGTTTTCTTGAGATCTTCCGATTCAATGCTAATTGTGGGTGAGTGGTAGTTATTCGTTCGTGTGCTCAGGTTACAAGAGGCTCGGAGGATTTTTTGTTTCGTTTCCGATTTTACTGTGTCTGGCGTCCTTGGGTGCTTGGGCCCGTCGAGACGCCTGGTCGAGGGATCGTTGACTCGTTTCCCGGCTGTTTTCCGGCTTGAGCCTCGTCTTTTCTCCCATTAATATATGCTCGTTTACGGCATTGATTTATGAAGTGGCCCGGTTTTTTACAATAGTTGCATGATATGTTACTTCTGTTTGTAGCGTCTTTTGTTGAGTTTTCTTTTGCCAGAAGGTAGCAATCATTTGTTGTGTGGTTTGTCTTTTTGCAATAATTGCAGAATTTGCTCGGGTTTGCACGAAAGGTTGAGCTACCGGGTTTCTTTTCGTTTTGACTATTTGATTTGTTGAAAGGTTGAATTGGTAGGCAAGTCGATTGTGTATTTTCTGGGTCGATTGGTCCTAACATTTTTTCGATATCCGTTGCTTGTTTGAAAATGCTTTCGAGATTTGGGTACCGTTTGCATGCTATATGGGGGCGATAGGCGGCGTTAAGACCTCTTCGAAATTGATCAGTGGCTATGTCTTCCGCGAAAATTTTCGCTCCTTCGATGGAACGTAAGTTCGAATTCTCGATGGCTTGGTTTGTCTTTTTCAAGTGAGTGTTGAGTCTACTGTAGAAGCTGAGTACCGTTTCTTTATCTTTTTGTGAAAATGTGCTCATTTCCGTGATCCAGGTGAGAGGGGGTTTGGAAGGGATGAATTTTCGTTTTAGGATGTCTGTGAACTCATCGATTGTTGTTATTGTAAAGCTTTCGAGACTATCGCAAGCGATTCCTTTGCATTTACTCTTTAAGAGTGTGACTATTAATCGTTCACCTACAGCTGGGGTGAATTCTTTCGCGTTATCGCAATAGCTCAAAAAATTGTTTAACGAACATGTTTTAGGCGTCCCATCGAACTCGGGTAAATATCTTGTGAAATCTCGATAATTAGCGTGTAGTGGATATATATATTATTTTCGAAAGACGCTTGATAATAGTTATGCGCATTTGGTGGTGGAATCGTTGTCTGTGATGTGTAGATTTGACTCTGCTGAGCTGGGTGATGTGCTTCCGAAGTCTCCATTTGGATTGGTGTAGACATTATGAGTTTATGACTTACTCAGTGATGATCTTGTAGCTCGCTCGTGCCAATGATGTTCGGTTGCAGTCAAGTGGCGTTAGGCTACTTGACTTATCGTGAGGTGCGGCTGGTGTTTTGACCTGCAGTCCGGGTGTGCGTCGCTGGCTCGGGTCTGCTCTTCGGCCTTGCGTCCTTCGTTAATTTATGGCTCTGCGTCCCTTGTGTTGATCTCGGTGCGACGTTGGTGTGAAGCACTTGTTCGTTTCACACGGAAGAGAGTCTTTTTATTTTATTTTTACACGATAGTTTATTCCGCGTTCGTGATCCGTTTTTCACCAACACCGGATTGATTGTCACCAGTATTATAACCGATAAATTGTCTCTTTGTTTTTCCGCTGCCACCAGTTTTATTAACCGATGGGTTATTTATTAAAAGTTTTTCTTCTTTTTTTTTCCTATGCCACCAGTTTTATTGTTGATGGGCAATTTATTTGAAGGTTTTTTTAATATTTTTTCCGCTGCCACCAGTTTTACTACTGATGGGTCATTTATTTGAAGTTTTTTCTTTTTTTTCCGCTGCCACCAGTTTTATTGTATACTAAACTGTTACGTCCCGGAGGGAGATTTAGGTGGGACTCGCGAGGTTGCCGATTTAGAGCGCGAAAGTTCGAATTGAATTTGATTGCGCAGTGAGTCTTTGTTTGGCTTCCGCGTGAGTTCCGAACACAGTTTAATAACAATTTGGATTGAGACGAATTTGAGGTGCGTGATTCTGGTAAGAGAGTTGGATCCGCCCGATGGATTGATCGTTGATCAAATAAATGTTCAGACGCGTAGATTTTGTCTTAATTCACGTAGTTCACGTTTATTACGTTTAACTCTTACAAACTTATAATTTCGGTACAAAGATGGTTACTCGTACAATGATTACACGGAAACGCAGAGCGAAAGGGTTTAGCCTTGTAAGTCGACTGTTCAGTTCGGAGTTCGAATACAGAGTGTCTGCTCCTTCGTGATATGAAAATTAGGAAAGTCTGGTTGTAGGGCAAGGAGCTTTTTTGGGGGAATGCATTTTCGGATCAGAGCTTCTTAGTGATTGGTTAATCAATCGTGAGAATGTACGCTGACTTACGTGATAGGTCGGCGTCATGCGTGGGAATAGTTTTGTTCATCTACTTATTAGGTCATCGCTATGGTGAATGCGGCCATTGTTCTATGTCCGAGGATCGGGTTCAGCGACCGAGGTTTCGTGGGTCTTGCGATATGACCGGGTGACGTGTTCTGACGCAAGCGAGTTTTCTTTGTGGGATTGTTTGGGTTTTAGGACAAGGTAGGATTGTGGCGTAGTTCGGTCCCTGCATTTTGTTCGAGTGCTCTAGGCGTAGGGTTTCTCTTCCGAGGCTGCGTGTGCGCTCCTCTCGTAAATTCTTCTGGCGTTGGCTATGTTTATGCGTCGGGACCTACGTGCGACGGTTTCGCTTTTGGTCTTGTGGTACGTTTCGGCTATCGATCGCTTAGCGTTAAAGAAATATAGGTTTTTGGTCGATGAGTGAGGGTGCTGCTATCGTGCGTATTTACCATCGTGGTTTCAAAAAGAGAGAAAAAAACGTGAAGGCTGGGACGTAACACTCAATCCCTCTCAGTCGGTAACGGCGCGTCCGCCGACCTTGGCACGTCGCACAAACGTCGTGAGCTCGAATCGCTCGACACTCGATGCGATGGGTAGGATCGACGGGCTGAGGCTGGACCTTCATCATCAGCATCCGTCAACGGTCATCGTACCCGCCACCGTCACCGTCATTGTCATCGTCATCGTCATCGTCATCTTTATCGTTATCGTATCGCCATCGTACCCATCATCGTCATCGTCACCGGCAATTTTAATAAGTCTCTAATATTTAATTTTGGCGCGGTAACGGCCGACGCGAATGACGGAGAGGAGGGGTGAACGGCTCGGACGGAGATCTCGAGTCGACCGTTTCGCTCGCGGGAAAGGGACTTGACCACGGAAAGCCGAGCGAGACGGTCGACGAGTAGAATAAATTGTTGGGGACCAATTAAGTCGGTTTGTGGAGTGCGGCCGCCCCCGGCGTAAAGAAAAGCTCTACCGTCAATTTAACGCTATCCCTCCGCCGTTCGCGTGTTTTGCCCCGGGTCGCGGTGTAGGGAGGAACGTGGCAGGTCCTTTGCGTATTTTTCGTGTTGATTGTGATTGTGAACCCGTTGAGAAGGAGAGAGAGAGAAAAGAGATAGGCCGGACGGCGGCTTTTGTGTAATCCTGTATAGAGTCATTCGCCGAGAAATGATCCGAATGGAATAAATTATAATTCTCTCTCCAGAAGTGTCTGCCAGTGATTAGTCTTTTTTTTGTTGTTGTTGCATAAGTGTTCAGCCCCTGACCCCGCCACTCTACCTTAAAAAGCTGTGCCGGTCGGGCTAATCGATCGTCGCGACTTACCGCTCGGCGAGCCGCTAACGCGGCTGGCGCCTCGGGAAAAATCGCCGGGCGGAGGCGCGACGCCCCTTTGTGACGCAGAGGAAAACCTTGAATTTACCGTCACAAATTTGGCGCCCAACGTGGGGCCGGGCAAACATTTAAATAAGATTCGTCTAATAAAAAGAAATAAATAAAAATTATTTAATTAATATCTCTCTTCTCTCGACGGGCTTGTGTGTGTGTTTTTTTGTGTTGGTGATCGACATGTCCTATCGTATTTTTGGTGTCGGGAAAAATTTATTTATTACATGCAAAGATTGGTGAGAAAATTAATTTCGATTAAATAGTCGCAGGTTTGATCGACGAGCCGTTCGACACCGAGCGCGCGTCCTTTTTTTCCCTGCCCTTGGTCAACCGCTTAGAGCTCGCTGCTATTGTCGCCGGGCGAGGTATTGTTCGAGCTCCGAATTGATCACGGCCTTGGTCGCGATTTGGAAGGCTATTCAATTAGCACGGAGGAAATTCCTCGAATAATATTTCGGAAACTCTTATTCGAGTTCGCCGAGGACGCGCTTCGTCAGTACCCGACTTTACCGACGGCGCCGGGCGTGAGTAAGAATATCGCAATTGACTGTTCGCGCCAACCGTTTATTGGCTGTTTAATTATTCTACTCTTAATTGTTCATTATTTATTTCGTCGAAAATTCCTTTTGTTTGTTTTAATTTCGTTATTTTAATTTAATTTCGTTATTTTAATTTTGGGACTTTTGACGATTGGATAATTTTACAAATTGACTCCGTCTATTTATTTTACGTTATTTTATTTATTGATCACGACATTAACAATCCACCGACTCCATTCATTTTTTTAAATCTTTTTTTTTAATTATTTTTTTTATGTTCCGTCAATTTATCTATCTGACGATTTGTCCAGTACGCACTGACGGTTCATTTTGATAGTTATCTATTTTATTTATTTTACCATTTTATTTTGCTGTTGCGGTTTATTTATTTTATTCCTTGACTACCGATTTTAGCGATTTACTCATTTTATTAATTTTACTATTTACCTATTTTATTTCGATTTAATTATTTATCGGTTTTACCCATTTTATCATTGAGAACTTTTATGAATTGACTTTAATATTTTATGCAATTTATTTATTATTCACTGACTGCTCCTATTGGCTGATTAGTTTATTTATTTAAATTTAATTATATTTATTTTGTGGTTGCCGTTTAATATCGTTTTTTTTTATTTAGTCATAGATAGTGACTGATAATTTTAATTTCATTCTGTTCTGTCGACATTTTATCCATAGACCGATTTGTTCGTTTTATTTATTAAACCTGTCATCTTTTTACATTTTTTTTAATTCCTTTTTTTTACTTATTTATTTGTTTTGATTTATTTGGGAGTATCTACTTTCCTATATTAACGGCCTATTCGATTTCATTGCATATTTTTTTTGTTTTTTTTTATTTATTAATTTTTTTCTTTTCCTCAATTTTGTTATTTCGCTGTTTATTTATTTATTTAATTCAATTTTTATATTTTTTTTTCATTTTGTTTCTTGGGTTGTTTTTGTTTTTTTTTCTGGTTGAAATTTATTCCACACCGTGAGATTGGAATTATCAGTCATTTGTGTATGCATTCCAATTACCGACTATTCGTTATTATAATCTGATTACTGTCCGAGATAAAATCCGACTCGTTTCGCGTTTCGTTCCTTTTCTCTGTCTTCGACACTCGTGACCCAACATAAATTATTCGGACCGTATTTGGCGCCGGGGAATTATTTGTCCCCTTCCTGCTCACTAGGGCCCTCCAACTGTCCGAAGGCTTGGCTCGGTTTAGTTGGTAATAGGCGTAGGTAGGGACCAGAGGAAATAAAAAGGATTAAACATGGAATTACAACCTTTGGAGGCCCCGGCCCCACCGCGCGGGCGATTAGCCAGCGATGACGTCCGCTGCGAGTTGCAGCTTCGTGGGTTACCCAGCGAGGGTACGCGCGGGGAGATTTTAGATCGCCTAAACTATGTCTTGAGACGCCCCTTTAGTCCTAAACACGACGACACCGGCTTCACCCGCTTTCAAGCACGCGAACCCCCGGAAGTGGACACCAACGACGTATGCGTGGACATCGAATTCCCGGCTGACCACGAACCTTCGAACCTACCTCAACCAAGGGGGTTTCGAACGACACGGTCCTTGGAAAACCCGTCCGAGGTCACGGGGCAGAGGGCTGACCTGGTATTTCCAACGCCATATCCAGGTTGACCTGCACGTTACCGACCACCCGGTCCGATCGGATCAGGACCGAAAATGACCTCAGTAGCGGGAACCGTTCCAGGCGAAATGGGATGTGCCGATGCCGTTGGTACGGGACACGGGAGACCAGGTGGGGCGAGCTCGACCGAAAGGCAGGAAGGCGTTTATGGGGACTCCGAGGTGAAGCGAGACCTACGACATCACTGGCCACCAATTAGAGGGTCCTCCACTGAGCACGCACTGCCACCTCGATCAGCATACGAGATATTGAGGAAGTGGGATCTCAAGTTTAACGGTGGTATTGACGAAGACATCGAATCGTTCCTAGTACGAGTCGCGGAGAAAAGAGTAATGGCCCCCGTATCTGCCTCCGACCTACTCAATTGTTTGCCGACTTTTTTGGGGGGGATGGCAATCCACTGGTACCGGACTAAGAAGGCGACCCTGAGGACCTGGTGGGAGTGCGTAACAGCGATGCGTCATAGATTTGGTGATCCGAATCTACAGTTCACCTTGAGGGAACAGATCTACCGGCGATGTCAGGGAGAACGGGAACCCGTCTCGGATTTCCTCACATGCATGCGCACCATGTTTGATAGGGTCGAACCACCGATGACAGAGGAGGAACGACTCAATTATGCCCACAGGATTCTCCTACTGCGATTGCGAGTTCTGATTCTGCGCAAAACAGTACATTCGGTGGATGAGCTGGAAGACATGGCCGTGGAGTTAGAGCGGAATTATGAGACGGGCGATTTAACACCGATCCCTCCAGAAAAATTCGTTTTCCCGGAATTGGCATACCATCCGCCGAGGGCGACGCGGCCGTCAGTGTCATTTGGTATCGTCGACAGTCAGGAGATACTATCCGGCCAGGAAACACATCCTGCGTGGCCTGGAGCCACTCGACCAGGACCGCAGAAGACCCCGTTGCGACCGGCGCCCCGAGTGACAGCCTCGGCGCGACCACCGACCTTACCGTTCCATGGACCGGCGGAGAGTGGCCGACCCAGGGCGATGCCACGTGAGGCGACGAAAATGAGAGTCGAAGACACCGTTCAGGGCATCACCTGCTGGAACTGTGGTAAGAGTGGGCATCGCTCGAGGGAATGTTCGGGGCCCGCAAAACTACACTGTTTCCGATGTGGGAAGCCAGGAGTTACCACCCGATATCCCCATGATTGCCCGGGAAACCTCTCCCGGAGGCGTTGTTAAGGGCAGTAGCGTCTCCGACATCACCGAGCCCAGATCTTTTCCACTTCCAGTTGGCTTATCGCCGACCGTTAGAAGACTTTTGTGTCTCGGCAGTGACCGAGCAACCGTGTAAGATTCTGTTCGTCCGGGTATACATTCGGGAAAGGGCCCTTCTCGCCATGGTAGATAGTGGTTCTACCAATACCTACGTAGGATCCGAGGGTGTTTTGTTCACCATGCAGTTAGGCTATAGACGAAAGAGAACCCCTGATCGTGAGAGTGTGATAGCAAATGGGGTGAGGATTGTCTGTAAAGAGGAAGTGACGTTTGGGATAGAATTAAAAAGTCATCACTGTGACCTAATGGTCACTGGGACCTAACACCTATTGAGGCGGACGTCTTAGATCAATTCCTAGCGATCACGATCCCACTGCTGCGAGCGGCGCCGGGGAGGACTACCTTAACTGAGCACCGGATTGAGGTGGGGAACGCCACCCCGATCAAGCAACGGTGTTATCCGGTTACTCCCGTGGTACGTGACGCCATTTACGCCGAGGTGGATCGAATGCTACAAGCAGATGTAATCGAGAGCTCTAATAGTGATTGGAGCTCCCCGATCGTCATGGTGAGAAAGCCAAACGGGGAATACCGGTTCTGCCTTGATTTCCGGCGGGTAAATGACGTAACAAAGAAGGACGCATACCCCCTCCCTCGTATGGACGATATTCTTGACAAGTTGAGGGCCGCTAGGTACATCTCAACCATCGATCTGAGCCAAGCCTTCCACCAAATCCCTTTGGAAGTCTCGTCGCGCGCCATCACGACATTCACAGTACCGGCAAGGGGTTTATATCAATTTAAAAGCATGCCCTACGGTCTTACTAATGCCCCTGCGACGTTTCAAAGACTCCTAGATAAACTGATTGGCCCCAGCATGGAACCGAACGCGTTTGCTTACCTAGATGATATTATCGTTCTAACAGAGACTTTCGAAGACCATCTTCCGTGGCTGGAGAAAGTATTTGATCGGATTCGCGAAGCCGGACTATTAATCAACCCAGAGAAATGTGAATTTTGTTGCTCTGAAGTGAGATATTTGGGATTCTTGGTTAACAGGGAGGGACTACAAGTGGACCCAGCGAAAACTGCCCCGATCGCTGATTACCCGCCACCCCAGAATATCCAACAGCTCCGCCGATTTTTGGGCATGACTTCTTGGTACCGCCGTTTTATCCCTCAGTACGCGACGGTGGCGGAACCGTTAACTCGGCTCACTAAAAAGAAGGAGAAATGGGGCTGGGGGGAGGAACAGCAGACAGCCGCCAATAAGCTAAAACGAGCTCTGATTAACCCACCGACCCTGGCCAGACCCGACTTTACTGAACGCTTCACGTTACAAACAGATGCGAGCCTTACGGGATTGGGAGCCGTGCTTACGCAGCCGGTAAACGGTATAGAGCATCCCATCGCTTACGCTAGCCGTACCCTGACCAGTGCAGAGAGGAATTACACCGTAACCGAGTTGGAATGCCTGGCCATTCTTTGGTCGGTACGGAAATTCCGTGGTTATCTCGAGGGATATCATTTCGTGGTAATAACGGACCACGGAAGCTTACAGTGGCTGCGGAATCTCAAGGACCCGACGGGCCGACTCGCCCGTTGGGCCTTGCAGATGATGCAGTACGACTTTGAAGTCGTACATAGGAAGGGAGCGCTCCATCGCGTCCCGGACGCCCTCTCCCGGATATATGAGGCAAATGAGCCGATGCGCGCCGCAGTGGTTGAGGAAGAAGAATTCCCGACGGTCGTGATGCCACTGTTGAATACGGGGCCCCACCTTCCCTACCCGCAGGATAAATGGTACTCGGCACGCTGGCTGGAGGTGCTCACTAAGCGTATCCGCCTCCCCGATTGGCGAATCCAGGATGGGAGGCTATATGTGCGTCGAATCGTAGAACGGCCGACCGGAAATCCGCCGAACGGGGGGGAATGGAAGTTGGTGGTCCCACTTCCGGCGAGACGGGAGGTAATGCGTGAGAACCATGATATGCCTCAAGCAGGCCACTTGGGAATGGATAAAACTTATCGCCGAATAGTGGCCGCTTATTACTGGCCTAGAATGTACCGGGATGTGGTTAGGTACGTGAAGGGCTGTGAGATCTGCCAACGCGTAAAAGTAGAGCAAGCCCTACCGCCTGGCTTGATGGGAAGGCGGGTATTGGAGGCTCCATGGTTAGTGGTTGCTGCCGATATTATGGGGCCGTATCCCCCGAGTCGCGCAGGACATTTGTATGTCCTGGTAATCCAAGATTTATTCTCTAAGTGGGTGGAATGCTGTCCTCTCAGGAAGGCCACGGGGAAAAAGATAGCAGAGGCCCTTAATGAACTGGTCCTGTCACGTTGGGGAACTCCTGAAGTCATCCTGACGGACAACGGAACGGAGTTCGTTAATAGGAGATTAAAAGAGTGGGCGGGGAACCAAGGTATTCTTCATACTACGACCCCCCCTTATCACCCTCAAGCGAACCCAGTGGAGAGAGTGAACAGAGTGTTGAAGACGATGATGATCGCATTTCTGGAAGGTGACCAGCGAATGTGGGATGAGCACCTGGCAGAATTCAGATTTGCCTATAATACGGCTCACCACTCGGCCATCGGTTGTAGCCCGGCGTTCCTCAACCTCGGCCGGGTGCCGAGGCCCCATAATTTTTATGGTCACATGGATAAGGAAGGAAAGGAAATCGACCCAATGCCCATCGAGGAGTGGTCGGAGTACATGAAGGGGTTAGAGGAGTTTCGCGGACGCGTTCGGTTCGATCTAGAAGAGGCCTATCAGCGGAATTCCCGATATTATAACCAACATAGGAGGGCGGTTACTTACGAGGTGGGCGATTTAGTCTTAAAGAGACAGATAGTTTTATCTTCCGCCCAACAATACGTCGCCGCGAAACTTGTACCGCGATATGCAGGACCATTTCGGGTTGTTAAGGTTCTCTCCCCGGTGGTGTATGCGCTGGCCGGATTAGATGGCTCAACAGTCCCGAAGGTTTCAATCGAGGACTTGAAGCCTTACCACGCTCCCACCTCGCGGTCCGCGGATGAGGGACAGGGAACGGGATGTAACTTAGAGGACGAACAAGAAGGTCGACTTGTAGATGGCTAGGATGGCTTAATTATCAGCCGTACACCTTTGTGTTCGTATCTGTCAACTTCACATGGGGGTGGACTCGTACTAATCTTATATCATGACCCCCTTCCTCCCCGTTGGGCCTTCATCCTGAAATCCCCTAATGGGTTACCTGCTTATTTATATAATTACGTGTGGATTATACTAGGTTATTCGATGTTAAGCAATTTTGTTTTCCAGTTCAAGGACTGAGGATGCGAAGGATTTTCCCCGTCCTCTATTCCTCGAACTGTGCAGTATTAAAATTATGATTAGTTGCGTGCCAGGTTATCGTATTCGTGGACTATCTATTTCGTTTGGTTATGTTATGTTTTGCGATTGTTCTATTTATGTGGGTTGTGTGGCGTTGGAACGTTCCTATTTATTGGTGAATTTTATTGTGGCGTCATTGGGTGTGGACTTCCCCCCGTGGACCGTTATTTATTTATTTATTTATTTATTTATTTACTTAATTGTTTATTTATTTATTTGTGTGATTTATTATTGCGGCGTCTTTGGGTGGTGAATCCCTCCCGCGACCTGATCGGACCGCACTCGAATGATTAAATTTCTCTCGCCCCTAACGACGAATTTCCGATTTGGAGGATCACTCAGAAGGAAAAAAATAAAAAAATAAAAAAAAAAGATAAAAGAAAGAAGTTTTTTTTTGCCAGAGCCTGTCGCCGGGTTCGCACTTGACATAGAAGAAATGGTCTGTGGCCGAATTCCGCTGGCCGGGACGGCCAAAATGTAGGGTGGGGGCGTTGTCACGTGGCAGAATGGAGGAGCCCCAAAGCCACTAAGAAGGCGACCCTCTCGCTCGGTTTTTATCCTCGTACGGGAGCCCGAGCGCGCCGTTATCGTTCTTATTTATTTATCTTCTTGTCCCTTGATCATCATTCTTTTTTTGTGTTGTATAATTACATTCTTTTAATTGTATAATTATATTTTTTTTTATTTTATTCGTTCATGCGATATGGTACGATGGCGCGCGAGAAATGGCGGCCGCCTCGCAAACCTCGAGATCCTTCTCATAGCAGCGGCCTCGTATCTTCCAATTCGGGGTGCACCTCGTCGATCTTGCCCTCGCTCGAGAGTCCGAGACGATTCAGCTCGGCCCACGTTCTGGAACGCTTCTCCACTATGATGAGCGGTGGAAAGCTGATCGGCAGACATTCAAATGTGCAACCGTCCAGGCTGACAAAGTCCGTCAATGGTACGGAAGGCGATAAGGGAAACGGTCGAAGCTTATCTCGGTCAGAACTCGACAAACGCCGTCACCACAGTACCAGCCTTCTTCGACGACTCGCAGCGTCAGGCAATCTAAGACGCCGGGACCATCTCCGAACGTATTGCGTATCGTAAACGAACCTACGGCAGCCGGCTGGTCCTCAATCCCTCTCAGTCGGTAACGGCGCGTCCGCCGACCTTGGCACGTCGCACAAACGTCGTGAGCTCGAATCGCTCGACACTCGATGCGATGGGTAGGATCGACGGGCTGAGGCCGGACCTTCATCATCAGCATCCGTCAACGGTCATCGTACCCGCCACCGTCACCGTCATCGTCATCGTCAGCGGCAATTTTAATAAGTCTCTAATATTTAATTTTGGCGCGGTAACGGCCGACGCGAATGACGGAGAGGAGGGGTGAACGGCTCGGACGGAGATCTCGAGTCGACCGTCTCGCTCGCGGGAAAGGGACTTGACCACGGAAAGCCGAGCGAGACGGTCGACGAGTAGAATAAATTGTTGGGGACCAATTAAGTCGGTTTGTGGAGTGCGGCCGCCCCCGGCGTAAAGAAAAGCTCTACCGTCAATTTAACGCTATCCCTCCGCCGTTCGCGTGTTTTGCCCCGGGTCGCGGTGTAGGGAGGAACGTGGCAGGTCCTTTGCGTATTTTTCGTGTCGATTGTGATTGTGAACCCGTTGAGAAGGAGAGAGAGAGAAAAGAGATAGGCCGGACGGCGGCTTTTGTGTAATCCTGTATAGAGTCATTCGCCGAGAAATGATCCGAATGGAATAAATTATAATTCTCTCTCCACAAGTGTCTGCCAGTGATTAGTCTTTTTTTTTGTTGTTGTTGCATATGTGTTCAGCCCCTGACCCCGCCACTCTACCTTAAAAAGCTGTGCCGGTCGGGCTAATCGGTCGTCGCGACTTACCGCTCAGCGAGCCGCTAACGCGGCTGGCGCCCCGGGAAAAATCGCCGGGCGGAGGCGCGACGCCCCTTTGTGACGCAGAGGAAAACCTTGAATTTACCGTCACAATATATATATATATATATATATATATATATATATATATATATATATATATATATATATATATATATATATATATATATATATATATATATATATATATATATATATATTGAGACGGATAGAACCGTCTCACGAGCGAGCGACGCAGAAATGCGACAAGGCCGTCGATGTTGACAAGCGCGGTCACTGCCTCCAGGTGGTAAACGGGAAAAGGAAAGACCGAGAAAGGGGCCAAGTGGCGCCATCCCTCGGAACACAGAAAAGATAGAGACAAAAAGAAAAGAAAAATTGAGTCAATATTAAAGCAACATTTATTTAACAAAGGATGCTTGGGAAGGGGAAGAAAAGCGCGGGAAATAAGGGGTATATAAGGGCCACCTCGAGAGAGGAAAGGCCTACTTGTTTTTAAGTCAGCTTCAAGGCGAGTACCGAAACGAGATATTAGTACAGGCTTTTTAAGCGTGGAAAGTATTGAACTAGGGAAAGCATTGGACAAGACGAAGCAAGTGGGAACAATAAATTTGAAAATCTCTTTTATTGTGAAGGCCTTAGTACCGGACGCAAGTACCCACTAATTGCAGCGGGGAAAGTGACCGTTGAGGAAAGGAGCCGAAATAATAAAAGAGACGTAAAAAGAGAATTTTTGGAAATTTCTTGTCAAACGATTTTCGCATGAGTCTCGAGCGGAGATGCCAGCCTTTTACGACTATGGAACGTGGACTTTGCCATTAGTAATGAAATAAGCGCATGTCCGAGCCCGAAAGGCAAGGAAGGCGACTGAACAAGGAAAGTGGCAAAGAGGAGCAAGTACAGAAAGGAAAGACTAGGCACCATCCGATTAGAAAAAGAGCAATAATCAGAGACAAGAATAGAATCAAGAATCTCGTAGAGATTTGTAAAAGAAAATGCTGTAATTTAAAGGAGAGAGAATAAAATCACGAAACTCGAAGCATCCCGCGTTAATAAACGTCAGAATATTAAAGCTGACAGCCAGCTGGAGGCCTAGATGAAAACAGGTAACGAGAGCGAGAGAGAAGGAGCAACAACAAAGGGGGCAGTGGCCGAGCAAGGCCGGACCGGCGAAATCGCGAAGACCGCGCGACACACATAGTCACACACAATTAGAGTATTTAAAATTTCGAACACATACAAATCAAAGATGTACATACAACAAACGTATACAAACACGAAACGGCGGCCATTATAGAAAGGGAGTGACTCGTTACCCGGGCAACGGAGGCTCGCGAAATTCGGAAGACGTAGCAAGCCCCGCCTCCGCGGTACGCGAGAGCCGCGACAGCCAAACCGACCGAGCGCGCGAAGCTCAGATACAGGGCGATTCAAAATTTGCTTGTAACATGAGATGAAGCGAAATATGAATAAATCTTCGTTTATTTGTTGAGACATAAAAAGGTTTACACTAATTTACTCCCTTATCGTGCCCCGAATCCTCATAAATTTAATGTAATTAGGACTGACCCGTTACAATATATATATCAGTACAGATGTATAACTAAAATATACTAATAAAGTCTGTTTCTTTTTTTTTCACCGTGGCGTACCAAACCGATCATTTTGAAAAAGTTATTTAATCTAATAAGGTGCCCAAAGATTATATGAAAAATTTCATTATTGTACCCTAAGTGGATTATAGTAAATACAGTAAATAAAACAAGGAACATTTTTTTTTCTTTCAAACCTTAATCTTTCGTAAGATGTTCTATAATTTTATTTCGTAACACGTTTGATCGGAACATGTACAAAAAAAATCAAACTGATCCACTGAACCGTTTTCGGAAAAAAAAAACATATTTTTATATTTAAAAAAATTCATCTTTCTAAAACCATTGTGCTGACGGGGATGAAATTTTCAGAAAGTTTGTATTGTTTATACCTCAGAATATACTCCAAATTTCGCTGGAAAAAATGCGGGGGCAATTTTTCCCTACTTACCGCCTGTGGCCTTTGCACCGAAAGAAATTAATATGCATAGAAGTTTTTTTGTCGGTAAAAATTTGGTGTTCGATGCAAATATTTTCTTTTAGCCAAACTGGTTCTACTGAAAAAATAATTCTTCACAAATGTTCCTTCGGTTTAAATTTTCTCATCCAACAAAATTCATTCTTCGGTTGGAATTTTCGGTGTAGTACAATTTTTCTCTTTAACACAACTTTCCTCTTTGGTACAAATTTTATACCAGACAAAATTTGGTAAGAAAGTAAATTCCCACCGAAGAGAAAATTTTTACCGAAACGAAAAATTGTATCGAAAAGACAACTATATCGAAACGAAAAATTGTATCGAAGAGACAATTGCATTAAAGAGAACATTTGTACTACAATGAAAAAATTTTCGCAAACAGAAATATTTTACGAAAGACAAAATTTGATTTCAAAAACAAAATTCGTTTTGAACAGAATAACTCTGATGTGGACATTTCTTCCGCGCGTTCATCCATCACAATCGCAAATGCCCACGAATTTGAGGTAGGATATTAATTATTTTATCCAAGCAAAACGGAGACAAAGTAGGATGGGTTAAACAGGCAAGTGGTCCGTATGACGAAAATTTCAAATTTCGAGCCAATGCTACTTGCGCATCACAATGAAGGTGGCAGATAGCGTTAGCGATCGGCCGGGACGGCATCCATACCATGTTCGCCATTTTGGCATTCGCCATTTTGACATTCGCCATTTCGGACCGTCAATATTTTGCGTCTCGATATATTGCTTTTCGCTATAGGCGGTATTACGAATATTAGATACTCGCTTTTTTCTATTTCGGAGATATGGACGTTAAAGATTCTTCGAATCTATATTTGTATGTCTCAAATTGCAAACGATCTGAATATACGTTTTCAGATAAATGAGCTCTCGAATAAATGATGCTTCGCTTTATAGTCCTTCGATTTTTTCTTCGGTCGAAACATTAAATTTCGAATAATTAAACGTTCGCTATTTTGAGAGTTCATAATTCTGTCGTTTCGAAATATTTGTCGATCTATTTCGATATTTTGATCCCCACCCGTCAGTAACAAACTGATTATACACCTACTCGAGCGCCTTTCGGTGAGTCCTTACATAGTGAGATGCATTAAGCAGCTCATGCCGCTCTGGAAGACACGCTTCACAGTTAAGACTAGTGAAGGCAACGTGTCGACCGGAGTGGCGGGGTATAGGAGGGGGATTATGCAGGGAGATTCTCTCAGCCCCCTCCTGTTTTGCATCTCACTATTACCCTTATCAATCGCCTTGCGGGCTGCACGCGGGTACGAAGCGGGGCCCCCCGGGGAGCGTGGGCGAGGGATCACCCATTTATTTTATATGGATGACCTCAAGCTATACGCTCCCGGGGAGGCGGGGCTTAAGCTCCTCTTGAACATCGTAGCGACGTACACGCGGGCGGCGGGAATGGACTTCGGATTGGACAAATGCGCTTTTCTTCATCTCAGGAGAGGGAGAGCAGAGGGTGTCGCGGCTGATGTTCGGCTGGTGGACGGGAGCGTCTTCAAACACCTGGACGCCGGGGGGTCTTATCGGTACCTTGGCATCGATCAGCACTCTCTTCAAGACGCTGAGGGTGTCAAGGGGGCCCTCCGCAGCGAGTATAGGCGGCGTCTCAGACGGATCTGGAAATCAGATCTGTCTGGGAAAAATAAGATCACTGCCACCAATATGCTCGCTGTCCCGGTCCTGCTCTACTCCTTTGGCATCATCAAATGGCGTAGAGACGAGCTTAAACAGCTGGACATCGGCACACGCAAAATAATGAACATCCAACGGAGTCTGCACCCTCGATCTTCCACCCCGCGTCTTTATATGCTGCGTCAGAGCGGCGGGCGTGGGCTCTTGGGATTGGAGTGTCTTCATGACCGCATGGTCCTCGGAATAGCAAGCGACGTGATAACAAGCTCGGACCCGCTCCTGGAGGTTGTGCACCAGCATGAGCTTCATGGGGCGGGTGCTTTTCTTTATAAGGCGGCAGATCGTGCGGCAGAGACCCTCGGCTTGGAGTTCCGCCGGCGCCGGCGTGGCGCCTTGCCAACAGACTCCGTCGCTCGGTTGCCCAAGTCCCGACGTCGGCGGGCAATCAGGGCTGCCGAGCAGACTGTCCTGACTCGGCAGCACGTAGACAGACCCATGCACGGTGTGTTTTTTCACCACATCGAGGAACAGGGGCTGTCCACCCAGCTGATCTTTTCCTTCTTGCGGTTAGCTGGACTGATGTCCGAGACCGAAGGGTTTATCTGCGCCTGCCAAGACGGAGTCATCAACACCCTGGTCTATCGCAGCCGCGTTTTGGGTCAGCCTCTGCCGACCACTTTGTGTCGTGCATGCAAACAATCGCCGGAGACACTAATGCATCTACTGTCGGCTTGCCCAGTATATGCAGTCTCCGGCTATATCCATCGCCATAACGCGGCCCTAAGAGTGTTGTACTACCATCTACGGCACTCTTATGGGATAGACCGGGAGCCCGTGCCGCCTTATTTACCAAGAGATATTGAGTCCGTTGTCGTGGGAAAGAGGTGCAAGATTTATTGGAACTTCTCATTCGCGACCATCGGGCCGCTACAAGCGACTAAGCCTGATGTTGTCCTCTTCGATTTCGACGACAAGACGATATACGTCATTGAGTTCTCGGCTCCGGCCGAAGTGAACGTGTCGCGAAGGGAAGAGGAGAAACGGCTCAAGTATCAGCCTCTCCTGGCCGAGCTACGTCGTTTGCACCGAGGAGTCAGGGTAACTCTCGTTGTCCTCATCATCGGCGCGCTAGGGGGAATGAAGGATTCTTTGGTATCGGGCCTCGCTGGCATACCGGTTTGCAAACCCGGTGTCCGGTTGCTAGGAGATCGGATGCAGAAGGCGGTCATACTTGGGTCCCTCCGTTTACTCAGGCAACACGATTGTGGACTGTGGTAGCCGCTAACCCTCTGGCTTGAGGGAGCGGCTATCGCAGAGCGACTCATTGGACTGTTCGCGCGTTTTTTTGACTGGGCGGCAGTCGAGGTGGTGTCGGAACCCTCGAGTGTCGCCCAGCGTTATTGTTCCGGTCTAGATTAAGACCGAGCCTAACCCCCGGGGGTAGGTTAATGTTTCCCAGTGCAAACTGAGGAAGTGTGTTGCCCGGAACAATAAAGTCTAATAAAAAAAAAAGAAAATAATAGGCATTTGCGGGCTGTCCCAATGTAGAAAAAAAAACAAAGTAGAAGAGCGTACGATTGTGCAAAATTGTCATATCCTAGGGACAGCCCTGAGCGATTTAGCGGTGGCGCGATGCCTGAGTGAGGATGAATAAACTGGCGCCCGAGGCCTCCTTCCTGCCCTTCCCCTCAGCGATGAAAAGGACAAGTAGCCTGAGTACAAAATTACATGCATGGGTCCGAGGACGAACCCACCCTTAGCATGGCCGAATGATCCCTGTTGCAAAGAACCGATACAAACCAATAAAAACCGAAATACTATCGAAAAATGATGTGTTTTTGTCCTCGGAAACGCTTATGAATTCCGACAGGATTGACGATTTTTTTAAATATATGATTCTATCGGGCTTTGTACGTATCTACGGTGCCCATAGATTACCTATAGAACCCGAAAACGGTTCCGCGTAGTTCAATTTGCAAGTGCAGATACCTTGTAAATTTCAATCGTAATTAATCTGCAACAGCAGATTACTTCAAAATGTCCATTATATTTTAACGGAATGAACTTGTACTCACCAACTGAAATTCTATTAGTACTGTAACGTCGCGAGCAAAGCGCATAAAAATTTGCGGTTTCTCTCTCCTACTTTGTTGAAATCCGGCGAGAACGCTGGCCTGAGCGATTTCCCATGGAAATCGTGAATAACCATTAAACGAATATGGCATTCACATTTTTTGACACATTCTTGTATCTTCTTAAGCTTACACATACCACAGCTGCAATGTAACCTATCGATAATAAGCGAGCGTCAGGCGTACTTTCGTAGCACCCTCCTTACCCACTCGAATTCAACGAGAACATAGTTTTAGGCACGTTTTCTCGGAAAAGTCGTAAAACAAAAAATATCATACTGCAAGCCAGATAACCCAGAGTTCACCCGCCGGCGAAGGCATAGCGTAGCTCCGATTCTTAAATCCGTGTGGGAACCAAGGATAGATGAAGACCGCCGGAAAAGTCCACTCGACTCGGTCATAAAACCGGGCCGCGACGAAAATGAAATGCACATGGAAGGGCTATGAGGCGCATAGCAGCTGCACTATCGCGGGGCGACTCGGCGCCGGGCCCTAGACTTTAGATAAACAAACACGATCCCATGCGCTTTTTGCACGAAAACTCGCTCGGGATAGCTTCATTCCGATTGGTCTATTTGTAATTAATTTCATGCGCCCAAACTCCAAGTTACAAAGAACTGTCTCCCACGTCGACCGCTCCGATTGGTTAAAAGAGAGCCAAAAACGAAAACCCCCTCTTTCTCCTACTCCACCCAAGAAGGGAAATCTGGAGCAGGAAGGTCCAGAGGATTAAAGAAAAATCAGTTCAGCATCATCATCCGAACCAGAAAGATCTCTTCTATCGATTCCAACCTTGTATCGCGATTCGTACCTCTGTTCCGCGTTTAACAATCCAACTCTGTTTTTCGAGCATCCATTTGCATATCTATTTACTTCGAAAAGTATTGTGAATCTTCTCCGCGCTCTTCACACTCACGAAAGTGACCCTCTGACCCATCTGCGGCACCATTGTAAACACAGCGTGTGTGCGGCCCATCGACCGACATTGTACAAGCGAGCGTAACAGGCCGAGAGCGAAGGCCCGTTCACCCAAGTCCGAAGGACCGTCCTTCAGCAAACGTAAGCTAACTGCACTATTTTTTGTATCATTTTCGTAATCCGCCGAACTGTACTCTTCCCATGTTTCCGACCGGCCAAGTGGACGGCACTAGGTAATAAACGAAAATTTGTAAACGGTAACTACATCTGTCGCAATCACTCATATAACTCTTGAACATCCAGGCACTCGAGACCTAGAACACCCGTTCCACACATTCTCCTTTTACCCTCATCCCGTGCTATTGCGCTTGGCGTAGGCAAGAAAGAGGGAAACGAAAGTTTTATGCTCTCATCCCTTCCGGATGTGACAGTACTAATCAGCAGAACCCAATTGCATAGTTTGTATATGAAGTTATATGTTACAATCGAAATTTGACAGCAATCAGTTTGTATGTGATTTTTCAGATCAAAAACTTACCTTTAGCTGTACGGGAATGTATACGTATTCGCAAATTATTTTTTGTCTGAACCTACTCGACTTTTCAGATCGAATACTTACCTTTCGCTGTATGAGAATGCATTCGTCTTAGGAAATCATTTCATATCCGCACCTATTTGCATTTCCTCGTATTATAAAAGATTCGTCCTCAGAGCGAGACACGGTTTTTTATCAGTAAATACGGGTCTGGTTTTTACCCGTTTGGATCGAATTTTTTTGATACAGGTAACTAAGGGTGGAATTCATTCAATGGTTTGCTATATGGATTCTCGAATCGAACAATAATCCTTTGTTGTATAGGAACGTATGTGCACCTGCAAATTATTTTTTATCCGCACCTACCGGAATGTACTAATATTGTAAATGTTTCACCCTCAAGAGGAGGCGTCGGTTTTTATCAGTAAATACGGGCCAATCATTTAACTGTGTGAATCGGTTTTTTCCTATGCAGATAACTCAGAGTGAGGATTCATTAAATCGGTTGCTATATGGACATTCAATAAAATGATTATCTTTTGTGTTATGAGAACATATTGGTATTAGCCAATTACTTTGTATTTGCATTCATCGGTATGTGCCCGTCTTATAAAAGATTTCGAATCGTTTCTAATTGGATGAGGTAATGTTGGCGAGGGACCGACGCAATGCAGGGAATGCCCGGTCACATTTCTGCATGGGAGGCCATAAAAGCGAGGAAAACGGGCTAGTTTAACATGGAATTATATATAGGAATGAGTAGGATAAAAAAAATTACAAACTGCCATTGTTTGAGAAAACTGTATCAAATAAGTCCTATTGGATATAACATGAAAATGAAAATAAAATCCAATAAAATATTGGATATAAATGGAAGTATATAATATCACGCCGTCTCTGTCGCACTGCTCTCATCGCTGCTGCCGCTACTGGCGGTGCTGCTGTCGCTAGTATTATGTTTTTAATTTTTTTGTCTGCAACATACATAAGAACATTAGTTGAGTGCGAGGGTGCCCCCCCCCCCCCCATAGGGTGCACTTTACGTATCGCGTAGTTTGCCGATTCGCTGCGCAAATTACGCAATACGAAAAGTACGCGTAATTAGGCTTCTCTTGAGTGGGATGCATTTGTGAAAAGAAAATATGTACCGGAATGTATGGGGTTTGATCCGTTTCTTTCCTCTATCTGCTTCTACCGGGCCTTAGGGGTAAGTTCGGTCCTGTACAAGAAGACCGATAGGACGGAATCTATGAAATATAGATTCTAGATAATATTCTATCGGTTTCTTTTATCGTTATACTTCAGTGAATAAAAATGTACGCGACGAATGAATATAATACAAATTTCACGTTCACACACACGGTAAAATAAATGTTCATGAGTTTCAAGAAGTAATTTTAAAAAGCTAAAGACTGAACCCCAACAATAATAAAAGAAAAAGCGATTACCATTTGGTCTGTAAACCTGGGTATTTCGTATCCGAGACAAAACTACTTCCCTAATAAGTTGCTTCATTTATTTAACAAACAATAAATGAAAAAAAAATGTTTTTCTATAATTTTATGATCGATAGATTGATGTGAATGTTTCGAACACTGGCATGAATTTTTTCAAAAATGTTCGAGTGTATTAACTGGATAAGAGGATGGCAGATCTTCAAATATCCAGATTTACATACGGAAGGTACCGGAAAAAAAGATCATAGACGAAGTGTTAATCTGAACGCATCTTAATCTTTGAATAATGTACTTACTAAGAAATATCCAGCGGTATGGCACAGCCGTGTCCGTGTTTTTCACTGCTCGTTTATCACAATTCACGTGTTCGCTTTTTTCACTTTCTTCGGGTTGTTCGGAACTTTTACGAATACCAGTTGTCGTGCCGAGTGATCAAGAAGAACTGACTAGCCGATGCGGATCGCCGGTAGCCGCGCGTACAGTGCCGGCAAGCAAAGGGCGTATCTCGTTCCCCCACCGAACGCTGTTATAGACAAAGCGAGTTCGAGATCCCTCGAGGTTTTTTTTTTCAATTTTTAATACCGTCTTTAATTTTTTTAACCTTTTCTATGGTATGTACATTTTTCAAAATGTGTTTGCTTGGGTTAAATTATTTTTAAATGATGGATGAGCTGTGATTTTGTTTTTATATCAAAATCTGATGATAACCAGATAATATCGATAGTAGAAAATTATTTTGTTAAATAATTGGTGATTTTTTATATTAATTAACCATTCAAAAATAGAATAACGTTTAGCGATAAACAATAAAAGTCCTGTTTACCCACGTATAATTTCATTATTTTAAAGTAATTTAACCCAAGCAAACACATTTT
>OX101790.1:3912632-4057632 GCA_944452715.1 Ophion slaviceki
GTATCAAGGGATACTTTATCAAAAGTGTCTGCTAGTGTATCGGTCAAGAGCATGGGTTCGCGGGTTTTTGCACGAACGAGTTTCTGCTCTTGGCAACCCTTACAGCGACGGATGTAATTTTGGATGTCGGTTTTGAGGGTAGGCCAATAAAAACGCTCTCGAATTCGCCTATAGGTCTTAGTAACGCCTTTATGGCCGCCTATGAGGCTCGAGTGCATCTCTTTAATTATGGCCGCCTTTGACCCCGGGGAAGGGACCTGAGTCCTGCCATAACAAATCACCACATCTATCTCCTCGTCCTCGAATAAGGAATGGATCATATTTAGAAATTTGTCAGGGCCAAGTTCGTCGGTAAAATCGCCATGACGGGATATGCGAATCGATCTTAGTTTTAATCGATCCATCTCTTGTTCAAGGGCCCTCAACCCACTCTGGATTTCTTGAAGGCTCGTGTCATCATAATACCGGTTCTTTATTACAACACTAAAAATTCGGTGTTGTCTATATTGCGTCACTGCGATCTGTCCGACCACCAGATTTTTATCTCCTATAGACGGCAAATCGATCAATCCCAGGTCAGATAATAGTTTCCCTACTGGGGTAACCAGTCCGCCGTCGGTAGAGGCGAAGTGTACGTAATTATCCTTACGATATGTGAGATTCTCACGATCCCCAATTATTTTTGATTTGGTTAAGTTGGAATTTCGAATCGAAACCTGATTTATTTGGGTTTTTGACGTCGGTACGGCATATAGGTCCGACGTAGTCTCATGATAGGGAACGCTGGGCTCGTTGCTGGGCAACGGTCGAGCACGTGGGGATAAGGCATGTGAGGGCGACCGACTACGTTTTAAAGCGTCGTTTGTGTCTCCTTCCCTTTTTCGTACAGGCGACAGCATGGTAGCCTCGTCGGACGAACACGATAGCTTTCCGTCCTTGTTTGTTTCATCGCTGGTCGGCTGGAGTGCAGTGCGAGGCCCCAAGAATGCCGCGTCGTCACGCTGTAAGCATAGCGACGTTGGTAGTGTAAGGGAGGGATGGAGGAAGGGGCCCGAGCGGTGCTTCTCTTCCGTCTCGTTGCCTGACTCTTGCAGTAGCGTAGAAGCTGCTGGTGGCATCCCGCGCACCTCGCGCTCGCCATCAGCATCGCTGTCTCGTTCCCTCCTACGCGACTAACGGGGCCCCATAAGGCTAGTCCTCCGTAGGAGCTCGTCTTCAGTAAGCCGTTGGAACCGCTCAGACAATTTCTCCAATCGTTCGCTCAGTACGTGATCATCTCTATCTATGACAGGATCTAAATCGTTGAGGACTTCCCGGCCAGTCTCATCGACATCCTCACCATCAGAAAGGCGCTTAGGCAACGAAACCTCATCCATATCGGCTGATTGTTCTCGCCCTTCGCAAAATTTCTGTTCGAGTTGTTTCAGTCACTCGTCGAATTTTTCAAATGTACGTTGCAGCCCCTCGTGGACCGATTCATATCCGTCGGGAACAAAATCTTCCACGGCAGTACTGTCCTCCGTGTCGCTAGGAGGAGGTTCGACCGAAACGATAATTTTGTTAGGGCTAGCAGGGCCGGGGGCCTCGATGTCTATAGCCACGGGTGGTGGACACAGCGTCTTATCGGCTACCTGTATCGGACGTTTGAGAATTCGTCGTTTCGGGGGTAGGAGGGGGGTAGGGAGCATGCTGCGATTTAGCCGTTGTATGGGTCGGGCTTCCTCTCCCGAGCTTATCCCCGAAAACTCTACATAGTTGGGTCGCCGGCGTGCTGCATTCGGATCAGCTGTTTGTCCACGTGTACGGTGAGCGATAGGGCCCCAGGCGTTAGGATCGGGGTGCCTTGGATTCATCGGCCCCACGCGACCTCACTCGGGGCGAAGTGCAGCCGGTGTCTCCCGCTATCTATAGGGAGTACCATTGTCGGCCGGTCCAAATCCTTCGTTTCGATCGATTCTGATGATAGTGGGTTTATGGGGTAACGGGAAAGAGCGTCCGCATTGATATTTAGTTTTCCTGGTTTGTAGACAAACTCATAGTTGTAATTTTGGAGGCTCAGTCTCCAACGTACCAACCTCTTTCCTGGATCACTCATAGAGCCAATCCATTTAAGATGCTCGTGATCGGAGACGAGTTTAAATTTGCGGTCATATAAATGCGGCTGGAAATGCTCCAAAGCTTTTACGACCGCGAGGAATTCCTTCTTCGTTGTACCATAATTTATTTCGGCTGGGAGAAGTATGCGGGAGAAATACGCTATTGGGAAGTCAAAGCCATCATGCTCTTGACTTAACACGGCTCCAACCGCGTAATCTGACGCGTCCGTGGTAAGCATAAATGGTCGGTTAAAATCGGGAAATTTGAGTATGGGTTCCGTACAAAGGGCCTTACGCAAATCACGGAAACTTCGCCGCTGCGCGTTTCCCCACTCGAATGGCTTACCCTTCTTTAAGAGATCCGATAACGGCTTGGCACGACTGGAAAAATTCATGATGAATCTCCGATAGTATCCAGCCAGTCCGAGGAAGTGCCGGATATTTTTCGCCGTTTTCGGGATTGGGCAGCGCTTCACCGCTTCGAGTTTTCGGGGATCGGGCCGTAAACCATCTCGCTCAATTATATGACCGAGATAGCATACCTCCTTTTTCAGAAACTCACATTTGTCGGGCTCAAGTACGAGATTTGCGTCTCGCAACTGAGCTATTAATCGACGAACCTTTACGCCATGTTCCTTCAACGATCGAGCGAATGCAACGGTATCGTCAAGGTAAACGAACAATTCGGCACCTTGGAGACCTCGAAGTACACTATCCATCAATCGCTGAAAAGTCGCGGGTCCGTTCTTCAAACCCTCGGGCATACAAACGTACTCATTATGGCCGTTTGGTGTCGAGAACGCGGTCTTGGCGCTATCACGCGGATCCATTGGAATTTGCTGAAAACCACTCGCCAGATCGAAGGTCGAGAAGTACTGCGTCTCGCCCCACTGGTCTAGTATATCGAATATATTGGGCAGTGGGTAGGCGTCGGAGATAGCCTTCTCGTTCAGTTTCCTAAAATCTATCACCATCCGCATCCTCGGCCGATCTTGAGAGTCGGGTTTCTTGGGTACATACCAGACCGGAGAATTATACGGGGACTGCGATGGTATAATTACCCCATTTTCGATTTTTTTCCGATTTGGGTTTCGACTTCATCTCCATGAATGGATGGAAATCTGTATTGGCGATTGTTCACTGTCACATCCTGCGACGTAGTCGCTGAACTTTCCCTATAGCGCTTATCCACGCGAGTCTGACGAATACATGGCTCTAGGACCGATTTCTCCGAAAAGTCGTAAAACAAAAAAATATACTGAACTGCAAGCCAGATGACTCGAAGATCGACCGCCAACAGACCCTGACATTGTCTTGATTTGAACCCGTACGGGAACCAAGGATAGACCAAGGGCTCCGGAAAACTCCACTCGACCCGGCCATAAAATCGAGAGCGCGACGAAATTCGAAAGCACGTGCAAGGCCCGCGACGCGGCTACTTGCTACGTTGTCGCGAGGCGACTCGGCGCCGAGGCCCCAGACTTCACGTAAACAAATCCAACTCCTCGTGCTTTCCCACGGAAAACTCGCAGGAGGGAGACTTCTATGCCCCCTGCCCTGTCTGGCCAATAGACAATTAATATTACGCGCGCCTGGTCCGCGAGACACAAGGAACAGTCTCCCGCATCACCTCCCTGATTGGGTAAAGGAACATTAAAAAAGCAAAGTCCCCTTCTTTCCTTACTGTACCAAAAACGGAATCTGGAGCAGGAAGGCCCAGAGGATGAATGCAACGTCAGTCGCAATCCAACATCAATCTGAACCCAACATCTAATTTTAATCCAGCAGTCTATCGCTGAGTCTAACATAGTCTCCGATTAGAATCCAACGAGCTCAGACCTAGAGTTCTTTAACCGATATTCATCGCGTCAAACCTTTGTTCTTTTCTTGTAAAGCGAACGTTGTCATACAATTCAAGCTTAAAAAATCTTGTACTTCGAAACTTCTGTAACAGTTTACGCGATAATCGTGAAAATCTTGGCTTTGTATTCCGTGCATTATTTTATTGTAATTTTCATTCTCGATCCGTGAAATTCACCAATATTAGAATCTGTGTCATCGAACATCTGTATCCGTCTCACTCACACACACCATCTGCAAGCGCTTCTGGCCCACCGGCGCAGAGCCCTTAGTTTTACGACCGTTACCCGACACCTAAGCGACTGGGTCAACACTGAGGCGCACCAATGTAAGCGAACGTATTTTCATATTTTGTTTCTGATTTGTATTCTAAAAATAATAGGATTAACCCATACGGTTGATGCTAATAAATTACGAGTCAATCGAACACAAGTCTCACAACCATTATTTCAATAATTGGATCATCCACGAAATCCCTTGAAATTCCCCCTTCCACCAGCGGTGGTGCTATTACGCTAGGCGTAGGCAAGAAAGAGGGATACTACATATATATACATATATATACATGCCCCTGTCCCCTCAGGACGTGACATCACTGGCAAATCATTTTCCGTTGGTATCCGGTGTGCAACGAGGCTGGTATCGGGTAGCTTGTCACCAGGCAATATAAATCGTATAGGGTCTTCTTCCACAATTCGACGGACATGAGCACGTTCTACGTCGTTCAACCCGTCCAGGCGCAAAGCTTCTAGTACTGCCGCGGTACGATTCGGCGGCGGCAATGATTCATCGTCCGATTAGCCTGATAATATTCGAAGGTCAATATTTCCTGCGGCGTGACCTCGATGTCAACCTCATGAGCTAATGTATTTATTGCGAAAACGTGACATATCCCATGCTTTTGGGATACCAGAGCGTTGCCGATGTATAACCCTGGTTCAGTCTCGATTCGTGGCACGTAACCCTCATGAAGATCCGGATTCGTGACCGCGATTGCCAAGGTTTCCGTGTCCGAGCTTTCATGGTAAATACCTTTTTACTCGGAGCGGGGGAAATCGTTCGCAGCGAATCGTTTGTTAAAAACGGTCGAGAACGAATAGGATCGCTTGTCATTAAGAGAGCGTTGTGATGAAACGATAGCTCGGCTTTTTCGCGGCGCACAAAGGGTCTACCGAGCACTCCGTTGCTTTCTGTCACGAATTCCTTGACAACGTGGAAGGTATGGGGTTGATCATTTATCATTAATTTTACCGTCCCCAACGACCACGTCTTTTCGTTCGTAGGATCGACATATTCACGCGATTGCGCGGGGTCATCCGCGACTTTATCACGGAGGGCATGAAGTTTGATGAAATTTAAACTCGATCCGGAATCACAATAAAATTTCTGGACTCCATTGACAAGCTCCGGTGCAGATAGTGTAACAACCGGAGACTCTACTTCGTCCTCGGTTTCTGACGAGGAATCTTTTATCTCGTTTGTGGAGCCGGATTGAGGATATTTCCTTCTTAACGTCTGTCCTGAACTTTTCCTGTGCGTTTTCCGTTGGTAGGGAAAGGAGGCTGGCTCGCCGTGCTCGGACGACGAGCCCCTTTCGAGTTTAAAGGCTCGGGACTCTGGGGTCGCGGACTGCGATGATCCGCGATGGGCAATGATGTTGAGCGCTCGCCGCGGATATATCTCTGAGCGGTGACGGTCCAAGGACAGAAATTGCACCCACCTGTATAGGCACAGCAGTGACGGTGGTTACAGCCACCCCCTTTTCGGTATTGAGTAGGGGTCCGCTGGTTCCAAGGGTAACATCCGCAGCCCGAACTGCGCAAGCAACAATTCCGTCGCTCACATCCACCTTGATCATCAGGTGACCTCGGTCGATTTGATCTAGCAGGCGAATCGTCTCGGTGTTTCAATATTCCCGAGGGTCTAAAATGTTCCGACCTAACAGGACTACTGAATCGCGGTGCTGGCTCTTTTCGCAGCTCGCGTTCCGATTCAGGTCGAGACACGGGGCAAGACGAACGTGAATCCCTTCGCTTTGCCTCCGTTTTGGCGATTAACGCGAGGCCCTCGCCGACGGGGGTCCGCGGTCGTTCTCCACACTTTGGTTCTACCGCCCCGGCTAACGAACCAGAGGATAGATCCTCTACCATCTCAAGCGCTTCCCTGAGAGATTTTGGTTTCGCGATGTAAAGTAATTCATTCAGTCGCGAGGGTAACGCCTGACGGAAAGATTCAAGGGCCAGAGTCGCGATTACATCAACTTTCATCCCCGACGCCTCACACCTTAATTCTTCTTTCCAAGCAGTTTGCGCAACGCTCATTAGCCGGAGAATTCGGAAATATAAGCACCGAGGTGTTTCTCCCTGCTTTACACGCAACCCATAGAGTCTACCCAAACATGAATTGAAATTCCAACGGTGAATTAACCCATCTTGCAATGCGGTTGTTAGTTCTCTGACTAAGCGAATACTTCGGCCTTGGACACAGGTACGCGCCTCACCCCGTAATCTACTTAGTACCCCGGTAATGAATTCGGGCATTTGATACGGGGGTATGAACGCAGAAGCATTCTGGATGTTTTGTAAATAATCACCGAGGGGAATTGAAGTGCCGTCGAATTCCGGAATTGACACCTATCTATTTGTCAGGTTGATGCCACTGAGTATGACCGATAGGTCGGCGGGTGTTACGGTTTCGGTAAGCGAGCCGTTTGGTCCCGCACCACTGGATTCCGCGCCGGCCCCGGGACTGCCATCGCGAGGATCGTCAACCATTTTGATTAATTATGTTTTTATTCGTAAACTGAAAGAACGGAAAATTCAACACTCAAATCACGGATTTATCGACGAAATACGAATTTAAATTTTTGACAACTTAATGGGAATAATTTTCCACCTTTTCGTTATATTCCAATTTCCACAATTGAGAGTGCACAGTGCAGGCGGTTATCCCACCTCTGCCACCAATTTGTTACGTCCAGAAGGGACGATTTTATTTTACCTTTGAGTCCTTCAATATAATTTCTTTTAAGTAAAAGGGATAGCCGCGGGTCCCATACGGGCCCGGAAAACTCTCCTGTGGAAATGGAAGTAAGGAAACAAATTCTAACGAATCCTATTTAGGGGTAAATGCTTATTTACCCCTAAAATGATATTTTATTTTATATAATAAAATTTATTCTATATAATTTATTAAATTTATTAAATTTCATTCTATATAATAAAATAACATTTTATTTGAGAACCCATATAGTTATTATAATAGTGTTTATTATAATGAAAAATACGGACCATAATGATATGAAAGTACAATGTATGTATCACACGAGTACACTAGAAATGCTGTGCAACGACTTGGCGTGCATGGTTAAGAATAAAAGTTCGGGACGATACACAATTTTCTTACAAAACCGTTTCTACTGCTTGCATAAGTAAATGTTGCAACAATTTATCTACCCCGATTATTTTAAATGGGAACATCGCATCAGTTATCGTATCAGGTATATTAGGATTATTAGGAATGAGATATAACGTTTCAATTTATACAAATAAAATGAGATTTCAAGAGTCGTGTGGTCTAGGCGTACATCACTTATTTTCGATTTATACTTTGCGGAATCAGATACTTGGTTTGCACTTACATAATAAATTGCGTTAATTTATGTCTTTCTTAGCCTGATAGTCAAGTTGTTGAGAGAACAATATCCTTCGCCAAGCTTTTGTTCTTAACCATGCACGCCAAGTCGTTGCACAGCATTTCAAGTGTACTTGTGTGATACATACATTGGACTTTTATAGAATTATGATTCGTATTTTTTATTATAATGACGATATGGGTTTTTAAATAAAATGTTAAGAAAAATATTATTTCTAGGATTTTATGATTTTGTGTACATTTCTAGTAAACTTACTTGGCTTTTTCATAAAAAGTTATTTGACTCCTTTTGTACATTTAAATTCAAAAAGTAACGATCTAAATAAAACCATGGTTAGAAATAGATTAAAAAATATTTGCAGTTCAATTTTAATTTTGTAGATAGTGAAACAACCAAATGTTTTCAAGCGAACTTTTTATCACTTGGCGTTTTTTTTTACTTGTTAAAGTTTTAAAGGGATATACTATACATTGCGTAATGATGAAATTGACGAAGATATTTCGCCATGTATTTATTGAAATAAAAAAATATTTTTTCGAAAAATCTTCCGCGACTTCATCGTCGCTCAATATAGATTTTACAGTAATGTTTGTTTTTTTTACTTCCATCTGTACAGGGTCCTTCCCCCTTAATACATTCTCCACCATATTCCACTTTATATCCCCACCTTGCGGCCGCAGCTGACTTCCCTCTCTGTATCGCATTCACCATGACATTTCTGCCATGGGTATAGGGAAACTGCGGAAAACCTATACCAATACAGCCGGTCCCGGGTTCGCTTCCCAGTTTCGGAGGTAGTTGCGATTCGTCGAGAAATAAATTACAGGCGACAGTCATACACACACGACACACACACGTACCGGTCCGTCTGTGCGATATCCGTGTAGAAATGGAGCTACGTCACGCCCGTATTTATTTTTCTCCGAGACTATATACTAGACGACTGCGAGTCGAACCCGCGACCTCCCGATATACTGGTTCAGAGGCAAGCACGCTAACCACTAGACCAGCACACCGGTTCTATTTTACAGTAATATTTTAGTATATAGATTTTAGAGTAACATATAGATTTTACAGTAATATTTTAAGAGCTTAGTATTGCCACTTTATACTTTTGAGGTGCAGTTCGTCATCTAGATTGAAATGTACAACACTGTGCAAAAAATGCAATGGCTTGAATTGCTCGAATATTGTCGAACTGGACATTTTTTTGACCGATGATGAGATCGATGAAGAATTTTCGCGATTCGCCGACGACATTGACAACGCTGCGGATATGACTTTTGCGATCACCGAACCAAATGTATGTAACGACGAGAGTGATTATGTACCCGCAGAAAAAAAGGTATTTTTTTTTGTAAAAACAACAATGATGTATTTATTATAATAAGAAATACTGTAAATTAAATAAAATGAACATATTATACGCTTCCCTTTCCAATGTTGGATCGTTTGTAGCTCGTTCCCGTGAAAGTTACAGGTAAACAACAATTATTAGGTTCAATACTGAGAAATCCTGATTTTTAAGGGTATCTTCGAATGCGCGTAGAAAAAATATGCAGAATTACGAAAGAAAACTTCTTCCTACGAACATTTTTAAGGGAGATATCTAATAGATAACTAAGCCGGGCGAGAGGTGCCGCGGTAGGAGAGGCGGTACCCCCACCGGGCCGCCCGGTCACACCGACGACGCCGTTCCCTATTTCGCGCGCGCGCGATCGGTTTCAATCTTTATGTGCATTGCGATAAACACTCCAACGGAACTTTATCACATTGCATCTTATGCTTAAAGGTATTAGAATGTGAAAAACTCATGATCTTGAAAAACGCGAAAATGTTGATAACAACAATAATAAATTGAAGAAATGTAAAAATGACTATATCTTCCCTTGTAATGAAGATATCGAGTTCCTTTTTTTTGGAAATTGTGCGTCTTACAAAGACCTACAAGAATCAAAAATAATATTTCAAGTAGTCTCAAAATTCAAGTACATAATTGAATACGTTCATAAGCAAACAATCTAATATCCAAAAAATCACTTTTTCGCGTAGTATCTTGAATGTACACACTAATGACCATCACGTAAATTTTTTGTTTCCCATAGGCCCCTTCTGGATCATTTACTGTAAGGAGGTGCCGGATTTAAGTAAATCGGTAATCTCTCGTTAACTATATGACTTAGCTCAATACAATTTAAAGATATCTTTTTGGGATAGATACTTCTAGATGTTGATTGAGTTCTAGAACACTAAGTTCATTAATAAACGAAGTGCGTGAAAAAAAATTGTTCACCAATGATTTGCCGTTAAACTAACTACCCTACGTAATTTTTGTGTACGACTTATTTTATAGGTGACGTCATTCCGCACTATTTTTGTAGGAAGCATTCGTCGATAAAACCAATTCCAAAAAATATATTATTAAAACGCCGAGTTTTTTTTTAACAATCTCTGGTGGTCACAAAATAACATTTTTCACAAGAGAAACTTTACGGTACATCCCTGGTAACCCAATGAACCTACAAAAAAACTGGCGACGTGGTGGCCTCTAAGAATAGAAGTCGGTCGAATTTCTGTACATTCTGACTGGACTATCTCGTATTGTCTAGCATACTTCGAGCCTCACGCTAGGGCCTGGCGCTTCTCCCACCATGCGTTACACCGATCGATATTCGGCACATAGCGGGAGGGGGGGGGGGCGATTGCATCTGTCGAGATCCCGTTTACGGAGATTCCAGTGTATATGTGTCACCTATGATCACTACAGTTCAATGAATGAGTAACCGCGTCACAAGTAGGTACCCGATCCCAGAGCTGACTCATGGTGCGCGTGGCAGTGAGCCGCAGCAGTGGGTGAATTACCATCCTTCAAACACGACTTTCAACCTTTACCAATGGATCTTTTAACTTCAATAAGACCGACTTTCGATGATTTGAGTAACAAACATTTGTTGGAGAGCTGTGTTGGCGGTTTTGATTATAATAACAACGAAGGCTACAATCCACTAATTTGGAAAATTAGTCCCAAGATCGTTGCAAGCGGATAAAAAATCGTCGAAATATCAGCATATATTGCAGCTTGCATTTTTAATGAAGGTAAGACATCATTCTTTTACATTTTAGTCTGGATGGGGGTCGATGCGCATGCTAAGAAAGAGATATGGAGCACGGGTTGCGATATCCGACGAATCCGAATCCGAAAAGCGGAGTTTTAGACGGTGCAGCTAAAATGGAGGACTTATTTTACGGGCTTGGGATAGATCATTCAATGTAAGTGCAAAAAATGTTATTGTAATTATGTGTAAACTGTTAAAACATTAAACGCATTTTTCTTAAAACCAGCTTTTCAAAGTCGGGAACGATTTTCAATCGTCCTAAAATGTTAAGTGCTCTATTATGACATTATTCACTAGAATCTGATCGTTTTATTTCTTTTTCGAATCAATATTGTTGATTTTATAATCGAAGAAATACGTTTTTTTTTGTCATGATTAAAACTTCGAGTTCCCAAAGTCGCTATGTTGTGGAAATTTAAAATTTAAGTAATTCCTACGAATGAGTGCTAAGAAACTTCTAAACTAACTAAAACTTTCGTCTTTTTTTAATTTCAGACGAACCAGTCCGGCGATATCGTGATCACCGCAAACCGCCCTTGTAAAAAGACGCTCTCGGAGAGCGGCTGTGACCCGTACAAAAGAATCAATATTTTTGCAAAAAAAATTAAGAAATCTTCAATGTATGCTATTTCAAATGTAAAAAGTTCCATCCAATTACGTTTATATGCGTCTGCACAAAAAAAAAACACTTTTTGGGCCTTGCAACTAGGTGTAAGTCCTTTATTGTTAATCTTCAAAGAGCTTCCAGCGAGAATGCTCAACTGTCGCGTTATCATGTTCATAATTTTTCTCTCCTTGCGCTTGAATAGTACAGTATGGTGTTATCTCGTGCTCTTGGTTCGCGCTTCGACAGTGCGTTTTAGCAAAATGCCAAAAAGCTGACCAAAACTCGAAAACGTTATAAATTTGGCTGAAAGTCAGTACTCGGGGGTTTTCAGGGTCGCTGATTACGAATCCGCAGTCAAAATTTGAAATAAAACAAAATGGCGGATTTGACATGCACCACTTTTATAGAGAAAGTACAGAATAGATACATATGCTATATAATACGATAAAACATACAATCGGTTGATTTAAAGTTCACGCATCGTCATCTGAAGAATAATTTGATGACAAATCAGTTGATACAACTTTTAAATCGCTGAAGCTTTCTTTACTTGCTGGTATACGTGGCGCAATTAACAATATAACTGCTTCTGGGAGTAAAGACTTTAAGTTTTTTTCGAGGCGATTCGCGCAAACTTGAAATAAAGGGATCGGATATTAATAATGAGCGTGAAATAATGTCTTCCATTGTTTTGGCTCGGGAACACTTTCTTGCAAAATCTCCACGAAACTTTTAAATGTATTTATTAGTAGACTCTTGAGCGTCTTCAGACATTTGACTTATCGGTAATACCGATAAGTTTATCACTTCTGCGCCATGAATCAATACCTTATGTACCGAAGTTGGCATGTAGAACCACGGATATAACTGCACAAAGTAGCGAGCTGTCTTTAAGGCATAATCTTAAAATGTTATGAAATCGATTTCAAGGCCACTCGAAATTATCTGCAATATGACATGGAAACGCTTAATCGAGTCCTCATCAACCCCTATAATAGCAGCAAAAATACGTGAGTTTTCGAAAAATCGTCCAGTGGTATTCCCATCATTCGAGCTACCGAAACCAAGCTTTGGTTGAACGACTATTAGACCAAATTCAATGCGGAAACCCTTCTGTGTATTTGTTTTTCGGATTCTTATTTGTTCCTTTTCTTTATCACCACGCGCTTGTCACTATTTAATTTCAAGCTTATACGCTACATGCAAACAACATTCGATAAACCGTGTCCATGCATGCAAAGTTGATGATCCAAACTGTAAATTATCTTCAGATACTTCCTATTCTAGAATTGCATCGATAATGTTAAAGTCTTTTGAAGTTGGTTTGCATAAATAGCATCGCTGAGTAGACGTATTATGCGTGATAGCATTACAAGCTTTACCGTCTACCATGGTAAAAGCTCGTCGGAAAGAAACTCTTAATTATTTTTCGTCTATGATCTTTTCGAAAGAGGCAAGATTGTTCTCTTGCTGTTTAATATAATCCATTTCTTCACGAGTGCCATCAGGGCTGTCGTGAAAAAAAATGGATCCTAATTGGTCTACTTGCTTCCATCATCATTGGTGCACTTTTGCTTGTACGTACTTTGGCCAGAAGTGCCATCGCAGCCCAACTTACAAATTAAATTCAAGTTGCTAACCTTTTTAGGAGACAAACTTTTGACAACATCCATTTGTGTTAATAATATTCTATCAGCTGTGTGATTCAGCAAAGTCTGCAATTTTACCTCAGCACTACATTCAATGACAGAAATATCTGACTTATGCGGATAATATTTGAGCCTGGCTTGATATGGCAATTTACACGGTGGAAATAAATTACAGCTGTTTTCTTTGCTTCTATTACGAAGCCCCTGATAATGTTTTTCGATAATTTTAGTTCTACTATGAGCGACAGAGCAGCATCGGCAGATGAAGTCGTTTCTTGAATCGCACCTATGGACTCCTTATACTTCTTAGCTATAGATGGGCTCCCCAATCCCACATCACGGACAATTTTCGCAGCATCTGATTTCCCAGATGAACGAGAGCTCATTAGAGTCGTATACGTCAATTTTTCCATACTATGTCTTGTGCGTAATTCTTCAGTCCTCCTTCGTATTTTGTCCGGTCACTAGACTTTGCAAATTCTGAAGAAGGCCGACCCAAATTATGGAATTTTTCTGAAGATTGTTTAGTTTCTTCGAAAGAAACAACCACGCTCGACCATTCAGAATATTTTTGCAGAAATTTACCTTCAGTTCTTGATGCTTGCTGTCACTTTTTATGCAAGTCATGCAACAACTTGCGGAGGACAGGTTTTGCATTGTCTAATAGAGCAAAGAGGCGTTGCAATTTAGCAGACATGAAATTTCCGATCACTGCATATGTTTAAGTCGCTTTGTCATTCAAATGACCTTTTAATATCGAAAAAATGTCCTCTCTTGTCAGGCCACACGTTTCACGTTCATCAGCGACAGATTCTAAAATCGGAAAATGTAATATCTATATAGGAGGCATTCCACGTCACTTCAGCCAGTAAAAAAAAATCCACAAATAATTTTGAAAAATCGAGTTACTTTATTGAAAAATATTCACCGAGTGTCGACATTTTTTAAAAATTTCTGACGTTTTTTCACGTTGATTACCATTGTTTAATATTTTTCCATTCAAATGGCAGGATTTGACGTATTTCAAAAACCTGGTAAATATACAGCGAGTGCTCCACACTCTTCAATCGAATATTAACAAAAAAATGTTTTGAATTAAAATAGCTCTTACTTTACGGTGTTTAGGAATCCCATAATATAAAAAATACTAAAAATCCGTTTTTCGTATTCACAATTCGGGGAAATTCTTAAAAATAAAATAACGAGTGTCTTTTCTTGAGAAAAAAAATATTTTTGCATATTTTACCCTGAAACGGACGTTCGACTTGCTCAATAAAATCTAAATTAATTTTATTCTGGAAAGCTAGAAAAAGACGCAGATTTGCGTTTTTTTACGAATGTAAATACGTCAAATCCTGCCAAAGATACAGCCATTTGAATGAAAAAATGTTAAAAAATGGTAATCAACGAGAAAAAACGTCAGATTTTTTTTAAATTTTGTTGGGCCCTGAAAAGACATGAATTTTCATATTGCTAACGCATGAAGTTCAAATACCCCATGCGACAGTAGCGGGCCCGATATTTCACAAGCCCGATATTCCGCTCGACTCAGCCGGAAAAACGCTGAATCGCAATCGAACGATTTGAACGTTCTCGAACGATTGGTTGCGAAAACCCGAGTCAACGATTAGCCGAAAGATTCAAGCAAAAGGCAGTCTTCGGCCAGAAGCCGAGGCGGTCGGTCTCAAGGCATAAAAAAGAATTGTAATATTGTTGCCTAATTTTAAATAAAATATAAGTTGTTCAAGTTTCAATATCCCGAGTTGGAGATTTACTGAGAACGGGAAAAGTCCCCACATACCCTCGCCCTCGAGCATCTGACAACCCACGGTGTCAACTTACTCGAGAGCGATATTCCGTGCTCTCCGTGCATCGTCAGAAGCCGGGGCACAACATTGATGGCAGCGCACAGTAGGAGAAAAGCCCAAAAACCTGGCCAAAACCTCAAATGACCTTTGACGGGAATGAAAATTGGCTTACAGGGGTTTTCAAGGTCGCTGATTACGAATCTGAAAGCCAAATTATCGTAAACAAAATGGCCGATCCAATATGGCTGACATGAATGTTAAAAAGTTGCCAGATGTCGACAAAAATTGGTATTTACGGGTTTTCAAGGTCGCTGATTACGAATCCGCAAGCCAAATTATCGTAAAAAAAATGGCCGATCCAATATGGCCGACATGAACGTTAAAAAGTTACCAGATGTTGACAAAAATTGGTATATACGGGTTTTCAAGGTCGCTGATTACCAATCCGATATCTATTGTTTATAACTTGCAACAAAGAGCTTACAGCAAATTGTTATAAACAAAATGGCCGAGTATCCTGCTAAATAGATAAATTAATATATTTAAAAAAATCATCATAATAAAATAAACGTGAACAGTGTATTCTACGCAATTATTATTTTTATTTCCAAAATACATGCGGAACGTTTCAAAAATAGAAAATTTTATTCTTAATCAAAATCGTAATCGGAGTCGGAGTCGGAGTCAGAATCATTATCCGAGTTTGTATCTATTACAACTCCCGGCACGGCTTCAATCTCGGCGCAAAATTCGTCTGCTGCAGCAAAATTAGACAGAAAATATTGACATGGATTTGGTTAAAAGAAAGCTTTGCTTACTATATAATATATATATATTCAAATATTTTATTTGAATGTTATAACATTTCATTCATATTTAAGAAATTTTTATGTGGTTGATGTTAATATGTATATATATATATGCATACGTATATATCATAATTAAATCACAGAAAATTTATATATATATATATATATATATATATATACACATACATATATATTAAAATAATTTATTTCAAGCGTATAACAGCCGTCTTGTCCGTTATGATGCTACTTCACCCATTCTCAGGTAGAGGCGCAGAGGCTGCTCAATAGTGCCGCGTGCACGCTCGGCTACCGCACGATGCGAAAAAAATCATAACGGACAAGACGCACGTTTTCCGCAGGTAACTCTTGTAAATTTCGAAAGCTTATACATTAAACTAAAGGCCGAGACTAGGAGCTTTGCAAAATGTGACAAAATATATAACTTTTCGGACCGTTGAAAATATAAGTTTTCAAAATTATTCAATTTTATTTATGCCGAAGGCTATACTACATTTCAATCATTTATACATAAACTTTAGATTCAACCGATGTAAAAACATGTTCTACATACCTCTAGAAGTCGTATCCATGTTGCAGAATTGAAATTAAACCCGTCACTTTAAAGTTATGGGTTTTTGAAGTCAGCGTTATTTTCGTCTGTTCAGCGCGTGACACGTACACTCTTCACGAACACTAACTGCCAACTGACGCTGCGGCGCAGGTATACACTTAAAGGGCTTTCCCTTCCACAATAGAATGCAGTTACTAGTCCTCTACCTGAATGACTACTCAACTGACCCTATTTCGAAAATTTATTTTTTGGGGTTTTGGCCAGGTTTTTGGGCTTTTCTCCTACTGTGCAGCGGTGGGATTCCCGCATTTGGGGATGCCGCAACTTTGCATTACACAACTTGAAAAAAAAAGAAGAAGGAAACATCCTATCCAACGTACAAAATAAACTGAACGCAGCAAGTGCTGAAAAGGAGGTCAACGAGTGATCTGATCGATGACCGTCGAACCGGACAAATAAAAAGAAAAAGTGCGGCGTAAGCAAACGCCCGAGTCAACCGTACAGAGCTGTCCAAAAGCAACCAGATCCCGAGAGTCATCGATACCAGACCGACCCAAGGACGAAGACTCACCAAATACCTTCTACAACGGAACAACAGAGCGCACGAGAACAGCAAATCAAAGCAACACGACAACAGGGAACAACACTGGCAATTTCCTGCCAAACAGCTATGAGAACAAGGTCAACATCTTGTGAACAACCGATTACGAAGCATCGATCAACATGAGGCGCATCATCGTACTGTAAGTGACGGAACGTTTATCAAAAAACACCCTCCAAAGCCAAACAATGAAACTTTAATGTCAAACGAAGACGAGCGTCGTAAATTATACCGATTACCGGGTAACAACAAATTATCGCGTTCATTAAATTCAATTTTCGACGAACTCATTGCGAGAGATCGTCCCGAGAATCAAACAGTTGAACAATAACTACAGGAACCTAGGAAAAAGCGATTTCAATCCGCAACAAGTTCAGACGAACGTCCAAATTCACAAAATTTCTCAAATATGCCGATAGCTGCGAAACGTACCAAAATTCGATCTGCAGCAGATCGAGCTGTTCATTTTTCTGATCAATCAACAGATTCTGATCAATCTCCTGAAAATATAGACACTAGGCGTGGTCGCGAAATAGAAATTCAAGAATTTTCCCTACTCCATCTTAATTCAGATAACATGGCGCAAGAAAATGGTTGCATGACCCTAAAGGAGGCGTGGAGCCTCATTCCCCGATTTGATGGCGAAAAACCTGAAGAAGTCGACAATATAATTGTAGCATTCGGTTATGCGAACGCGTACGTTGCAGCAGCCGATCGACATTCCCTTTTACAATCCGTATTGGCAACAAAAGTGATAGGAAAAAGGCGAAAAGATACCCGATATAAAGAAATTGAATCGTACCAACAATTTAAAGAAGAAATGACAGCATTATATGGAACGCGACGTACAGTAGCCGCGTTACAGGTCGATTGTAATACGTGTAAGCAAAAATACAACGAGAGCGTGTTAGCGTACGGTCAACGACTCGAGGCCATAATGATGGAATTAATCGAAGCCAGCACAACCGAGGCAAGATCGCCTGCGGAAAAAAGAACAGCTGAGACACATGTAAGGCAATTAGCCCTATACAACTTCGAAAGAGGATTTCAAAGGGAATACCAAGTCATCGTAAAGGCTCGAGGATTCAAGGATCTCGGATCAGCCCTTTAAGGAGCAATGGAAGAGGAAAAATCGCTACAAGGAGGCGAATGCATAAACAAGCAGACTCATCTGGAAGAACGAACGCCGATGACGTGTAATAAATGTCACAAAATGGGACACTTAGCAAAGGATTGCCGATCCAACACATCATCTTACGGAAGATACAGCCTACCAGCTCCATCGAAAAGCGTGCATCAATTCAACATCACTTGCAATTACTGCAAGAAACCGGGACACGCGTACAAGGATTGCCGAAAAAGGAATTGGCAACAAGGACAAGGAAACGGATATCGACAGGCACCGGGAACCGGGTATCATCAAAATCATCAAATCAATTATCAGCAGGGCCAAGGAACCAGCTACTACCACAAGACTTGTAGTAGCGGCCCCAGGGCGTCCAAATCAGTATCACTGGAACGCAAATAAAAATAGGCCAAAAGAAGACAGACCGAAGGAAGAAAATCGCAACGATAGCGAAAAGAAAAAAATAATTGGCTCATTTTCGCTCGATATGGTAACGGCAACAAACGTAGACAAGCCAAGAGAAGAAAACCGCAACGACAGCGGAAACAGGAAAACAATCAGGTCAGTTTCGCTTGATATGGCAACGGCAACGAACGAAGACAAAAAACGCAACGTCAGAAAAATAATTGAAGCATCGAATACAGATCTGTCCAAAAGAAAAAACACAAGAAAGACAATAAAATCGTACTGGATAACGACGATCAATTCTGGAGGAGCCGCTAGCGACTTCCACATCGCGTCTCCCCAGGCCAAAGACGAAATCCTCACGTTGAAAGGAGACACCGGAGCCCAATGTAGACTCATAAAAAAGAGTGTATTAAAAAAGGACACAGAAATAATAGAAGAAACGATCGAACTCAAAGGAATTGGAGGAAAAAAATTCTACGCACTGTGTAAAATTATGCTCGTGCTCGAAACACCCGCAATAAACGTAGAACACGGATTCTACGTAATAGAAGACGCAGTACCCCTGGAAGCAGACGGAATAATGGGTTTGGGTCTCATGAGAGAGCACAACGTCGACATCCTAAGCGGAAGACATATTAAAATATACGGACATCCGAACCCGATGCTGGACGGAACGAATAAAATTTAACTACCTCCCAGAACAGAGCAAATGTTATACGCAAAAACATTGACGGCAAAAATAGGCTGTGTCGCAGCAAAAGAAGTGCGACCAGGAGTAAAGATAGGCGGATGTTACGTCCACCCAGAAGGACATTCTTGCCTCATAGTAGTAAGAAACACAAACGATGAAGAAATCAAAATAGAAAGGCCAACGGTGCAAATTGAAGAAATTAAAAAAGAAAAGCCAACCGAAGAAAAGGAAATAAGTGCTGTATCGATCGAAGAAAAATTAAAAAGAAAAGGAAAAATATGGGAAGAAATCAAAGGAGATTCGAACTTAAACCCAGAAGAAGAAAAATTCCTACGCGAATCCGCTGACGCATACGCTGACGTCTTCCATTTAGAGGAAGAGTCGCTTGAGTGCACCGCTATAGTGGAGCACCGCATAAGCGTACGACCAGGAACAACGCCCATAAAAGTTCGTCCATATCGATTACCACAAGTCCACAAGCAAGAAGTGATGGCGCAGACAAAAGAGATGCTAAAAAGACGAAATAATTCGACCGAGCAAGAGCCCATGGAATACTCCTCTACTCGTCGTTCCAAAAAAACCTGACGCCGACGGAAACATACGCAAGAGAGTGGTAGTAGACTTCCGGAATGTCAAGTAGATAAGAAATATAAATAGTGCGCCGAGACAAGGTGAGGCATTCCGAGCAGGCCGCCCGCCGATGCGGAACGTCGAGGGCGAGCCGCGGTACTTTAACTGCGAAGGGCACGGATACAACTCGCGAAACTGCCCTGAGCCGCGAAAAATTGAAAGGTGCTCAAAGTGTGGAGGCGCGGGTCACACACAAAAACACTGCAATGTGGAGCCCCGCGTGGCTCAAGTGCGTTCCCTCGCCGACGAGGTCGGCGGGAGCACAGTGGACAAATACATAAAGCAAGTGCGGGTCGGCGCACATGAGGTCCGAGCCCTCATCGACATGGAGAGTTCAGAGTGTACCCTGAAGGCAACGCGAGTCCTAGTGGATGGGCACACTTTGATTCCAAAGGTGAACTACCTAAAGCCGTTCGGTCCGGGTCACTACCAAGTGATGTCGCCTGGGATGGTCCGCACGGACGCCTCGGTGGACGGAGTGCTAGTGCCGGACATACTGCTGCGGATCGTGCCGGACGATACGCAGCAGTATGATGCGATAATCGGTCGCTCATTCACCGAGCAGCCGAGCAGCCGAGCAGAGTATGTAGAATACGCTAAGAGCGGGAGCGAGCTGCGGTTCTGGCGACGCGAGGGGATCGAGCCAGCCAAGCTTCCGTCGGATGCGGAAGGAATCGGCTCGGGACTCCGCACCAGCGAGGCGCACGTGATACCGCCAACGCAGATCCATTTGATCGACGTGTACGACGGGACCTCCGATGTACAAGTCGCCGTCTACAACGCGAGCTCGGAGGCGCCGACCGAGGACGCAGGGCGAAGTATCGAGAAGGGCGAGGTGGGCCCCGTGCCTTGGAGGCAGACGCGTGGCACGCCGAGGCGGATCACGGAAGCGGACCTCGACGTTGGTTCAGACCAACTTAACGAGGTAAAGTTGGAACGGTTAGATATTTTAAATGAGCATCGCGACACGGTGGCTCTGGATATGTCGGAGCTAGGCCAGGCCTCCGGTATCGCCATGGATATACAAGAGAAGCCCGGTTCTCGGCCGGTCAGCTCAAAACCGTACCGAGCAAGCGAACGGGAGAGAGCGGAGCTGCGCAAGATCCTGGCCGAGTGACCGTACGCCAGTCCGGTACTTCTGGTCAAAAAGAAGGATGGCTCATCGCGAATGGTCGTCGACTTCCGGAAGCTCAATCGGCAGACGGAGAGAGTCCACTTCCCGCTGACGAGTATAGACGACCACCTCTCCCTCATTCGAGACAGCAAGCTGTATATCACATTGGACCTAGCCAACGGTTATCTACAAATACCGCTGACGGAGAATGCATGCCAGAAAACGGCGATTATCACTCCGAATGAGACTGCGGAGTTCTCCCGGATGATTTTCGGCCTGATGAACGGGCCAGCATATTTTTCAAAGGCGATGCACCGAGCGCTCGGCCCATTGCGCGACAGCGTAGTCTTATTTTATCTGAATGATATCCTAATTCCAGGTCGAGACTGGGAGGACGTAAGAGACCGGCTGGTGAAGGCCCTGCGAGCGTTGTGAAAGGCCGGCCTAACCATAAACCTGGGAAAATGTCAATTCCTGAAACCGAAAATAACTTACCTGGGGTTCGAGATCAGCGTCCAAGGAATAGAACCGGCTCCGTCGAAGGTGCGTGCCATCGATGAATATCCAGTCCCAAGATCAACAACGGAGCTCCGGTGTTTCCTCGGCATGGCGAGTTTCTTTTGAAAATTCGTGCCGCACTTCGCGAAGATGGCCACGCCACTGCACGCCTTATTGAAAACCAACGCGCAGTTTGCCTGGGACGAGAGTACGCAGCGGTCATTTCAGGCTATCAAGAACGCGTTGACCACCAGACCGGCACCCAGCAGAAGGCATGGGTGCCCTGCTGCTGCAGCGAAACGCAAAGGAACCCTGGCAGCTGGTGTATGCCATCAGCAGGAGGGCCAGCGAAACGGAGCACAATTACCATTCCAGTAAATTGGAGCTCCTCGCGATCGTGTGGGCGGTCGGCCGTTTAAGGCCGTTGTTACTAAATATAACATTTAAAATTATCACAGATTGCCAGGCATTGGTACATCTGAGTACGGCGAGGACGACCAACCCGCAGCTAATTCGCTGGGTTAGCTCGTTGGCCGAATATGACTTCGAAATACAGCACCGACCGGGTGAGCGGATGGCGCACGCAGACGCGCTGAGCCGAGCCCCGGCCCTCGAGGCGCCAAGGGACGAGGCGGTTCCCTTCACGCCGGGCGTATTTGTGGTGACGTCCGAGGCGGACGAAGTGGCGCAGCAACAGCATGCTGATCCCGACATGCGGAGTCGGAAAATAATATTGGAGAAGCCCGAGGTGAGCCGGAGTCCGGACGAAAAGTCGAAGGTGCGCGGGTACGAACTCGTGGATGGGCTCCTCTATAAGCGGAGAGGAGAGGACGTCGTCTTCGTCGCGCCGAGGGCCATGCGGAAGACTCTGCTCGTCCGGTACCACGACCTTAGGAGCCACCCCGGAGTTGACAGGACCTGCGCGATTTTGGCCAAGGATTTCTACTTCCCGGCCATGAAGCGTTACGTACGGGGACATGTGCGGTCCTGCGTAGTGTGTGCGCTCGCAAAGGTCAAAAGGGGGCGACCGGCCGGGGAATTGCATCCGATACCACCAGGCAATCGGCCCTTTGCAGTCATCCATGTGGATCACATGGGGCCGTTAATGACTTCAAAAACCGGACAGAATACATCCTAGTGATCGTCGACAACCTCACGAAGTATATTATTTTACAGGGTGCTCGAGAAACGTCGACGCGCGGAGTCGTCCGCTCCCTGTTGTTACGTCCCCGTGAACTTATCGAATCTTAGAGAGGACGCAACACGGTGTTGACTTCGCTTTCGGGTCAAGACAATTAAGTCCTTTACCCAGGGACGGAAGTCACGTCTTTGATATGGGAAGAATGACGGTTGGATAATGCGTTGGTCTTGAGGAAGATCGAATAATACGAGAGTTTTGCATGAATGCTTTGCTTACTCTATTTATTTTCAGATAATTCGCCGTTTGTTCCTTTCGTTGCAATGGTCGTCTAATAATCGTAGTTATAATTCATATTATCGGCGGTATTGTTTTGAGATTTGGATTATAGTGGCTACAATTTCTTCACGATTATAATGTTCACACCGTGATTACATGGAGATTAAATAGTTATAATATTAACACGTATGTCGAACGGTTTATAGTGTTCGCACAATGGTTACACGAGATTATACAGTTACAACATTTACACACGATTAAATAGTTGAAATGGTTGCAATGTTCAAGATAACAATATAGTTCTTTGAAGGCAATTGATTACAGCGGTGGTGGTTTAGATTTAGGCTGTATTCGATAATTAAAATAGATGTTGCAGAGTCTTGAGGTTGAAAGATACGGTGGTGATGCAAGGGTTTAGATTTGGTAATTTGAACTCTTCGTGATGGCTGAGACTTCTTTTGAGGAGAGTCTTTGACCGATATTGGAAGTCGAATTGCGACTGGACAATACGTACAGTGAACCTTGCTGAATTTCAACTGGTAGACTTCGGTGACGGTACCTTTAGCTGTAAGGTTGGGACTGAGACTGCGACTGCTGGACTGGTACCACTTCGATGACTGCTGCGACTGGCTGCTTGTTCACGACGACTTAGTCTTCGGACTTGATGTTGAGATTGAGACTGACTGACGTAGCTTTAGCCGCGTGGTTAAAATTTGAGACTGCACACGTTGACACTTTGACTGAGACTGCTCGATTGAGATTGAGAGTGAGACCTTGACCATGAGGTCGAGGTGGAGACTGAGACTTTGACCGCGACTGACTGATGCGTAGCTCCGGCTACGGGGTTGAAGTCGAGACTAGACTGAACTGAACGCGTTGAAACTTCGACTGAGATTGCTCGATTGAGATTGAGACTGAAGTAGCTTTGGCCGCGAGGTTGAGATTGAGACAGACGGATTGAGACTGGAGATTGAGATTGAGACTGAAGTAGCTTTGGCCACGAGGTTGAGATTGAGACAGATGGATTGAGACTGGATATTGACCGCGACCGGCTGCGGCGTAACTCCGGCCACGGGGTTGAAGTCGAGACTGAACTGAACTGAACTGATTGAGACTGGATATTGACCGCGACCGGCTGCGGCGTAACTCCGGCCACGGGGTTGAAGTCGAGACTAGACTGAACTGAACTGATTGAGACTGGATATTGACCGCGACCGGCTGCGGCGTAACTCCGGCCACGGGGTTGAAGTCGAGACTAGACCGAACGCTGCTGTGTTCCCGGTCCTTCCTTTTATACCCCTTTCTCGGGGGTGGTCTTCTCTCGAAAGACCTTCCACGTGCCGGCAATCGTGGGTGACCTTCCTTCTACTTCCCCTTTTAGGGGTGGTCTTCTCTCGAAAGACCTTCCACGTGTCGGCGATCTTGGGAGGCTTTCGTATCCCTGGTACGTATGACTCAGGGGTGACTTTCCCGTTGTGGTACGCATGGCGGGTATTGCACGAATACCCGGTTTTACGATTCTTGGATAGTCCAAAGAAGTGGTCCAGGGGTATCCCTTCTTCAGTTCGGTTGGGTTTTGCGCTGTGGGCGGTTCTTGTGTTGGTTGGTTCGCGCTTCCCCTGTTAACCCGTCCAAGGGGTGGTCTGACTCGGAGGTGACTCTCTCGTTGTGGTACACGTGGCGGATATTGTTCGAATTCCCGGTTTTACGATCCTTAGATATTGATCCAAGTGAGTCGGTGGTGGCCGTGGTTTTTGATGATAAAACTCGCCTTTTTGGCGCCGACAGCTTATATATAGAGTATTCGGATGCCTCTTATAAGCTGGGGCTCGTGCTGACGGCGACCGTAGTTCGCGAGGTGGTTCGGTCGAACGATGAGGTGAACAAAGTTGATTTTCTAGTGGCGTGGTGGTCCAGGTTTGATGGAACTATAGGGTGAGTGTGATGAAGCGGGGCATGACGTAACACTGTCGACCCTTGTGGAGAACGTCGGAGCGCCGGGGCGCATTATCAGCGATCGGGGAACGTGCTTCACCGCGAAGAAATTCGCCGAGTTCTGCGAGAAGCACGGGATTCGTCACGTACTAACGTCACCGCGCCACCCGCAGGCCAACGGGCAGGTGGAGCGGATGAATAGCACGCTCGCGGCATCCCTGACTGCCAGCCTGCAGGACAGCGAGGACCCGGATTGGGATCGCCGCCTAGCCAAAGTTCAAAGGGATTTGAATGATCTGCCGAACGTGACGACGGGTAAAAGTCCCTTCGAGCTACTGCATGGGTACACGCCGCGCCGTGAGCACGGCCTACTCCGGACTCTGGTGGAACCAACAGAGCGATACACCCCGCCAGCCGAGCTCCAGGAGGTGGCCCGAGACGTCATCAAGCAACGACAGCAGGAGATGAAGCGACACCACGACCGCGGACGAATTAAGAACCCAGAGTTCGCCGTGGGAGACATCGTCTCCATGAGTGTAGCACCCGACGCGACGGGCGAGAGTCGGAAGCTCCAGCGCCGCTACCGGGGGCCCCTCACCATCACCCAAAGGCTGCCTGCTGACACTTACCGTGTGTCCGATCTCCGACCCTGCGAGGGGTAACGCTATGCCACCACTGCGCACGCGTCACAGCTGAGGGGATGGGAGCCTCAAAGACACGACAGCGAATTCGGCGAGGAAGGCGACAGCGACAACAGCGAGAAGAACGGTGCCGTAAGCGAAGGCACGGATGCTGGCGACAACCGGGGCGAGGTCCCGACGGATGCGCCGGGTCGGAGCCCGCCGAGACAGCGCCCGCAGCGCGTGAAGCGCGCCCCGCGTCTCCTCGAAAACTACATCACGACACCTACGCTCGAGGACAAGCTCTAATCAGGATGCCCGCGTGTTATAACACTGCGACGTTGCCGATGCCGACACCAAAAGGACGGTTGAGGAAGGTTAGGGAAGGGAGAGAAGGTATAAAGGGAGGCGGAGATAAGCGGAGCGTCTCTTCTACTCCGAAATCTGCGAGCGAATAACTGAAAGTAAAAAAAAGAGAAAACCTACTAAATTGCGGGTAGGGAGTCGCGAACGAAGATAGTCGGTACGCGTGTGCGAGGTATTCGCGAAATTGCGCGAAACACCGGACTCGCTCCAAAGCCGATTTCCCACGGGCGCGAGAGCCGTGAGCGCGAAACGCGGGAAAACGTCGTCGGACATCCGCGAGTCCGCCGTCTACCTGGCCAAATTGTGATATCCGAATTTCGTGCGTGTACGGAATTGGAAATAGAGTATTAGAATCTTAAAGACTAGAGTATTAGGAATAAAGAGTGTTACATTTTCATATTTTAAAGGACGCTGAGTCACCGCTCTTATTCCTCCCGTTCCCGTCGCCAAAAGGAAAATTGCGTGAAAGCTTATAACAAAAGTATAACCGGCACAAAGGGTAGAATAAATAACAGAGGATTAATAGACGGATTAGGGTCCATTATAAAAACGATAACAGGTAACTTACATGCGAACGACGCCGCGAACATCGAACGACAAATCACAGCAACAACGAAAAAACAAGAAACAACAGAAGATGCGTTAATAGAAAATTTGCAAATCCAGCAAATTACATTGGAAATGTTCAATCGCACAACGAATTGCCTCGCGGCAAACGAAGAAACACTAGGCCGCTTTATAAACAATTTACCCCATGGAATGAAAAATCTCGTAATAGATATTTTAACACGTCAACAATTGGACGAGAAATTAACAACTATTAGCGTAATAATCGAATTCTTATTAAACGATATACGTCAATTATCTAACTTTTTAGTAGGCTTGCCAAAAGGAATCGTTAATCCTACAATATTGCCGCGTAGACAACTCTACGCATATCTAATAGAAGCATTACCAAATCTACCAAAAGGACTGAATTTGCCGACAAAAATACGTCCAGAAAAAATTAACGAGTTACTGGAAATTTCCGAATTAGGCGCATATAGTATTCAAAATACCCTCACCGTTGTGATAAAAATTCCATTAATCAACAACAACGAGTTCAATGTGAATAAAGTCTATCCTTTACCCATCAGAGTAGAAAAATACACGTTTCGGTTCATAGAAACGACCGTAAAAAATGTTATAATTGATCGAGAGCGTCGAGAATATCTGTCATTCTCAGAAAACGAATTATCCAAATGTAAACGACAAAATTATCAATATTACGGTCATCCGAAAAACGCGAGACAAATAATACGATCAGAAGCGTCAGGCGAACTACCGATATTTTTAGGAAAAGACCCCGAAAAAGCGAATTGTACACATCGTTTAGTTAAATTAGAAAATTCTTTGGTCATTGCTCTGGAATAAGAAGGGCAATGGATATATGTAGCCCCAGAGACAGTAGCTCTCACGATAAACTGTAAAAACTCTGCGACAACTCATGCAACAATTACTGGAACAGGATTATTGGCTTTGGATGGGAAATGTTCCGTCACCTCCATAGATTTTAAGATTGAAAATTTGAAGGAAACTGTACACGAAAAATTCCTACAATTTTTACCGCCATTCAATCTATCTTTTCTGACTACAGAAAACGAGATACCTCAACCTTTAATGTTGGAAAATATTCCTCATACGATAATTAATGATCCATACGAAGTTAACAAAATTGGCGAACGAACCGAAATATTGAAAACGAAATTAAACAAAAATTACGATCATGTGACGACACAGAGTCACATCATAGCATTCCGCCTTCAGCGGAATGATTCCCTTCGCAATAATTATGTTATATTTCGGAATTAAAGCGTTGCAACGGCCACGGTTAAATGTCGCATCGCCGAACGACGACTTTGCTGACGTAGCTCCGGCCAGACCGCGAGCTGCCAAACGCAAGGCAACAGCTGACTCACAAAATCCGCGAGTCATATTCACGCGAAATTCATCTCGCACACGCACAACGTAAATGTGTATGAAAAAAAAACAAAGGAAAATCGAAATATTCAAAAAAAGGTATATATTATAATATTAGAATTGCACTTGTACCTTCGTAATCTATTGTATTATTGTAAGCCGAGAGACGACCGAGAGACAAAACTTGCCAAAGCTATGAAAAAAAATGTATTATATCGCCGAAATTGGGAATTTCGTCTTCCCAAGGTGGAGGAATGTTGTGCCCTGAAAAGACAGGAATTTTCATATTGCTAACGCATGAAGTTCAAAGACCCCATGCGATGGTAGCGGGCCCGATATTTCACAAGCCCGATATTCCGCTCGACTCAGCCGGAAAAACGCTGAATCGCAATCGAACTATTCGAACGTTCTCGAACGATTGGTTGCGAAAACCCGAGTTAACAATTAGCCGAAAGATTCAACCAAAAGGCAGTCTTCGGCCAAAAGCCGAGGAGGTCAGTCTCAAGGCATAAAAAACAATTGTAATATTGTTGCCTAATTTTAAATAAAATATAAGTTGTTCAAGTTGCAACATCCCGAGTTAGAGATTTACTTGGAACGGGAAAAGTCCCCACATACTCTCGCCCTCGAGCATCCGACAACCCACGGTGTCAACTTACTCGAGAGCGAAATTCCGTGCTCTCCGTGCATCGTCAAAAGCCGGGGCACAACAATTTCGCCATGGTGAATATTTTTCAATAAAGTAACTCGATTTTTCAAAATTATTTGTGGTTTTTTTTTGACTGGGTGAAGTGACGTGGAATGCCTCATAGATGGATAATTCCATATTCAACCTCGATACTGTTTTTATTCCAAAATATTATTTGAAAAAAGAGGATATTTATAAAAGTGAATTACGTATCACAGAACTCAATTCAATGAAGACCGCAGACAAATGTTACATCCTAGCGAATGTGCCTTCTCTCGGTTATTCCCAATATTCTCATTTACCATTATAGATTATTATACATGTATAAATCAAAGGATAAGACGCGTAACAGCGTAAAAAGGAACGTGCGTACGTTTCGCACACATATTCGACCTACAGCGATATATACACGATAGCCACACCGCCACAGTCATTGACTTTTCCTATCCCCTTGGCTGTCAACAAGAACACGATCTCAGGCGCATATTCCAAGAAGAGCTGTTGAACGAAAAACCAACCATCAACTCGACTCGAAAAACTCCGCCGTCCCCACGCATGTTGACCAAGAGAAGCCCCGACTCTAGATTATTTAAACATAACATAGACTAGACGGCTCCGACGACCTTATAACTCCGACTAAATAACAAGACATCCGGTCTCGCAGCGTAGTCTGATATACAAACCTCTCGATATGAGAAGTCACCATAGCCATAAATTGACATAACACAAACCATGCGAATGCTTAGGTCTCTGATATCGAACTCTATATCCCATGCGCTTTTTCGCCGAAACACGAGACAAAGGTCTCCTTCTCTTCATACGCGTAATACATAGAACCGATGTTCTGGAATAAGGCCACGCGCGTGCTAGCGAACCTGTAAACTACTCGCACACTATACCGCAACCAATCATGCTAATTAACCGATATATTCACGACCAATGGACCAATCCCCGAAGAACTAGATGACCAAAACCGCACTCTCTCTAAGGTTCCTTCTCCCACTATTGAAACCCTCTTAATTTTCATATCAAGAAAGACTTCCTTCCTGAAGTCAGTCTCCCGTCCACCACGATCACATCAAGTTCTTCTGTCGAGTCTCAGTCGCAGTCGCCCATCAACTACCATCGACTCAAGTTCTTCTATCAAGTCTAAATCTCAGTCTCCCGACAATCTTCATCAAATTCAATCTCAGTCTTCCGTCAACCAACATCGAATCAACTTCTTCTATCAAGTCTTAATTCAGAAGCCAAACGAATATCTCCAATTAACCTTCATACGAACAGTCTTCATTTTTCCCTGTATATCAGTCTCAAAGCGTCGACCTCGCGTGCCGTTCATATTTATATCCACGCGTAGTGCCCGTCGTAGTAAGCGCGTCGATTATACACACGACCAGCGTAAAATCCCGCGAGCGCCTTACCAGCGATTATACCAGCGAGCACACCAGGCCAAGAGCGAGGGCCCTTGTAACGCGAGCGTCAACAAACATCTACGCGAGCGAGCGAGCGAGCGACCGAGTGTCAAACACAACCAATGTAAGCTAACTTTACCTTTTCTTTTTGTATCATTCATCGTAGACCTGATCGCTTCAAACCGTCCAGTAATCTTATAATAAATAACATAGTGTCAATCGTACACCAAGACTGTCGAATTATTCCTCAATTTCGAAATATCGGGTCAATTTCTTAATTCTACTCTTTCGCACGCACTTCCCCTTTTTACCCTCATCCCGTGCTATTGCGCTAGGCGTAGGCAACAAAGAGGGAAACGAAAATATGATGCTCTCATCCCTTCCGGATGTGACACAAATTCAAGAAAAAGAGCAAAACATTCCGTGACGTTAATGTACGAAATTCAGAAAATTATGTTTTACATTGCAAGAACTCGCACCAATGATATTATGGCAGCTAGAGGCAGCAAGTTTTTATTTGTTTCATTCAATAATAGTTCCATCTACAACATGCGATCGGTCAAGTCGCAGAATTTTATAGAACTTATACAGAACTTTATAGAACTTATACAAATTGTTCGTTTATTGTTATCGCATAAACTATTATTATTAATTTTGTGTTACATAATGATTTTCTACTGACTTGCAGGTGCTGATTCTATTAAAAAAAATGAAATCGATTGATTTTTAGAGATTTGGTGTCCTCTTGAATATAGCGTTGAAATATTTGCTTACTGCACGACGCGTCTAGCTCGATTGAGAGTCTCCTTTGAACTGTCCCACAGTAGCAGGTGTAAGGGAGAGGGTGAATAGTAGGGCTAGGCCGATTCTGAGCCAGCCATCTCAGGGGGGGGAGCGGGGCGGGGGTGTCCAGCGCAGCGGTACGGGGGGGGAGGTCGCCGGGCGCGTGTGACGTCACAGAGGGGCCTGTGTGGAGGGGGCGAATGTGGTCCGCGGTACGACTGGCGGGAGGGAGAAGCCGCCGTCGATGAGTGTTTTGTGTGTGTGTGTGTTTTTTTTTTTTAAGAGGGGGGAAATGCTTTATGCACCGTAGGTTGCATGCAACCCGTTGCAACGGGTTCCATGCAACCCGTGTGTTGGACTCGCGCACTTGCTGTACCAACTAAAACCCTGAACCTCTTTCTCACTGACCTATTTTACTCCCGCGGGACCGCCGCCAAGCATTACTTCGCGAGAGTGATCACAGCCGTAGCTCTTCCTCCCATGGTGCCGACTGGCTTTCTTCCTCTTTTTCAAGCATCAGCGGCTATCGTCGCTGTCTCGCTTCTTCTCTTCTTTTCTTCTTGGCGCAGTTTCTTGAGTACCGCCGTAGCGAAACTACTAGTTGCTACCCAGTTCTCTTCTGATTTCATCATGAGTCAGACCAAGGTCTCTGGAGTTGGTGCTTCCACTACTACCTCCTCCAGTTCCTCTCTTTCTTCTTGGTATCGTGGGCACTGGAAGAATGCGTGTTCAGCATCCTCTGGTACTCCACATCCATTCGGACAGTCCGCAGACTCATCGTGACCAAACCTCTGCAGGTATGCTCTGAAGCAGCCATGGCCTGATAGCATCTGCGTCAGGTAGTAGTTGACCTCCCCATGTTTGCGGTTCAGCCAACCATCTATCTGGGGAATTAGGCGGTATGTCTATCTCCCCTTCACGGAAGCATCCCACTTTCGCTGCCAGCGTTGTAGGCTGCGTTTCCCGATTTCCTCTCTGTGCTCATCTTGGAGTCCTGCCGGTGACCTCCTCTGGTGGTATAGGGATCTTCTCTCTTCGGCCAGGACCTCTATAGGTGGCATTCCCGCGAGTACGCACACTGCATCTTCCGATACTGTGCGAAACGCACAGGAAACCCTTAAGGCGCTGAGCCGGTAGACCGCTGCCGTCTTTCGTCGGTACTTCTCGGTAGTCAATGCATTGCCCCAAATGGCAATACCATAGATCAGGACCGAAGTGACCACTTATGCCAGTAGCTTCCTCCTCGCCTGCCTCGGTCCGCCTATGTTTGGCATCAGTCGCGCTAACGCCGCTCTAACCTTTCCCGCCTTGCCAACGACGTACTCTACGTGCTCTTTGAAGCTGAGTCGTGCGTCGATCATCAGACCCAGGTATTTTATACTCGGCTGTGACGTAATTGTGTGATGTCCCACAGTCAGCTCTATCGTCTCTATCTTCTTCCTGCTGGTGATCAGCACAGCCACCGTCTAGTGCTCAGCTAGTTTCAAGCCAGCTGTACCCATCCAGTGCTGGATCTGGGTGTATGTCTTTTCGAACATCCTGTTTGCTTCTTCCAGGTATTTCGCAACGATAACCACTGCGGCGTCATCAGCAAAGGCGACTATCTCTACTCCTTGTGGCGGTGTTAGTTTCGACAAGCCATCGTACATTATGTTCCACAGAAGTGGACCGAGCACCGAGCCTTGAGGTACGCCCCCAGTGATTTTGTACTCTCGTGGTCCATCTTCTGTGTCATACTTCAGGAACCTGTTGTCAAGGTAGCTTCCTATTATCCTTTTCAGGTAGAATGGCACGATCAGCTTATCCAGCGCAGAGCAGATGTTACCCCACCTGGCTGAATTAAAAGCGTTTTTGATATCGAGGGCGCCCAGGAGGCAATACTTCTTTGCCCCCCTTTCCATGTTGTGCCGGAGATAGCTTGGCTCGCTGTGGTGTCCACGTGGCTTATCGCGTCTAGCGTCGATCTGGACTTACGGAAGCCGTACTGATTGACTGCTAGAGAGTTCCCGATAGCGGCTTCTACCCGATTGTGGACAATTCTCTCCAGGATTTTTCCTGCGGTGTCCAAAATGCACAACGGACGATATGACGATGGATCGTCCGGCGGTTTTTTGCTCTTTGGCAAGAGAACAAGTCGCTGCCATTTCCATGGATCAGGAAATTTGCCTTCCCTGAGGCATGCATTGTACAATTCTATGAACAATGCGGGAGCTTCCTTGACGGCTGCTTTAATAGCGATGTTCGGGATGCCATCCATTCCCGGTGCCTTCTTATTGCCCACCTTTCTGCACGATCGGAGCAGCTCCTCTTGCGTAACAGGCGGGCTAGCTTCAATGTCCTCAACTTCCACTTGATAGTTGAGTTCCTCTTGTTGGGGGAAGAGAGTTGACACTATCTTCCTGAGTTGGTCTGGGCAGGTAGGTTGTTGAGTTGGCTGCCCTTTCAGGCAGGTCATGACTACCTTGTAAGGTCTGCCCCAGAGATCATCTTCGAGTTCACCGAGTAGCTCGATCCAGCTTTGCCTTTTGCTCCGCTTGATTGCCTTAGCCAGCGCAGTTCATGTCGCCTTGTGCTTCGCCTCTAGTGCTTGGTGCGAATCCTTGCCCCTAGCTCTTTGGGCTAGCCTCCTCGTTCGGTTGGTTTCGCGTCGTAGCCCTGCAATCGTATCGTTTCACCAATACATAGGGGGGTGATGGTTTCCTTCCCGCCTTCTCGGCATCGTAGCTTCACAGGCCCTTGCTACCCTTTTCATCAGTTCTTGGGCTTTAGTCTCTGCGTTTTGGTTGTCGATTTCCATTTCACTGCCGTCCAAGGCCTCGCGAAACACGTCTATGTCGAACATGTTTGTTTTCCAGCCGAGGACCTTGGAACCACCTAACGTCCGTCGCTTGCGCCTCGACACTTCCCATGTGATGGCGCAATGGTCACTATGTGTATAGATCCCCGATACCTGCCAGCGTGTACCGCCGTTAGCGAGTCCACCCACGAAGGTGAGGTCTATCATCGAGGAGGCATCTCCCTTGCAGTACGTTGGTACCTTGCCATCGTTGAGCAGAACTAGGTTCAGTACGGGCAGTGCTTCCAAGAGTGCCTGACCTCTTTTGTCCGTCTTTTTACTGCCCCAGTCCAGGGCCCAGGCATTGAAGTCACCCGCAATCGCATGTGGAGTCCGATCCTTGGCGTCTTTTACCAGCCGGTCCAGACTTTCTTCAAAGTTCTCCAGTGTCATGCTCGGTGGCATGTAGCAGCTGAAGATGTGAGCGCCGTTTATTTTTGCCCTAACAAAACCGACTTCCAGTCTCTTTGAAATGTCCTGGAATGGGTACTCGCCGCAGGCCCAGATAGCAGCTTTGCCCGCTTTATCCGCTACCCAGGAATGGTGGTCGAGGTTCCTGTATGGCTCCGAGATGATCGCCACGTCAACCTTGTGCTCCCGCACAGTCTGCATAAGCAGATCCTGTGCCGCTTCACAGTGATTAAGATTCACTTGCAGTACTCTCATTCTCGCCTTCGGATGAGCGTCTGGTAGGCCTTCTTATACGCTGGGCATTTGAAGCTTCCTGCCGCATGCTTACAAGCATCTTCATCCTCTTTGCCGCTACACAGAGCACAGCGGGGCTCTGCAGCGCACTTTTCGTCCTTGTGACTTCGATCTGTCCACCGTGCTTTTGCAACTGCTAGACAGATGCCCATAGTGCCAGCACTTGAAGCACTTAGTTGGCTTCACTATCTCTCGGATTCGACAGACTGCCCATCCAACTCGAACTTTCCCTATATTGGTAGCCTCTTTCGCTACCGAGGCAGGTAGTGTCAGCGTCGCTGTTAGGGTGCCACTGTACGCTTTCCGGGTAGATTTGACAGCTTCAGCTTCCACCAAGGCGTTCTCGTCTAGGACGTCCTGGAGGGCTTCGCAGATCTCCTGCTTCGTCGTATCTTCGGCCAGGTCTTTGATTTCGATCGTAGTGAGCTGCACCCTGCTTTTTATTGCCGCTTCTTCGCCGAGGGCCGTCTCGATAGCCGTAGAAAACTCGGCGGTTTTGTCTTGGCTTGCTTTATCGAAGACGAGGATGATGTCACCCCCCATCGTTCGACGTATTTTCGAGACACTTTGTCCGACCTCCTTCAATTTTTCGTCCTTCTTCATCTTAGAGAGGATCTCAGCATAGCTGAGATCTCCTTTCCGCTTGATGATCAGTGCATTGAGGAGTGCAGGCTCCTTGCGCGGCTTCCTTCGCGGTTTCCGTTGCACTTGCTTCCAGTCAGCACTGGCAGCCTTCTTGGTCAAGTTCCCGTTGTGCGTGTGTGTGTGTGTGTGTGTGTGTGTGTGTGTGTGTGTGTGTGTGTGTGTGTGTGTGTGCGTGTGCGTGTGCGTGTGTGCGGGTGTGCGGGTGTGCGGGTGTGCGGGTGTGCGGGTGTGCGGGTGTGCGGGTGTGCGGGTGTGCGGGTGTGCGGGTGTGCGGGTGTGCGGGTGTGTGTGTGTGTGTGTGTGTGTGTGTGTGCGTGCGTGCGTGCGTGCGTGCGTGCGTGCGTGCGTGCGTGCGTGCGTGCGTGCGTGCGTGCGTGCGTGCGTGCGTGCGTGCGTGCGTGCGTGCGTGCGTGCGTGCGTGCGTGCGTGCGTGCGTGCGTGCGTGCGTGCGTGCGTGCGTGCGTGTGTGTGTGTGTGTGTGTGTGTGTGTGTGTGTGTGTGTGTGTGTGTGTGTGTGTGTGGAAAAAGAGGGGATGAGGAGAAAAGAATGCTTCGAACTAAATGACAATAAAACAATTGTTTATTAATAATTAAATTAAACAATGACCTTACATGGTATATACTACACATACCATCTTTGGTGTGTGTGTGTGTGTGCGTTTGCCTGTTTTTTCATTTTTTCAAATTATTTTATTTTTAATATCCGCAGCGGATCCGTTATCCTGGAACATAACAAATAATGCATCTTATTACTCTATTAAACACAATCATATTTTGAATCATACTGGAGATAACACTAACCATCGACGCAGTATAGGTTCAGGCAGGTGGGGCACGTGTCGTGCATTGAAACTTGGTGGCTCGGCCCGCCGCAGTTGGTGCAAAATATGCCCCGGATGTTGTTAAACCGTTCGCTGAAGTGGCCACCTCTTTGAATTAGTCGATCAACCGCGCCATGCATATCAAAGTAGCACGACACGCAAAATTTCGCCCAATCATTTTCGGTGAAATATACAAACTTTATACAACAGATGACTTCCCAGTTCGACCGATTTATTTGGTGCGGGTCCACTACGACTTCACGCAAATAATGGAAGCCCTCATCTGCGGCATTGCCCGATCCACAATTCACTGATTCGGTATCACTTTCCAGTTCGTTTATTTCCACCAATTTCATGTCGCCATGTGCAAGCACTTCAATTTCACCGTACTCATCATTGTCATCATCGGCGGTATCAATAACTTTTTCTTCGTCTACCCAAACATGCACTTCATCGTCATCAGCGATATTCACTAGCACTTCCATGTCATCGTCGACTAAATCGATCAATTCGATTTGGTTCGACATTTTTCTTCACTTATTTTTCGTTTTCAGACGCTTTCACAATGACACCTCGGAGGTTGGAGACTGGAATGACGAAAACTGCTGTTCCGATCCTTATTCAGATTTAGATTTTTGGATCCTCATAGGGTTATAGTAGAGTGGGGGATGGTCAACAGGATGTGTAAATAGTTGTCAACATTAGTTACAAAACCTTCCACGATGTTGTATCCTGGCCAAGGATAAACGAAACGGTTTTTCTTAACTATCACTGTCGGGTAGGCATCTGATGTGCAGAAAAGCGTGCACTCGTGGAGGCGAATGCTGGCCAGGCTCGCCAAGCATTGACTTTCACGATGTGCACAGAACAGCGTCTAGGTCATGGAGACTGAACTACCGATATCTGGTTTGCATCCCTGAACGATAACATATATATATATATATATATATTGCCACGTATTCAAAACCGATGTGTTGGTCTAGTGGTTAGCGTGCTTGCCTCTGGAATCAACACATCGGGAGGTCGCGGGTTCGAATCACCGTCTCGTAGTGTCGGAGAGAAATAAAAACACAGGCGTGACGTAGCTCCAGTTCTACACGCGTGTCGCGCACACGGACCGGTACGTGTGTGTGTCGTGCGAGTGTCACTGTAGCCTGTGAGTTATTTCTCGACGAAACGCGACTAGCTCCGAGACTGTGAAGCGAACTCGGGACCGGCTGTATTGGTATAGGTTTTCCGCAGTTTCCCTATACCCAAAGCAGAAATGCATGGTGAATGCGATACAGACGGGGAAGTCAGTTGCGGCCGCAAGGTGGGGATATATGGAAACTGGAATATGGAGTTATGTATCAAGGGAGAAGATCCCTGTACAGATGGAAGTGTAAAAAAAAAAATATTTCCACGTATTCCAGCATGTATGAAGACCAGCCAGTCACGAATCATAGGGTTCTTCACAGAGCAACATCAAACCTATTCAAGTGACACTTGAGGCTATACAGTTCTTACCAAATCAACCACATTCTTGAGGCATTTTTTTTCTTCGTTGACGTTTGAAGCCACCCTCCGAGCATAGAGAACATTTTTTGTATTACATTCCCCTCAAGTATTACGAAAACGAAGTATTTATTACAAAAACGATTAACTTTAGAGATCTATGGTCGGCGCGTTTTTAGGCTTCGACCGCTGATCCCGCTGCATGCACCATTTGAGCACAGATGCACTCACGGTCTGGAATACTCACAAAATACATTTTTTTCTCCCATTGAACCCCGGCCGGCTCGTTCTGTGTCTGTTTTTATTTTGCATGCTTTCCGCGATAATAGATATCAACGTGATATTAAAAAACTCTGGTGGAGATGATTCTATTACATTTTCCGAGCTAGAATGGAACGACAAAAATATTATCTGATGGGAGACCATTTTTAATCATCGACAGCGCTCGAAAGTGACCACACTTTGAATGAAGCAGTGAGTTAACATAACCTCTCTGGGAAGACTTTTCAACTCGTTAATATGGAGAACAACAATGAACCGTCAGAAGAAATCTTGCACAACCAAGCCACGCTCTTAAGTTCGATTGACGACTTTGCTGTGTGGGAGCAACAGATTGTCGAGTTCATCGAAGTACTGAAAACGTAAAGCCGAATTAAGCGCCAACGATTATCAACTACACATCAATAGTCATTGATAAGACAAATACCGTATCTGGAAGGATTGAAGTATTCCATGTAGAGGCATTTTATGTGCATGGGTGCAGGACACAGCGGCGATGGGTTAATGTGGTTAGAAATCGACTTGAACGCATGATGGTCTACACTTTAACCCGATGAATTTCAACAACGTGGAAGTGGTTGAGCTTTACGAAAAATACGTAATCTTACAATAATTGTAAATAAGTATAAATCAATACGCGTTGAATGTTACATCGCATTGCCACGGGGAATAATGATTATGAGGGCTGCGATCAATGTGCAATCAAGAAATGATACACGATTCGCATGGGTGACAGTCGCAGATTTATACCCAGCTGAACGAAACAGTGACCACGGATCTTCTTACATGCATAATTCAACGGTGTTGAATCTACCGAATATTGGATTCCCAGTGACTATAGGTCAAATTTATAAAAGATTGTGCTTCAAAACAATTTATCCATCCATGTGTATATCACCAAAGAAGACATTGCTCCGATAGGTGTGGTTCAACATAAGAGAAAGAAAACCATATCAATTTGCTATACATACAAGATTCCGAGGATAATAATGTATGACATTTCACATGGATCAATAACCTGTTAAGGGACAACACCACTGTGACGGCTTCAAAAAATCGATTTTTTGAAAACCATCTAGAAAAATCTAAAATACATTTAAGATTAAGATGCCGTTGGACCCAGGTCGAAAAAATAATTATTTTCGGAGATATTGAATATTTTGTGGAGCGGTGCAGCGCTCCGCGACGCTCGGGGTCCCGCGCAGCTGCGCGCCTCAGGGTCGGCAGGTATACCGGGATATATAAATTTGAGCAGAGACGGTTTGTTGCAGCGTTGTTTGGGCGGCTTCACGCAAAACAACAACGAAAGCTACAACAAATCAGTTTGGGCAATAGCCCCCAAGTGTCAGTCCGGGAGCGAAAAAATCGTCGATATTGCAGCTGATATCGCGGTATTATTATTCAATGATGGCCTGAGAAGCCTCATGAAAGTTTTGGAGACGTTGGGGATAACTATCGGCCCAAATTGTTTCAATTTTTGCGTTGAAACCGACGCAGCGCGGATCGAGCTGGCGGAGCGCTCGCTCACAGACGCTGCAAAAGAGGCAAGAAGAGCCTCTACAAGTTCGAGAAAAGATGCTAGGGACAATGATTTGCTTCTTGAAGTCCAGCTATATGGTGCCGGCATTGCTGATTAAAGGTAAACAATTTTTTTCCAATTTATCGCATAAATTAACAAACCTAAAACTTTGAACGCGTTTTTCTCAAAACCACTTTTTTGAGTACGGCACGCAGCAGAACTCGAGCAATTTTTATCCAATCGACTTCAAATTTCGACTGCATCAATGAAACTAGATTATCTAAAGAAGTACATAGGATTTTTTCGATATCTCAATAATAAAAAAAGTTATAGCCTATTTTCGACGAGAAATTTTGCTCGAAGATCGTCCTTTAATTTCAAAAGCGTGCCTATTTTTTAAAAATCAATATTTTTTCAAATCCCTATGTACTTCTCTTCAAAATATAATATTATTAACGAAATCACTCGGTATTTTTTTTCAGATCGACTTTGAAGAGAGTTCTGCTGCGTGCCGCGAACCACTGCAGAGGCAACAGTACCTGACGCGGGAGCTTCTCCAGCGTGACCATGGGGCGTGAAAAATTTGAAAATTTTTTTTTATGTATCTTCAATAAACAACGAACAAAACAAAAAAAATTTCGAATATCTCTTTTTTTTCCCACAAAAATTTTTTTCGAAAAATGGCAAAAAACAGGGGGTCACAGTGGCGTTGTGCCTTAAGCCTCATGATCGCAGAAATAAACAGAGGCAGCTATTGGAAAATATATATATGTCATCGGTGTGTGAAGTGAACATAATTACTATATCGTTAAATGTGCTAGACGAATTAAACAACATCCATTATTTCACAGGTGTTTGCATTGCTTTAGATCAGAGGATAAACTGCAATCACATGAGATCGATTGTGGAGCAAAAAGCACTGCACCATCTGACTATCGAATGATACCAATAAGTGGCTCCAAATCATCAACTCCAATCGGAAAGCACCACATTCATTCACTATATATGTCTATTTGGAGTGTTTTTTTGCTAATGATAGACAGTAGATGAGAGTGTGCAAAAGACTGATGAGAAGAACGTAGCAGAGAATATGTTTCAACATCATGAAGTATCTAGTATTGATTACCACATGTGTTTTTCACATGACGAATCGCTATCATAGTATCGATCACATCACAGCGCTGATTCCATATCATGGTTTGTGGCACAACTGGAAAAACTATTGCTGTGCATAAAATACATTTTCAACGAAAATTAATGCTTGTCATCAGTTAATTCTAATACGTTCACGCTATGGCAATAATTGTGTATTGAGTCATCATGAACCAATCGAGGTAGAAGTTGAATTACTCAAGATACAATGGCGTATGCCGCACATAATATTAGATGAGATCAATAACTTATTACTTCGAACTTTGGAATGTGGGTGATATTGGAATATGATTTTTTGCTCTTGAGATCTATACGAATGTCCACCGCTTCAGAGCACGACGAAACATTCATGGACGGTAAAAGCTGCCTCCTAACTCGAGAAACCAAAATATGTAATTGGTGCGGTGCAGACTGGTAAAAAGATAATCTATGGCAAAGGACATTATATAGAAGAGTCACCACCGAATACAACTGTATAGTGTTTTAATCTTACATGATCGCGTCGTTGAATATTATCCATCGACCGACATTATCCGTAAAATTGTATAGATCAGCAAAATTCCGACAGATACGAAGCATCATGGTTGTTTCGCAATCATCGTGGTCGAAAGTGGGCATATGGAAACGTTCATTATAGCATGGCTGAAGGTTTAATAACAGCTGCAGTTGAAGGTTCAACGGAAGACGACATGTGTCTTATCGTATATGTTGAGGGTCATGAAAAACGAGAATGGCTAGGTGATATATTAAATATAAAAAATGAGATATTTATTGAGTCGTTGAATATAGACTTTGACGATGTGGATGTCTCAAGTAAATTAGATGGAAGTTTTACTCTACGATGTGAAAAGCATAAAAACAATTGTGCCTTATAAAATGTATTTAAAATCTTTAATTGGTGGCTGAATCGTAAAGATTCGTGCAAATAAAAGAAATGTAACGTTATGTACTTTTTATACTCCTCACCCCGTACTTAGTTATGTCAGTATCATCTGATATCGGATTGTGCAACTGAATACAATATAACTTTCGACTGTGAAGCTCCATTTTTTTATATGGAATTTGATTGAAAATAAATTAATATAATCTCCCAATGATGATCGAAGACATTAATTGGCATAAGTTCGATAGATGTTCGTGAGCCGTTTGTTGGAAGTTTGCGAGGCATTCGAAGTTTTTTGACAGTCGTTCGTGAGACGTTCCAGAGACTTCCGAAGACATTCATCAGACGTTCGAAGACATTCAAGAGACGTTCGAAAACAGTCATAACACGTTGAAGACATGCATGATGGGTTCAAAGAGTTTCAAGAGACTTTCTACGGCGTTCACGAGACGTTTGAAACGTGAGACGTTCAAGAGACTTTCGAAAACGTTTATCGGGCGTTTGAAGACATCATGAGAGATTCGAAGACGTTCAGAGACTTTCGAATACATTCAAGAGATCTTTTACGATATTCATAATACGTTTTAAGACACCGATGAGGGGTTTGACGACGTTTTAGAGACTTTCAGACATTCACGAAGGGTTTGAAGACGTTCAAGAAACTTTCGAATGCGTTCTAGAGATTTTCGACGACATTCATAATACGTCTGAAGACATTCATGAGGGGTTCGAAGACGCTTACGAGACTTTCAAAGACATTCAAGAGGGGTTTGAATTGTTTTTGGGTTGAACAAAAGTTTTGCTGGAATTGTTTGGGTTTGTTTGGGTGAATCCCAAACAAACCCAAACAATTCCAGCAAAACTCAAACGTCATGAAAGTCCTCGGTTTACGAATGTCGTCGAAGATCGTATTATGAACGTCTTCGAATGTCTCCAGAACGTCTTCAAACCTCTCCCGAATGTATTTGAAAGTCTCTTGAGCGTCTTCGAACCCCTCATGAATGTTTTCAAGCCCATTATAAATGTCGTCAAAGATCTCTTAAATGTCTTCGAAAGTTTTTGAACGTCTTCGCACCTCTCATGAATGTCTTTGAACGTCTCTTAAGCGTCTTCAAACGTTTTATGAATGTCGTCAAAAGACTCTTGAATGCCTTCGAAACCCTCGTGAACGTCTTTGAAAGTCTCTCAAGCGTCTTCGAACCCCTCATCAACGTCTTCAAACGTATTGTGAATGTCGTCGAAAATCTCTTAAACATCTTTGAAAGTCTCTTAAGCGTCTCCGAACCCCTCATGAATGTATTTAGACGTATCATGAATGTCGTCGAAAATCTCTAGAACGTATTCGAAAGTTTCTTGAACGTCTTCAAACCCTTCGTGAATGTCTGTGAAAGTCTCTAAAACGTCGTCGAACCCCTCATCAGTGTCTTCAAACGTATTATGAATATCGTCAAAGATCTCTTGAATGTCTTCGAAAGTCTTCGAATCTCTCATGAATGTCTTCGAACGTCTTATGAACGTTTTCAAAAATCTCATGAACGTCTTACGAACATCTTCAAACGTCTCATGAACGTCGTAGAAAGTCTCTTGAAACTCTTTGAACCCCCTCATGCATGTCTTCAAACGTCTTATGACTATTTTCGAACGTCTCTTGAATGTCTTCAAACGTCTTATAAATGTCTTCGGACAACCCCTCGTAAATGTCTTTGGAAGTCTCTCTTGATCGTCTTCGAACCCCTCATGAATGTCTTCAAACGTATTATGAATGTCGTCGAAAGTCTCTTGAACGTATTCAAAAGTTTCTTGAACGTCTTCAAATCCGTCATGAATGTCTTCGAAATTCTCTTGAGCGTCTTCGAACCCCTCATAGATGTCTTCAAACGTATTATGAATATCGTCATATATCTCTTGAATGTCTTCGAACCTCTCATGAATGTCTTCAAACGTCTTATGAATATCGTCATATATCTCTTGAACGTCTTCGAACCTCTCATGAATGTCTTCAAACGTCTTATGAACATTTTCGAAAGTCTCTTGAACGTCTCACGAACATCTTCAACCGTCTCCTGAACGCCGTAGAATGTCTCTTGAAATTCTTTGAACCCATCATGCATGTCTTCAACGTGTTATGATTGTTTTCGAACGTCTCTTGAATGTCTTCGAACGTCTTATGAATGTCTCCGGAAGTCTCTGGAACGCCTCACGAACGACTATCGAAAATCTTCAAATGCCTCGCAAACTTCCAACAAACGGCTCACCAACATCTATCGAACGAATACCGATGAGCGTCTTCGATCATCATTGGGCGATGATATAAATTTATTTTTAATCAAATTCCATACAAAAAATTGAGCTTCACATTCGAAAGTTATATTCTATTCAGTTGCACAATCCGATATCAGATGATGCTGACATAACTGAGTACGGGGTGAGGAGAATAAAAAGTACATAATATTACATTTCTTTTATTTGCACGAATCTTTATGATTCAGCCACCAATTAAAGATTTTAAATACATTTGGTAAGCCACAATTCTTTTTATGCTTTTCACATCGTAGAGTAAAACTTCCATCTAATTCACTTGAGACATCCATATCGTCAAAGTCTTTATTCAACGACTCAATAAATAGCTCATTTTTTATATTTGATATATCAGCTAGCCATTCTCGTTTTTCATGACCCTTAACATATACGATAGGACACATGTCGTCTTCGGTTGAACCTTCAACTGCAGCTGTTATTGAACCTTCAGCCATGCTCTATGGACTGTTTCCATATGCCCACTTTAGACCATGACGATTGCGAATCAACCATGATGCTTCGTATCTCTCGGAATTTTGCTGATCTATACAATTTTACGGATAATATCGCTCAATGGATAATATTCAACAACGCCATCATGTAAGATTAAAACACTATGCAGGTATATTCGGTGGTGACTCTTCCGTGCATTCGAACTCTGTTCACACATCTACGGTAGCATTTTTTATAGGCTCGTTCTGATGCAATCAAACATTAACCGTGAGAGGGCCGTTACATTAAGACTTGGCGATGGTTAGTAAAGAAAGATCACTATTGCAGTCATAATGGTATTTACGAAATCGAGAGTACATATTGAACAAAATACCGAAACTTTTTTGTAGTCCAAATTCGAGTCATCTTGAGTAAAGAATGCTGAATTATGATAAAGTTTAGCACTTGTGAGTTTGCAGTCGGTGAATAATATAATGTCCTTTGCCATAGATTATCTTTTTACCAGTCTGCACCGCACCAATTACATATGTCGCGGAGAGCGGCGCATTAGAAACGAAAAGACTGAGAGCAGCCCCTCTCTCGAGAAGAGAGGGAGAGGAGGACAAGATGGCGACGCAGTGATTGTACGCAGAATAAACGCTCTTACAAGAAAAATAAAAAAAAGTGGTTGAGATTATTCATGACAGTAAATTTGCGCCCAACAACAACGAAGAACCCAGTGACAAAGTGCAAGGAACACAAACAACGATGAAAAATCGCATGAAATAAAAGAAAGTAGATGCTTGACGGGAACAACGCCACGTGGCGTCGAGAAGCTTCGCGAAACAACGCATGAAAAACAAGCCGCATCGTGCTTCAAGAAGTGCAAAATTAATACAGAACTAGTAATACAACATCAATGTACTCGACATAAAGAATCAACAAAATAATATACAAAAGTGTGCATTATACATCGCCGACAATCGAGAAAACGCGCAAAGTAGCTGGAAAGAAAGGACAAAGGCGAACGCGGCGTCTCGAAGAGGCGCGGCGGCATCGAACACAAAGGGAAAGTGAGCGCGTCGTCCCGAAAAGCAGTGCGTCGCGACACAACGTCGTTCGAATATCACGAAACAAACAACGTCTCATTACAGTGTTTTCAGCATCGTGAAAAATATTATTAGCATTCTTAGTAGCGTTATTCGAATCACAGAAGCTAATAAATTTTCTCGATGAAAGCATCAACGCCAAACACGAAAAAATTGCACAAAATTCACGTGTCTTGTACGCGTCGAATAACAGAAAGGAAGAATTGCGAATGTCGTGTGGCGAGTGCACATCAAACATAACAAAATTAAACGTAAAAACAACGTGGGGCTGAATATCAGGAATTCAGTCAAACAGCAGTCCAGTCATCACGTTCAGCGGTCCAGTCATCACGTTCAGCAGTCCAGTCGTCACGTTCAACAGTCCAGACGTCACGTTCAACAGTCCAGTCGTCACGTTCAACAGTCCAGTCGTCACGTTCAGCAGTCCAGTCATCACGTTCAACAGTCCAGTCGTCAAACCGAAAGTGTATCAGGTTAGTGGGTTCCCTGCGATTTCCCTCCTATCCCTGATTCGATTTCTATAAAAATGTTAGAGCTCGAACAATTGAAAACAAAACGGACGAGCATAAAGGCTCAAATGACTCGTTGAAAAAATTCCCTTGAAGTAGAAATTGCAGCAACGGAAGCACATGTCCGAGCGCTTAAAATCGAGGAATATTTCCACAAGTTTGAGGAAATTCAGACGAAAATCGACGAGCTCAGAATCACACAGCAACCAGAAGAGTGCGACGAAGATGAGTACTTAGCAGAAATTCAACAGGATTCAGATGCAGAAAGAACAGTATTCGAAATGGTCTATTACGCAGCAGCTACAAAGGCAAGAGAGTATATCGAAGCAGCACACTAGCAACGGGTGGAAGAACATCTCCAACATCAGGTACAAGGTCAGTCACAAAACATAAATGATAGAATTCCACAAGAGCGAAGCATGGAAATTAAACTTCCAACTATGAAACTGCCAGAATTTCAAGGCGATTATGTAGGCTGGCTTCACTTCAAAGACGCATTCACGTCAATGATACATGATCGCGCTGGTCTAACACCGGTGCAAACATTTCAATATTTGCGTAGCGCTCTCGAAGGTGAGGCTTTACAAGTAATCGGAGGACTAGAAACGTCTGCGGAGAATTATGAAAATGCGTGGGATTTGTTAACGAAGACCTATGAAAATTCAAAGCTCTTGATTAATACTCACCTTTATCAACTATTGGAATTTCCAGCGGTAGCAAAGGACAAGCCCGCTACAATGAAGCAACTGATAGTGCACATTCGTACTCATCTGAAGGCGTTAAAGACGCTCAAGCTACCGGTCGACAAATGGGACGAACTTTTAATCCACTTGGTAAAGAGCAAGATGGATTTCACCACAAAGAAAGATTGGGAAGAAGAAACCAATCGCGACAAGGACAGGAGACCAACTTTGGAAGAATTTCTTACATTCTTGAGTGAACGATGCAGCACGCTCGAGATGCTCGCCAAAGGAACAAGTAAAGAGTCAATGAAACCTCCTCCACCAAAAAAGCAGGAGAAAAAGATTGCCTTAGCAATGGCCTTTCAAAAAGAATGCCTGATTTGCAGTGCAGGTCACGCGGTATTCCAGTGTCCAAGGTTCCTTCAGCTAGCGGCCGCTGATAGAATAAACGAAGCTAAAGCGAAGAGGTTGTGCCTCGACTGCCTCGGAAAAGGGCACATCGCCAGCGCGTGCAGAGGATCAACGTGCAAAAAATGTCACAGGCGGCACAATACGCTGTTGCACCTTGATCAAAAACAACAAGAAAAGAAAGAAAACGAGGAATCAGCAAAGAATAAAATCATCACGCACTGCACGACAAAAGAGGACACAACGAGGCAAGACGAAGCATGCTCGAGCATCAACGTCGTTCGCAAAACAAGAGGAACTGGTAAAAAGAATCAAATTGGAATGCAACAGGAGTAGCGAGCTCATCAGCGGCATAAACAAATCGCAAACAAACATAGGAAAAAGTACCGAGATCAAAATGAGGTCGAGGTACGCAGATTACGAGGCGGTAATCAACTGCCTGGAACTGCCAAACATCACTGAGCGATTACCGCAAGTCAAAATTAACAAAAGGTTAATATACATTCCGGAAGGATTGCAATTAGCCGATCCCGACTTCCACGAACCAGGCCCAATGGACCTTCTCATAGGTGCAGGACTCTTCTGGCAACTGATCTGCGTAGATTCAATTCAACAAGAGAAAGTAGTTCCGAGACTACAGAATACGCTATTAGGATGGATTGTAGGAGGAGAAATCATCAACGCGAGGTCGAGGCCTTCACAATTCTGTGGTCTCATCACGAACGCAGCGTTGCATCAGCAGTTGGAGAGATTCTGGACTCAGGAAGAAGTACATGAGAAGCGTCAACTCACAAAAGAAGAAGAGGAATGCGAAAAACAGTTCGTGGCTTCAATGAAAAGGGACGGTACAGGGCGATTTGCCGTTGCGTTACCAAAAAGGCCTGAAATCATTCTAGGAGATTCCGAGAGCCAAGAACTGCAACGATTGACTGCGCTTGAAAGAAGACTAGAGGCAAAACCAAAAGTTAAAAGCGAATATATCAAGTTCATGCAGGACTACGAAGATCAAGGCCATATGACTCGGTTGTCGGATACTTCGTCGATGGATTTAAAGGACGTGTACGTTTTGCCGCACTAGCCGGTGATTAGACCAGACAGCATCACAACAAAGTTGCGAGTCGTGTTTGATGCTTCAGCAAAGACGTCGAACGGACTGGCGTTAAACGATAAGCTGATGACCGGGCCAAACTTGCAGAATGACCTGTCCGAAATAATAATTCGGTTCAGAGCACATGAGTTCGTTGTAACAGCAGATATTGCAGCAATGTTTCGGCAGATAATGATTCAAGAAGAAGACCGGGATGTGCAGAGAATTTTCTGGAGACCTGATCCAAAGGGACCAGTATAAACATATCAGCTGAATACTGTGACTTACGGAACAGCGCCTGCGCCTTACATTGCTATTAGGTGCCTGAGACAATTGGCAGCCGAAGATGAAAAGTTTCCGCAAGCCTCGAGAGTACTTCGCACAGTAGGAGAAAAGCCCAAAAACCTGGCCAAAACCTCAAATGACCTTTGACGGGAATGAAAATTGGCTTACAGGGGTTTTCAAGGTCGCTGATTACGAATCTGAAAGCCAAATTATCGTAAACAAAATGGCCGATCCAATATGGCTGACATGAATGTTAAAAAGTTGCCAGATGTCGATAAAAATTGGTATTTACGGGTTTTCAAGGTCGCTGATTACGAATCCGCAAGCCAAATTATCGTAAAAAAAATGGCCGATCCAATATGGCCGACATGAACGTTAAAAAGTTACCAGATGTTGACAAAAATTGGTATATACGGGTTTTCAAGGTCGCTGATTACCAATCCGATATCTATTGTTTATAACTTGCAACAAAGAGCTTACAGCAAATTGTTATAAACAAAATGGCCGAGTATCCTGCTAAATAGATAAATTAATATATTTAAAAAAATCATCATAATAAAATAAACGTGAACAGTGTATTCTACGCAATTATTATTTTTATTTCCAAAATACATACGGAACGTTTCAAAAATAGAAAATTTTATTCTTAATCAAAATCGTAATCGGAGTCGGAGTCGGAGTCAGAATCATTATCCGAGTTTGTATCTATTACAACTCCCGGCACGGCTTCAATCTCGGCGCAAAATTCGTCTGCTGCAGCAAAATTAGACAGAAAATATTGACATGGATTTGGTTAAAAGAAAGCTTTGCTTACTATATAATATATATATATTCAAATATTTTATTTGAATGTTATAACATTTCATTCATATTTAAGAAATTTTTATGTGGTTGATGTTAATATGTATATATATATATATGCATACGTATATATCATAATTAAATCACAGAAAATTTATATATATATATATATATACACATACATATATATTAAAATAATTTATTTCAAGCGTATAACAGCCGTCTTGTCCGTTATGATGCTACTTCACCCATTCTCAGGTAGAGGCGCAGAGGCTGCTCAATAGTGCCGCGTGCACGCTCGGCTACCGCACGATGCGAAAAAAATCATAACGGACAAGACGCACGTTTTCCGCAGGTAACTCTTGTAAATTTCGAAAGCTTATACATTAAACTAAAGGCCGAGACTAGGAGCTTTGCAAAATGTGACAAAATATATAACTTTTCGGACCGTTGAAAATATAAGTTTTCAAAATTATTCAATTTTATTTATGCCGAAGGCTATACTACATTTCAATCATTTATACATAAACTTTAGATTCAACCGATGTAAAAACATGTTCTACATACCTCCAGAAGTCGTATCCATGTTGCAGAATTGAAATTAAACCCGTCACTTTAAAGTTATGGGTTTTTGAAGTCAGCGTTATTTTCGTCTGTTCAGCGCGTGACACGTACACTCTTCACGAACACTAACTGCCAACTGACGCTGCGGCGCAGGTATACACTTAAAGGGCTTTCCCTTCCACAATAGAATGCAGTTACTAGTCCTCTACCTGAATGACTACTCAACTGACCCTATTTCGAAAATTTATTTTTTGGGGTTTTGGCCAGGTTTTTGGGCTTTTCTCCTACTGTGCTTCGTGAAGATTTTTACATGGACGACGTTCTGACCGGCGCAACTACGTTGGAAGATGCAAAGAAACAACGGTATCAGCTACAACTATTACTCGAGGAAGGAAAATTTCAATTGCGAAAGTGGCGTTCCAATGACCAATGAATCCTCGAAGACTTGCCCGATGAACAGGAAGGCCATAGCCTATTAATAATTGATAAGGACAGTCCGCTTAAGACACTAGGTCTCCTATGGGATGCTAGAAACGGCACTCTGCAATACAGCGTAGACATCAAAGAGTCCCCGATGATCACAAAACGTGTTGTACTGTCGAAAATAGCCCAGATTTTTTATCCTTTGGGCCTCTTGGATCCGGTGTCAATTAATGCGAAATATATTATGCAGCAATTGTGGCAATTAAAGACGGGGTGGGACGAGTCTTTACCGCAAGAATTACAAACGAAATGGAATCAATATTACAGCGCTCTCCCAGAAATAAACGCCATCAAAATAAATAGGAATATTAATCCGAGGAACATCGATGGAACGTTTAACTTAGTCGGTTTCGGAGATGCTTCGGAAACGGCATATGGCGCTTGTCTCTACGCAGTCTCCCGCGACGAAAAAGGGAAAGCGCAGTCGCATCTGATTTGTTCGAAAAGTCGAGTAGCACCGTATCAAGAAAGTATCGTTACCCAGACTCGAATTGAACGCGGCATTGTTGCTCGCAAAATTGTGTGACACGGCGAAGAGCGCATTCGGGAGTAAGATCGGAAGCATCCATCTTTGGACCGACTCGACAGTTACACTCAGTTGGATAACTACACAGCCGAGTCTACTAAAAACCTATGTGGCCAATAGAGTCACGAAAATTCAAAATATGACGGAAACGGCCATTTGGCGACACGTACCTTCCAAGGAGAACCCAGCCGATTTAGTATCGCGCGGAACCACAGTCGAAGATTGGAAACACGTAAGTGGAAAACAGGAAAACATGGAAAACAGGTAAGTGGGCTCGCCAAGAAAAAAATTGAGACAGAAACTTCGGAGATGAAAAAGTCGACCGTGTTGGTGAACACGAGTGTAGCATGCGACGTGCTGAACCGATACTCGTCGTTCGAAAAACTTCAACGTGTTATAGCGTACATGCTTCGGTTTAAAGCAAACGCGTTAAGGGGGAATAGAAAGGGCCCGCTATCGGTGGACGAGCTCGCAAAGGCCGAAGCTTCAATTGTTAGGAGAGTGCAGCGAGAAACATTCTTCCCCGAGATTCAAGCGTTAGAACGCCGTCAGCCATTATCAAGGAGCAGTAAGCTTACGGCTCTTAATCCCTTCTTAGATAAAGAAGGTTTGATAAGAGTAGGAGGTCGTCTAACTCAAGCAAGCATTACAGAAGCGAAGAAATACCCGGTGGTTCTGCCGTCAAAGCACCACGTCACTAATTTGATTGTAAAACAAGAACACCTTCGCTTATTTCATTGCGGCCCGGAGCAGTTGCTCCATTCCGTACGACATAGATATTGGCCCATAAGTGGCCGACGAGAGACTCGAAAAGTGACACGTAGTTGCTTGGAGTGCTTTCGCAGGAAACCAACAGCTCCCGAAGTTATAATGGCGGATTTGCCGAAGGAGAGAATCCAGGGATCGGGGAAACCGTTTACCGTCGTTGGTGTAGATTACGCCGGACCGATACAGCTTCGGGAAAGTCGACGACGAGGACGAATTCACATATCTAAGGCTTGGATTGCTGTATTCGTCTGCTTTGCGACGAAAGCGGTACATTTGGAGCTTGTCACAGAGCTCACGACGGAAGCCTTCTTGGCTGCCTTACGAGGATTCATCGCAAGAAGAGGAATGTGTTCGCAAATTGTAACAGATAACGGCACAAATTTCATCGGAGCCGCCCGGACGCTGAAAGAGGTATATGCATTTTTAAAAGCGGAGCAGAATGTAATAGCGGAGCACCTGGCTCGTCAAAGAATTGAATGGAAATTCATTCCGCCTCGAGCACCGCATTTTGGAGGGCTCTGGGAGGCTGCGGTCAAGGCTGCTAAACGACATCTTAACACGGTAACGAAGGATTTGATTTCTACATTTGAAGAATATTATACATTACTCGTAGAAATCGAATCTATCTTGAACTCCAGACCACTAACCCCCTTGTCCAGCGATCCTTATAACGTTTCGGCATTAACTCCTGCACATTTCCTCGTAGGGGACTCACTTTTACTTCCGCCTGAACACTGTTACTCAAAGGTTCCTGATAACAGACTCTCCCGCTGGCAGCATATGCAAAAGATTCGTCAACACTTTTGGGATCGATGGCACCAAGAGTACCTACAAGAGCTACAAACGCGTCAAAAATGACGCGAAAATGGAAGGAACTTGGAGGTTGGCGTACTGGTGTTAGTCAGGGAGGACCACAACCCCCCTCTACATTGGAGTTTGCGACGGGTCACGAAAGTTCATCCAAGGGTGGATGGAGTCGTCCGAGTTGCGACCATTAGAACGAAGGCCGGTCTCTTCAAGCGAGCAGTAAAAGAACTCTGTCCGCTTCCCATAGAAAACGAATATTAATAACTTTATTTCTTTATTCCTTTTACTTTAAAAAATAATAAGAAGAAAAAAAAAGGATTCTTACCAAAGTAGATACAAATTTAGTTTATATAGAACGAGATCCATTTATTTATTTGTTGTTTATTGAAAATATGTTTATGTTACGAATTGGTATCCAGTGTTAGGACCAAACAATGTGTAAATCCGCGAACCACTGGATTGTATCCGTTTGTTGAAAACCGTTCTTTCAAGGGGGGCGGAATGTCGCGGAGAGCGGCGCATTAGAAACGAAAAGACTGAGAGCAGCGCCTTTCTCGAGAAGAGAGGGAGAGGAGGACAAGATGGCGACACAGTGATTGTACGCAGAATAAACGCTCTTACAAGAAAAATAAAAAAAGTAGTTGAAATTATTCATGACAACATATTGTGGTTTCTCTAGTTGGGAAGCAGCTTTTACGGTCCATGAATGTTTCGTCGTGCTTTGATGCGGTGGACATTCGTATAGATCTCAAGAGCGAAAACTCATATTCAAATATCACCTACTTTCCAATGTTCGAAGTAATGATAAGTTATTGATCTCATCTAATAATATGTGGGGCATTCGCCATTGTATCTTGAGTAATTCAACTTCTACCTCGAGTGGTTCATGATGACTGAATACAAAATTATTGCTATAGCGTAAACGTATTAGAATTAACTCATGACGAGCATTAATTTTCGTTGAAAATATATTTTATGCACAGCAATAGTTTTTCCCGTTTTGCCACAAACCATGATATGGAATCAGCGCTGTGATGTGATCGATACTATGGTAGTGATTCGTCATATGAAAAACACTAAACACTAACACTAAATACTTCATGATATTGACACATACCCTCTGCTACGTTCTTCTCATCAGTCATTTGCACACTCTCATCTACTCTCTATCATTAGTGAAAAAAAACACTCCAAATAGACATATGCAGTGAATAGATGTGGTGCTTTCCGATTGGAGTTGATGATTTGGAGCCACTTATTGGTATCATTCGATAGTCAGATGGTGCAGTGCTTTATTGCTCCACAATCGACCTCATGTTATTGCAGTTCATCCTCTGATCTAAAGTAATGCAAACACCTGTGGAATAGTGGATTGTTGTTCAATTCGTCTAGCACATATAACGATATAGTAATTATGTTAGCTTCACACACCGATGGCATAAATATTTATATTTGTTAATGGCTGCCTCTGTTTAGTTCTGCGCTCACGAGGCTTAACAGGTTATTGATCTATGTGAAATGCCATGCATTATTATCCTCGGTATCTTGTAAGTATAGCAAATTGGTATGCTTTTCTTTCTCTCATGTTGAGCCACACGTATTGGAGCAATGTCTTCTTTGGTGGTATACACATTGATGGATAAATTGTTTTGAAGCACAAGTTTTTTTTTTATTTGACCTACAGTCACTGGGAATCCAATACTCGATTGATTCAACACCGTTTAATAATGCATGTAAGAAGATCCGTGGTCACTGTTTCGTTCAGCTGGGTATAGATCTGCGACTGTTACCCATGCAAAACGTGTATCATCTCTTGATTGTACATTAATCGCAGCCCTCACAATCATTATTTCCCGTGGCAATGAGATATAACATTCAACGCGTATTGATTTATACTTATTTACATTTATTGTAAGATTACGTATTTTTCGTAAAGCTCAACCACTTCCACGTTATTGAAATTCATCGAGCAAGGATTAAAGTATAGACCATCATGCGTTCAAGTCAATTTCTCGCCACATTAACCCATCACCGCTATGTCCTGCACCCATGCATATAAAATGCCTGTACGTGGAATACTTTAATCCTTCCGGATGCGGTATTTGTCTTATCAATGACTATTGATGTTTAGTTGATAATCGTTGGCGCTTAATTCGGCTTTACGTTTTCCGTACTTCGATGAACTCGACAATTTGTTGCTCCCACACATCAAAGTCTTCGATCGAACTTAAGAGCGTGGCTTGGTTGTGCAAGATTTCTTCTGATGGTTCATTGTTGTTGTCCATATTAACGAGTTGAAAAGTCTTCCCAGAGAGATTATGTTAACTCACTGCTTCATTCAAAGTATGATCACTTTTGAGCGCTGTCGATGAGTAAAAATGGTCTCCCATCAGAAAATATTTTTATCGTTCCCTTCTAGCTCGGAAAATGTAATAGAATCACCGCCACAAGAGTTTTGTAATATCACGTTGATATCTATTATCGCGGAAAGCATGAAAAATAAATACAGACACAGAACGAGCCGGTCGGGGTTCAATGGGAGCAAAACAAAGTATTTTGTGAGTATTCCAGACCGCGAGCGCATCTGTGCTCAAATGGTGCATGCCGGTCGAAGCCTAAAAAACGCTCCGACCATAGATCCGTAACGTTGATTGTTTTTGTACTTAAGCGGAATATAATTAAAAAAATGTTCTCTATGCTCAGAGGGTGGCTTCGAACGTCATCGAAGAAAAAAAAAATGCCTTAAGAATGTGGCTGATTTGGTAAGAACTGTATAGCCTTAAGTGTCACTTGAATAGGTTTGATGTTGTTCTGCGAAGGGCCCTATGATTCGTGGCAGGCTGGACTTCATACATGCTGGAACACGTGGCAATATATATATATATATATATATATATATATATATATATATATATATATATATATATATATATATATATATATATGTGTTATCGTTCAGGGATGCAAACCAGATCTCGGTAGTTCAGTCTTCATGACCTAGACGCTGTTCTGTGGAGATCGTGAAAGTCAGTGCTTGGCGAGTCTGGCCAGCTTTCACCTCCACGAGTGCAGACTTTTCTGGACATCAGATGCCTACCGCACAGAGATAGTTGAGAAAAACCGTTTCGTTTATCCCTGGCCAGGATGCAACATCTTGGAAGGTTTTTTTCTACAAGTCCCGACTAATGTTGAAAACTATTTACACATCCTGTTGACCATCCCTCACCCTACTATAACCCTATGAAGAACCAAAAATCTAAATCTAAAGAAGGATCGGAACAGCAGTTTTCGTCATTCCAGTCTCCAACCTCAGTGGTGTAATGACACCCCGGAGGTTGGAGACTGGAATGACGAAAACTGCTGTTCCGATCCTTCTTCACAATGGTGAAAGAGTCTGAAAACGAAAAATAAGTGAAAAAAAATGTCAAATCAAATCGAATTGACCGATTTCGTCGATGATGACATGGAGGTGGTAGTGAATATCGCTGATGACGATGAAGTGCATGTTTGGGTAGACGAAGAAGAAGTTATTGATATCGCCGATGATGACAATGATGAGTACGGTGAAATTGAAGTGCTTGCACGTGACGACATGAAATTGGCGGAAATAAACGAACTGGAAAGTGATACCGAATCAGTGGAATTGTGGATTGGGCAATGCCGCAAATGAGGGCTTCCATTATTTGCGTGAAGTCATAGTGGACCAGCACCAAATAAATCGGTCGAACCGGGAAGTCATGTGCACGCACGCACGCACGCACGCACGCAGACACACACATACACACACGCACACGCGGACGCACACACGGACGCACACAGACAAAGCACTTATCAAAAAATGAAAAAAAAAACAGGCAAACACCCACACACCAAAGATTTTATGTATAGTATATACTATGTAAGGTCATTGTTTAATTTAATTATTAATAAACTATTGTTTTATTGTTATTTAATTCGAAGCATTCTTTCTACCCCATCCCCTCTTCCTTCCACACACACACACACACACACACACACACACACACACACACACACACACACACACACACACACACACACACGCACGCACGCACGCACGCACGCACGCACGCACGCACGCAGACACACACACACACATACACACACGCACACGCGGACGCACACACGGACGCACACAGACAAAGCACTTATCGATGGCGGCTTCCCCCTCCCGCCAGTCACACCACGGACCATACGGCCCCCCTCCACAGAGGCCCCTCTGTGACGTCACACGCGCCCGGTGACCCCCCCCCCCCGTAGCCCGCACTTGGTTTCTCCGCGTTGGACACCCCCCGCCCCGGTCCGCCCTGAAATGGCTGGCTCAAAATCGGCCTAGCCTTACTACTAGGGCGGGCTGAAGCCTGGAATTCGACCTTCAGATCCTTACCTAACCTAACCCACGACTACAAAATACTGGAACGTAAACTCTATTTTTCGACTCTTGGCCAGCATTTTGGGATTTGGCCCCGCTGTGCGTCGTGCGTATAATCGTTTTCGTAATACGCCTGCGCATTTGCAGCCCGCAAAACGCTATCAAAAGATTTTTGTCTAAACCTACTGCCGCAATGCAATAAAATATTAATTTTTACAGCATCCCCGAGTTCAGTAAAATAGTAGTATAGACATTATTGCGGTCTTTCGGTGGCCCGCCTTACGGCACGGCGCTTAAATACGTTTTCCAAAGTGCTTTTATCTGTTAATCGGGTCATCACGGAATTTTCCTTCTCTAATAGGTTCGTTTAGGCCCTCCCAGTTAATATATATTATTTTTGAGACCCAAAACATGCATTGTAAATGTTGGCTTTCGAAAGAATGGAAAAACATGTTTTATAGAGTCCATAAAATAATATCGAATATTCAACATAAAATATTATCAAACGATTTAGTATTGAAAAAAATGTGAACATTGTTTTATTTATTGTACTTTCGAATAGGTATTGTTTGAATGATAGTATCGTCTTCAAAAAAGTAATAGAAAGAATTCTATCCGATTTCTTCCACAGACTTCTTTCACAGAAAAAATAATAAAACAAAGACTTTCTACAATCAACAATCAAAATAACAAAAATAAAAACTTTGACTCCTCTAGACTAATAAATCTACCATACACAAAAAAAACATCCATCACCAACTAATTCGTCTTTTCAAACAATATAATATAACACTAGTCACAAACAACAAACACAACATCTTATCGATCACAGGCTCCACCAAAGACAAAATAGATAACAACAAAAAATCTAACATAGTGTACAAAATTGATTGTAATGATTGAAACTCTACATACATAGGCCAAACAAAAAGATACCTTAAAAACAGAATCAATAAACACAAAAATAGCCTAAAACACACCAACACAATACACACAGCACGCAATAGAACAAAAACACGATTTCAAATTTGATGATGTTAAAATTTTAAACAATGAACAATGGCTCAAAATAAGATTGATTCTAGAAATGATTCAAATCAAAGCGCATCCTAATGCCATCAATTTTAGAACTGACATAAATAAGCTAAGCTCAATATACAATTCAATAATATAATCATAATAATATTTTATCATCATAACTACACACATCGATTTTAAACTCGTGACTCAATTTTAAAACTCTGACATAACACATTAACCTCAAAATTTCTGACACGATACATTAATTATGATTAAAAAAAATAACTCTTAACATGACACGGGTACTTCTAAACTCTTGACACGGCACTGACAAAGGATCATTCTCCCTCTCTCCAGAAACATTAATTTCGACACTTAGTCTTTCTCGAACTCTCTGAGACGTCACCACTCGACATGTAGAGCAGAGAAAATTTTTTCTAATTTTCTTCTTTGTGCTTGCGGATATATATTTATTTTATTTCAATTGGTAATTACCACTTTCACACGACATCTCACTAATCTCATTAATCAAGTCCTTCACTACACCAAATTTTCACAGATAATACAAATCGCCAAAAAACGATTAAGCCTGTCAATTGACTAAAAGAAGGTCCCCGAATCAATCCTCCGATTCAACCTCACGAGACAGCATTTTACTATCACAAATACTGTCTACACCAACCATCATCCAAGCACAAACCAAAGAAAACTAGAAATATCGACAATATTCAGGTTAGTCATCTAACATAATTCTTATCATTCTTATAACATCACACTCTCACACACCACCCTTGTTACTCAACAAAAAGAATAAATCAATATTTTACAATTAATCACTCATACAATATCACCATGATTGAAAATTAGGCGAGGGAAAAAACCAACACATAATTTACACAAATCATTAAAACACATTTAAAAACTTATTCATAACACAAAGTACAACTATACAAAATCTGTAAATTCTATAAATATAATTTGTATCACAAAATTTATAGAACAAATAAAGTTTCTGAAGAGGATCCGATCCAAGGATCGAAACGTAACGAAAAAACTCCTTTCTTTCTTTCCACCACGACCTTGGAAATCTCACTGGCCGAATCGAAGCCGATTCCTCAACATCACGTAATAGAAAGAAGCTCATATACTTACCATGGGGGATATTACTATACTAGTTGCACAATTATTATTTTGAATTATTTTTATTAAAAAATATACAACTCTTTAAACAAGTACAGTTGACTTTAGAAATTAAGTATTTTATATCAACATGTAGGGATGGTTGAAGAAAAGAGTTACAACTTTTTATTGCAAGTTAGAAAAAAATTCTTAAAACCTCTAAAATTGATTTGCAAAACCTCTGACATGAATATGTAAAGAAATTTTAGAAAGACAACTTCGCTCGTTTATAAGTTAACGTGTATTGCAGCAGGAATTTCTAACGAATGACACTTAAGTATGAAAAATGTACTTTGCGCGCTGTGTTGTGCCCTGAATTCATCAGAAATCGTTATTTACTTGTAGGACCTAGCATCAAACACGTTATTTACTTGTAGGACCTAGCAACAAACACGGTATTTACTTGTAGGACCTAGCAACAATTACGAAATCATACGAAGGAAGTTTCCGTGCACAACGGAGAATTTTGTCCATACTCCCCAATTACAAAAGTGTCACCGATTACACACGCTGCTGAATAATTATTGCGTGATATCAGGCTAATATTGGTTAATATCACGCACAAACTCTACACATCGAATCGAGTCCATCCAGTCCTTGAATATCACGTTCCTAGAAAACGGTTTTCGAGAGTATAACAGGTGCATAAGAAGTACATGTCCTAAGCTGCGATCTTCGTTGGTAGCACCTAGATTCTCGTGATCGAAAGATAAAAAAACTACTACTATAAAAGTTCGACTAAATTTTAGTTCTTTCATTTTCATAGCCACCATCAAGAAAACTCTTTCGGCACAAAACGTTTTATACCGAAAAAAATTGACTTAAGGCCATGTGTCACACCGAGCGACCGGCCATAAGTGCGAGAGTCATAGCTGATTTGTAGATTTCCAATGTTGTCCGAAAAGGCGGATATTTCGGAAAAAAGAAAAGAAACACCGTCCGCTCTGTTAATAGATGAACAACGTCTTTCTCTCCGTTTACCCGAAATGTGGTCCGTCTGGGATTGAGACGGTTACCACGCAGAAATATACATTTCTCTATTAGCCTCCAATGCACGATCGCAAAAAAACGTCCTGCAAGTGAATTTATAATGAAAATGTATTCTTATTATCGAAGTTCGCGGTCAACCGTATGTGTGCCAAGACGGGCCGGGTGCACGGTACGTAAATTATTCAGGAGCTGACGTCTTTTAAATTAATCAAGTTTTAAAAGGACATTTTGACAACCCAAAATCCTCTTATATACCCGCAGTCATTACAACAAAGATAATGTTGTTACTTAGTCACTAATAACGAAAATTCCATAGTCTCACCTTCGACATTCAGACGTCCTTGTACGTTTCGTATCTATTAGCAGGAGGTGAATATCTCATTAATTGAATCATGATTAGTTTTATGTATTTGTAATTTGTAGTTTATTTTGTATTAAAATGTACAATCAAACAAATACATTGAATTGAATAAACATTAACGATCAAAAACATATCAGATTTTAAATATGCATATGCTGCGATATAGCAAGTATATTGTGGTCGTGGAAAACCAATTGGCCTACTATGGTTGCTAGCAGTTTCTTCGATTAAGTCGCTTGCTTCGCATACTGCTAATTTCGTGTTCACAAGGCAAATTAAATGATATTACATTATTAAAATAGTATAGTTGTCGCCGAAGTATTTTTTACTTTCCTTTCCAGGTGTCCTGACTTCATACGTAAAACGTGATGAAAACAACGATGTACTTACGGTGCTGTAAATTGTGAGGATATTGTGGATTGTTTCGTAAAACATAATGTAAATCGAAGAAACTGGTGCCATATACAAGAACGGCCCTATACCGCAATTGATAAAATTTCATAATTAACCCTTCCTTGATACACTGGGTCATTTTGACCCGAATGAATTTGAAATAAAATGCTCACTTGCCCAAAACTGAAAGTATTCAGTAATTTTTTGCAAAAATAAAAACTTTGACTCCTCTAGACTAATAAATCTACCACACACAAAAAAACATCCATCACCAACTAATTCGTCTTTTCAAACAATATAATATAACACTAGTCACAAACAAGAAACACAACATCTTATCGATCACAGGCTCCACCAAAGACAAAATAGATAACAACAAAAAATCTAACATAGTGTACAAAATTGATTGTAATGATTGTAACTCTACATACATAGGCCAAACAAAAAGATACCTTAAAAACAGAATCAATGAACACAAAAATAGCCTAAAACACACCAACACAATACACACAGCACGCAATAGAACAAAAACACGATTTCAAATTTGATGATGTTAAAATTTTAAACAACGAACAATGGCTCAAAATAAGATTGATCCTAGAAATGATTCAAATCAAAGCGCATCCTAATGCCATCAATTTTAGAACTGACATAAATAAGCTAAGCTTAATATACAATTCAATAATATAATCATAATAATATTTTATCATCATAACTACACACATCGATTTTAAACTCGTGACTCAATTTTAAAACTCTGACATAACACATTAACCTCAAAATTTATGACACGATACATTAATTATGATTTTAAAAAATAACTCTTAACATGACACGGGTACTTTTAAACCCTTGACACGGCACTGACAAAGGATCATTCTCCCTCTCTCGAGAAACATTAATTTCGACACTTAGTCTTTCTCGAACTCTCTGAGACGTCACCACTCGACATGTAGAGCAGAGAAAATTTTTTCTAATTTTCTTCTTTGTGCTTGCGGAGATATATTTATTTTATTTCAATTGGTAATTACCACTTTCACACGACATCTCACTAATCTCATTAATCAAGTCCTTCACTACACCAAATTTTCACACATAATGCAAATCGCCAAAAAACGATTAAGCCTGTCAATTGACTAAAAGAAGGTTCCCGAATCAATCCTCCGATTCAACCTCACGAGACAGTATTTTACTATCACAAATACTGTCTACACCAACCATCCTCCAAGCACAAACCAAAGAAAACTAGAAATATCGACAATATTCAGGTTCGTCATCTAACATAATTCTTATCATTCTTATAACATCACACTCTCACACACCACCCTTGTTACTCAACAAAAAGAATAAATTAATATTTTACAATTAATCACTCATACAATATCACCATGATTGAAAATTAGGCGAGGGAAAAAAACCAACACATAATTTACACAAATCATTAAAACACATTTAAAAACTTATTCATAACACAAAGTACAACTATACAAAATCTGTAAATTCTATAAATATAATTTGTATCACAAAATTTATAGAACAAATAAAGTTTCTGAAGAGGATCCGATCGAAGGATCGAAACGTAACGAAAAAACTCCTTTCTTTCTTTCCACCACGACCTTGGAAATCTCACTGGCCGAATCGAAGCCGATTCCTCAACATCACGTAATAGAAAGAAGCTCATATACTTACCATGGGGGATATTACTATACTAGTTGCACAATTATTATTTTGAATTATTTTTATCAAAAAATATACAACTCTTTAAACAAGTACAGTTGACTTTATAAATTAAGTATTTTATATCAACATGTAGGGATGGTTGAACAAAAGAGTTACAACTTTATATTGGAAGTTAGAAAAAAATTCTTAAAACCTCTAAAATTGATTTGCAAAACCTCTGACATGAATATGTAAAGAAATTTTAGAAAGACAACTTCGCTCGTTTATAAGTTAACGTGTATTGCAGCAGGAATTTCTAAAGAATGACACTTAAGTATGAAAAATGTACTTTGCGCGCTGTGTTGTGCCCTGAATTAATCAGAAATCGTTATTTACTTGTAGGACCTAGCAACAAACACGTTATTTACTTGTAGGACCCAGCAACAATTACGAAATCATACGAAGGAAGTTTCCCTGCACAACGGAGAATTTTGTCCATACTCCCCAATTACAAAAGTGTCACCGATTACACACGCTGCTGAATAATTATTGCGTGATATAAGCCTAATATTGGTTAATATCACGCACAAACTCTACACATCGAATCGAGTCAATCCAGTCCTTGAATATGACGTTCCTAGAAAACGGTTTTCGAGAGTATAACAGGTGCATAAGAAGTACACGTCCTAAGCTGCGATCTTCGTTGGTAGCACCTAGATTCTCGTGATCGAAAGATAAAAAAACTACTACTATAAAAGTTCGACTAAATTTTAGTTCTTTCATTTTCATAGCCACCATCAAGAAAACTCTTTCGGCACAAAACGTTTTATACCGAAAAAAATTGACTTAAGGCCATGTGTCACACCGAGCGGCCGGCCATAAGTTCGAGAGTCATAGCTGATTTGTAGATTTCTAATGTTATCCGAAAAGGCGGATATTTCGGAAAAAAGAAAAGAAACACTGTCCGCTCTGTTAATAGATGAACAACGTCTTTCTCTCCGTTTACCCGAAATGTGGTCCGTCTGGGATTGAGACGGTTACCACGCAGAAATATACATTTCTCTATTAGCCTCCAATGCACGATCGCAAAAAAACGTCCTGCAAGCGAATTTATAATGAAATTGTATTCTTATTATCGAAGTTTGCCGTCAACCGTATGTGTGCCAAGACGGGCCGGGTGCACGGTACGTAAATTATTCTGGAGCTGACGTCTTTTAAATTAATCAAGTTTTAAAAGGACATTTTGACAACCCAAAATCCTCTTATATAACCGCAGTCATTACAACAAAGGTAATGTTGATACTTAGTCACTAATAACGAAAATTCCATAGTCTCACCTTCGACATTCAGACATCCTTGTACGTTTCGTATCTATTAGCAGGAGGTGAATATCTCATTAATTGAATCATGATTAGTTTTATGTATTTGTAATTTGTAGTTTATTTTGTATTAAAATGTACAATCAAACAAATACATTGAATTGAATAAACATTAACGATCAAAAACATATCAGATTTTAAATATGCATATGCTGCGATATAGCAAGTATATTGTGGTCGTGGAAAACCAATTGGCCTACTATGGTTGCTAGCAGTTTCTTCGATTAAGTCGCTTGCTTCGCATACTGCTAATTTCGTGTTCACAAGGCAAATTAAATGATATTACATTATTAAAATAGTATAGTTGTCGCCGAAGTATTTTTTACTTTCCTTTCCAGGTGTCCTGACTTCATACGTAAAACGTGATGAAAACAACGATGTACTTACGGTGCTGTAAATTGTGAGGATATTGTGGATTGTTTCGTAAAACATAATATAAATCGAAGAAACTGGTGCCATATACAAGAACGGCCCTATACCGCAATTGATAAAATTTCATAATTAACCCTTCCTTGATACACTGGGTCATTTTGACCCGAATGAATTTGAAATAAAATGCTCACTTGCCCAAAACTGAAAGTATTCAGTAATTTTTTGCAACAATTCAATTTTATATTTTCCGAATTTCAATTATGCAGGGATATTAAGAAATATTTTAAGTCTATCCCGGATTTTTTAAAATAAAAACCTACCGAACGGTTGTTAAGGGCAGGTGGATGAAGTGCTATCCTGGTCAAATTGACCCAGTGTGTCAAAGCCGTGGCCAAATATAAATGTGCCAAAGAAGGTTTAATGGGTGACAGCTCTAATGACATCCGGAAACCAACTTCTTCAGTTAATTTTTTTTGTATCAGTTTTTTCATCCTTGGTTTGACCGCGTCCCATTAACTTGGCCAAAGAGTCCCAAATTCCACCAAGGAAGAGGGCACAGAATAGATTCTCGAACGGAACGAATGGATCGTGGATGCCGAGCAAAATCGAGGATAGCTGCAAAAAAGGAAATCATTTTTATGAACAACGCAATTTACATCCACGGGTCATTCAGTACGGATTAACACTTATAGCGCAAAGCTCGTTCTTTCATAAGTGTAATCACGAAAGTTTTAAGCACTTTTGCTTGTTGATGATTTTAGTGAAAAGTTCATTAGAGACATTTAATCGATCGAGGCCAGAGACATTAAACCTAAAACACGCTGTTTTTCAAATTAAACTTGTTTTTTTTGCTCAGTTTATGCATAAATTAATGTTAATGGGTCGTAGGTGTTCGGCCCCGAAGAAAGAAGTACCCTTTTGAATGTTTTTTTTTTATTAGTGGGTTATTCTATTGAAATTATTTGAAGTTAGAATTTTTTTATTTAAAGAACAGCTGATTTCTAGCGTAGCTTGTTTCAGGTGAATCATTTTTATCACAAAGCCGCCATTATTGTTGGAGCCTCATGATAGTATTTACAGAAACTGCTTTAACAAGCAATTTCTCGCAAACTGCTTGTTAAAATTCATACTGTAATTCAGTATCTACGACATTTTTGAATTTATAGAATAACCCATTTGTTTTAAAGGCACATCTCTACAAGTCATCAAAAATGGAGTCGCACAAGAAATGATATCCTACAGAAGATTTCTGGCTTCGAAGGGCACACGCAGTTCAAATATTAACGATTTTTGTCAATCACCGTTAAGATTCGTGATCATTAAATACATCTGTAGAGATTGTCAAATTTCGTCATGTTTACGATCTCGAGCACAAGGAAAAGCAACACCTAAAAGTTTGGCTATTTGCGTACTGGTTTAGCGTATCCTCGGTAACACGCGTTTTGACCCGACGACAAAATATCCGCGACAAAATATCCGACGACACAATATCCGCAGGACAAAATATCCTCATGACAAAATATCTGCGCATATTATATACAGTTTAAAGTGAACAGTCATGCCGTTGAAATTTATTCCATGTCAAGTGTACAGTCATGCCGTTGAAATTTATTCCATGTCAAGTGTACAGTCATGCCGTTGAAATGTATTCCATCATAAAAAGGAGGAGAATTATTAATATGTGACGGATATGTTTGGGTTTGTTTGTTTGCGTTCAATGACGAAATTCGTATCATGGCCCCACCCCACTATGTCACACACCCCACAAAGGTGTTTTATCCTCATGCCAAAATATCCGCAAGACAAAATATCTGCCGATATAATATACAGTTTAAAGCGTATAGCGGTGCCGTTGAAATTTATTCCATGTCAAGTGTACAGTCATGGCGTTGAAATTTATTCCATGACAAAAAGGAGGAAAATTATTAATATGTGACGGATATGTTTGGGTTTGTTTGGTTTGGTTTGTTTGTTTGGGTTTGTTTGTTTTGGTTGTTTGTTTGGGTGCAATGAAGAAATTCGTATTATGTCCCCACCCTACTATCTCACACACCCCACAAAGGTGTTTTGCGCGCGACCCCGTTGATGTGGTGGACGAGATTTAGGATTTTGTCTCGCGGATGTTTTGTCATAAGAATATTTTGTCCTCGGATATTTTGTCGCGAATATTTTGTCGTCGGGTCAGATGTGACGCAGCCGTATCCTCTACGAAATGACGACAGAGAGACTTTGAGGTTTCATTTTTTTAATTATTGAGTTACGCCCATAAAAAACTGTATAATTGCTACATTTGCACATTTCTTTAATCGCTTTAACCGTAATAATAAAAAATTTGGACACACACACTTTTCCGAGGATTTTGTAGGAATATAAACTTTAAAGATCGGAATATGCTGTTTTTATTTTAGCAGTTGCAAACTCAGTAAAAAAAAAACTTGCGGAACTCCCTAAAAATGGATTTAAAACGAAATATATGCTCTTTAAGGGGTGAGATGCAGTCAGCATTTTCAAAACATCGATTCTTTTTTTTTTACATTTTCTTGAAGTGTGATGTTTCGAAAAGATTCCCTAAAAATTTTAAGTCAATCCGATGAATAGTTTCCGGGATATCCCACAATTAGTGAAGGGGCGTCGGGTCCCCATGGCAGGTAGTGGCTGACAAACGCGCAAACGATAATACCTGGGAAGGCAGAATGCTTCGAAGACAACAACAAATTGATATTTTGGAAGCTTCCACATCGACAGAAGCCCTATTAGTCCAGTCAATAGGGACTAAAAAAGGCTTTTGCCCTACAAAAGGTGGGGTAGAAATGATTTTGAAATATGTTATTTAGTTCTAAGCCCCGATAAAAAATCCAAGTTTTCGACCTTGGGGGGGCTCGGCTGGGTCCGCCATCTTGGATTAAAGGGACGAAACATTGGTTTTTTTCAAAATAATGCCTCAACGGTTGATCCTAAAACAAAAAAAGTAGAATACAAATTTGAAGAAGACTTAATTTCCTACATTTTTTGTATCAACACTTTTTTTGTGGGTCTGATTTATAACCAGTTACAGCGTCAGAAACGTGAACATGCTTCCAAAAAATCGTCCAGCTTAATTTTTTCACTGTACATTTTGTAAAAATGTTAATATTACTAATATTATCATCACAATAACATTATTATATAATGAAATCGACTTCAAATTGAAGTGATTTTTCTTGATACTTATACATTTCTTTACTGTCACTGTAATATGAATTTATACAAAGCATTATTGCTATTAATGTATGGATTTGTCAAGTTTCGTTTCATGGGTTTTGTAACAGCTGTTTCCTAGAGCAGGTGTAGACCGACCCTCGTTTTCCATTTTCAACCACCATAAAAGGGTGTAGACCGACCCTTTTATAATGGTTGAAAAGGGATCCCCGTCGCCCCTCTCTGAATAAAGCGGCAAGGAATGCAGGCCCGAGAGCCCAACTCAACACACACAGGGTCAGTTTCGGTCAGTTCGGTCATATGTAGTTACATCACGCTTCGCTATGGCGAATCCAAAAATGGAAATTTGTATCATTTGTGATAAAAGTTTAAAAGAAGGTGACCAAGTGTTGTGAAAGAGAGAGGTGTGCAAACTCTTCTGAAATATCTTGAGATATCGTCTATCAGGTGGAAAAATTAGGAGTAAAAGATACGATTTTGAAAGCAGCTAAAGAACGTGGTGATGAATGGGGACAGCGGATAATAGAGCGGATTCAACATGTGACGGAGTTGCTGTGGAAGCAAGGTACCATTTGTCTTGCCAGAGGCGGCTGTATAATCGAGTGGCGTCTGGACAGAAAAGAGAATATCGGCCCGCGATGAACGTTGACGAAGCGATGGAGTACATCTCCACATATCTTACCGAAAATTTCGAAGAATGTCAATTCTAGCTTGATGAACTCATGAACCAAATTGAAGGTGAGTATCGTCCGGATATCAGGACCGTAAAATCTCGTCTTCTGAAGAAGTATGGAGAGGCTACACACATCATTAAGCGGAATAATCAATCACCTGTTGTCTGCTTCAGGGACAGGGACACGGCAAAAAATTCAAATCCCGAAGAAGAACGGCTCCGAGTTGTCAAAGAAGCAGCTGCTATTATTTTGGCGGATATTCGATCACAGAACTACGACATGTCAGAATATCCACCACCTTACCGTTTTTTAAATGAGGTGAATTCTGTGATTCCACAATCTTTGCAGGTATTGTTTCATAAAATAATTGTGAAGAAAAAGCGGAGTTCTTTTGATAAATGGAATAGGATATGTGAATCGTTATCGCATGCTGTTATTTCTGCGGCAAGACCTCGATCTTTTTGTCGTCACTTCTCGATCAAGACCTCGATCTTTTTGTCGTCACTTCTAATCAGAGTCAGAACATATTTATACAAGAAATTCGGATCAAGCAAACTCATCAACATCCTGTCATCGTTGGGCTTTGCGGCGTCTCACTCTGAAACAAGGCTTTTCGAAAAATCTGCAAAAAATTGCAAAAAAGGATGCGGTGGAGCATGTGGCTGCAGAAAAGGTGGGTTGAAGTGCTCTGTTGTATGCGGATTCTGCAATGGTGAATCATGCGAAAATGCACCAGAGGCCATCATCGAGAGTGACGACGAAGATGAGGCCCATGGATGGAAGCCCAGATTCTCGGTGCGGAAAATGAGTCAGAGAATAACATTAACGGAGACGATTATAAAGACATCAACATCACCCAACCTGGACCATCATAAAGAAAGAAATAAAAGAAACATACTCGGGTACATAAATTACGAAATACGAGCCGTACTCAATTGCAAAAAAAGAACATCTGTGGATTAGGCCTACTGGGGATACCACAATCGAAAAAAAAACGCGCCGTTTACTGTACCTCGTGGTGGTGTGGAAATGAGTTGATTTTTAATTTACAAAATTATCACAATTACGTAATGGATAGACACAAATGATTCCTTAAAATGAGACAAACGAGGATTTGGACGATTTTTCGGAAGAATGTTCGCGTTTCCACCGCTGTAACTCGTTATAAATCAGACTCACAAAAAAAGTGTTCATACAAAAAATGTAGGAAATTAAGTCTTCTTCAAATTTGTATTCTACATTTTTTGACGTAGGATCAACCGTGGCGGAACTATTTTGAAAAAAACAATGTTTTGTCTCTTTAATCCAAGATGGCGGACCGCGCCGACCCCCCCCCCCCCCCCCGAAGGTCGAAAACTTGGATTTTTTATCGGGGTCTAGGACTAAATATATTTCAAAATCATTTCTACCCCACCTTTTGGAGGGCAAAAACCCCTATTGACTGGACTAATAGTTAACCCGACCATATTGGCACCAAGACAATTGGCAGCATATTTACAAGAAGCATTACCGCGTTTGCCGAAAGGACTTAATTTCCTGACGTCAGTCAAAGGCGAGAAAATGAACGACCTATTAAAGGTTACAGAAATAGGCTCCTACTGTAGCAAAAATACTCTAGTACTAGTTCTGAGAATACCTTCAATCGAGAATATTTAATTCAGCGTTTACAAAGTCTATTCCTTGCCCGTACTAATAGAACAAAATAGTTTTCAATTCATAGCAACGTCGATGAAATTTGTAATCATAAACCGAGAACGTAGAGATTATTTGTCGCTAACCGCAAACGAATTAGCAGCTTGTAAAAGGGAAAATACCCAATATTACTGTCATCCGAAACATGCTAGACAAGTAATGCGATCTGAGGCACCGTGCGAAATAACCACGTTTGTAGGAAAAAATCCAGGAACTTGAAATTGTACTCGTCGACTGGCAAGAATAAATAAATCGATGGTTATCGCATTGGAAAAAGAAGCACGTTGGTTGTACGTAGCACCCGAAACCAAAGCGTTAATGATAAGTTGTGAACAATATGTATTAGAACATACAACAATAAGTGGTACAGGAATATTGTCTTTGGACGGGAAATGTTCCGTCACATCCTACGATTTTAAAATTGGAACGTTAAAAGAAACAAATCAGGAAGAAACTATAACGTTCCTACCACCGTATAATTTATCGTTTCTATTTTCAGAAGTAGATATACAGCATCCGCTACTAGAAACTAGTATACCTCAAGAAATAATAAATGATCCAGCGAAAATAAACAAAATAGGAAAACGGATCGAGAATTTTCTTAGCATATTCATCCCCGTTGTAATCATTATCATGTACATAACATACAAGTACATACGAAATTACCGCCCGCGAGCTACGTCACAAGGAAGCAACCTTGTCAACGCAGCATCGGAACAGCCACGAGTTCCGGCTGAAACGTAAAGCAACAGCTGACTCAAAGAATCTTAGAGTCACGTTCACGCGTAATACGCCACGAATCCGTACGGCGTAAACAAAAACAAATAAGAGAATTACAATTTAATAGGAAATGAGAAATTCAAGAAATCTTTTGGGAAAATAAATGTCAATTGAGGTTTTAACTAAATAAGTATGCACGTGTGGAATGTGTCACACGTATAATGCATTTGTAAAACTATTTGTAAGCCGAGAGACGACCGGACAAAAACAAAACAAAAAACATTATTATCATTTTAGTTTTAAGGCTTTCACGGCTCTTTATGTAATGAAAAGAGTTTGTGGCTTCCGGATGGAGGCCGTGTTGAGGATCAGCGTTGTGCCGACGTTTCGCAAAACGTTACAGTCTGCATCATCAGGGCTGAGAGCTCCGATACTGAAGCTCTCGTGTCTCAGGTATTCCTTATATAGTTGCAGTCATCGTTCCAGATCACTGCACCAGCCAATCAGATGTTTTAATTGATCAGCTGGTCAATTAAAAAACCGGGAGGACGGTGTGCCAAATAGGATTGACGTGATATCCTCCATCTCTGTTTAGGTTGTCCGGATGTTTTCGGATTTCCAAGCCTTCTCGGTGTTTCCTGGAAAAATAGCTGTTTGATGGGGCCAGACTTTGGGCTTTGTCGAACTGGATGGCATGACCAGTCTCCATCCAATGTTCGGCCAGCGCTGATTGTGTAATATGGCCATATTTGATACACCGTTGGTGTTCTTTGATCCGTGTACTGATCTTCCTCCCGGTTTCCCCTATGTACACTTTGCCGCATGAGCAGGGTATTTTGTATACTCCTGGTGCACTCAATGGTGGTCTTTGGTCTTTTGCACTCGGAATCACTTGTGCTAGTTTCTTCTGAGGTTTGAAGATGACTCGCACGTTATGTTTTCCAAGGACCCTGCCTATGCGATCGGTTATGCCCTGAAGGTATGGAAGGGAAGTTGTTGCAGTTATTTGTCCTTCATTCTCTCCATCAGGTGCTGTAACCGTTTTCGGATCAGCTATTTTTCTTTTTAGATTTTTGATCGTTCTTTCGATGTTGCCTGGCTTGTAACCATTGTCTCCTAAAGCTTTTCGTAGGTGTTCTAGTTCAACCTCCAGGGAGTCTGGTTCGGAGATCGCTAGAGCTCTGTAGACCAGAGAGCTTATGACCGACTGTTTTTGGGAAGGGTGGTGATGGGACGTAGCGTGGAGGTATCTATCCGTATGCGTTGGCTTCCGGTAAACTTTATGGCCCAAAGTGCCATCGCTTTTCCGTTGAACCAGTACATCCAGAAAAGGGATTTGATTTTCCTGTTCTATCTCCATGGTGAATTGAATATTGGGGTGTTGGGAGTTGAGGAAAGTTAAGAAATGATTGAGGTTTTCTTTGCCGTGACTCCAAATTACGAAGGTGTCATCGACATATCGGAACCAGGTGGAGGGCTTGAGGGAAGCTTCTTGCAGAATTCTGTTCTCGAAGTTCTCCATAAAGATGTTGGCAATGATAGGGGAAATAGGGGAACCCATGGCTGCGCCTGAAGTTTGTTCATAAAACTGGGATTGAAATTGGAAGTATGTAGAGTTTAGGCAATGTTCTATGAGGGGCAGTAGGTTAGGGGCAACTTTTTTGGAATTTTTAACTATGCTTAGGGTTTCATTGGTTGGGACGTTTGTAAACAGGGATACAACATCGAAACTCACTAAAATATCTTCTGGTTGTACCTTGATAGACTGGATCTTGTTCACAAAATCCCGGGAGTTTTGGATATAGGAGTTGTTGAGACCTACGAGTTCCTGCAAAGGTTTGCAGAGAAAACGTGCCAAGTGATATGTAGGGCTGCCTATGTTGCTAACAATGGGCCTTAGTGGGATGTTGTTTTTGTGTATTTTTGGCAGACCGTAAAGCCTGGGCGGTAGGGATTCCTTGGGCGTAAGGGCTTTGGTTAGGTTTTCCGATAGACCAGCCTTCTTTAGAAGTGTTGTTGTTTTCTTTTCTACACTCGATGTGGGGTCACGTGATAATTTCTTGTACGTGTTGGTGTCCTCGAGCAGGTTCATAATTTTACTGCAGTAGTCCGTTTTATCCATGATGACAGTTGCATTCCCTTTGTCAGCTGGTAGTATTAAGATGTCCTTGTTTTTCTTCAAATTGTGAAGAGCAAGGTGTTCTTCTTTCGTGATATTCTGCTGCGGAGGTTTTGCCTTGTGTAGAATATTGCTTATCCGTTTCCTGATGTCGTTGCCAGTATCTAGTGGGAGACGGTAGATGGCAGTTTCCACCTGGCTGATGATTTCTCTGGTCGGAATTTCTGTCGGTGTAATGGCGAAATTGTGCCCTTTTGCAAGGACTGATGTTTCAGCTGCGGAGAGTGTGTGGTTACTTAGGTTTTTTACTGTGTGGGTTAGGATGGGCTGCTTCGTCTGTGGACATAGTTTCCTGAATTTTTCTATTTGATTCTTGGATCTTAGGTCTGCACAGTGGAGGGCTTGTTCGTGGGTGACACGGTCAAGATCTTCCCACAGCTGTGGTTCCAAAGAGTCAGATAGACGTAGGTGAAGTTTAAGGAGTTTTTGGGAATTTTGGTCCAAAAGCTTTTTGGTGACAGCTATTCTCTCCTTTACCAGTCTCAGCGAGGCCTGGTGGAGGATAGTTTTGGCTTGTTTTGATGGAAAGGGGTTTTTTAATTGAAAACATTTTGGTACCACTTGATGGTCGCGGCACCTTTTTAGGAATGTTACCGAGCACAGTTGGATGTGCAGAGTTTTCCTGAGTTTGGAAAAGGTGTTAACAGAACCCAAAATAGCCTCTCCGTGTAGGCGTCTGATTTTAGTTTTAAGGCTTTCACGGCTCTTTATGTAATGAAAAGAGTTTGTGGCTTCCGGATGGAGGCCGTGTTGAGGATCAGCGTTGTGCCGACGTTTCGCAAAACGTTACAGTCTGCATCATCAGGGCTGAGAGCTCCGATACTGAAGCTCTCGTGTCTCAGGTATTCCTTATATAGTTGCAGTCATCGTTCCAGATCACTGCACCAGCCAATCAGATGTTTTAATTGACCAGCTGATCAATTAAAACATCTGATTGGCTGGTGCAGTGATCTGGAACGATGACTGCAACTATATAAGGAATACCTGAGACACGAGAGCTTCAGTATCGGAGCTCTCAGCCCTGATGATGCAGACTGTAACGTTTTGCGAAACGTCGGCACAACGCTGATCCTCAACACGGCCTCCATCCGGAAGCCACAAACTCTTTTCATTACATAAAGAGCCGTGAAAGCCTTAAAACTAAAATCAGACGCCTACACGGAGAGGCTATTTTGGGTTCTGTTAACACCTTTTCCAAACTCAGGAAAACTCTGCACATCCAACTGTGCTCGTTAACATTCCTAAAAAGGTGCCGCGACCATCAAGTGGTACCAAAATGTTTTCAATTAAAAAACCCCTTTGCATCAAAACAAGCCAAAACTATCCTCCACCAGGCCTCGCTGAGACTGGTAAAGGAGAGAATAGCTGTCACCAAAAAGCTTTTGGACCAAAATTCCCAAAAACTCCTTAAACTTCACCTACGTCTATCTGACTCTTTGGAACCACAGCTGTGGGAAGATCTTGACCGTGTCACCCACGAACAAGCCCTCCACTGTGCAGACCTAAGATCCAAGAATCAAATAGAAAAATTCAGGAAACTATGTCCACAGACGAAGCAGCCCATCCTAACCCACACAGTAAAAAACCTAAGTAACCACACACTCTCCGCAGCTGAAACATCAGTCCTTGCAAAAGGGCACAATTTCGCCATTACACCGACAGAAATTCCGACCAGAGAAATCATCAGCCAGGTGGAAACTGCCATCTACCGTCTCCCACTAGATACTGGCAACGACATCAGGAAACGGATAAGCAATATTCTACACAAGGCAAAACCTCCGCAGCAGAATATCACGAAAGAAGAACACCTTGCTCTTCACAATTTGAAGAAAAACAAGGACATCTTAATACTACCAGCTGACAAAGGGAATGCAACTGTCATCATGGATAAAACGGACTACTGCAGTAAAATTATGAACCTGCTCGAGGACACCAACACGTACAAGAAATTATCACGTGACCCCACATCGAGTGTAGAAAAGAAAACAACAACACTTCTAAAGAAGGCTGGTCTATCGGAAAACCTAACCAAAGCCCTTACACCCAAGGAATCCCTACCGCCCAGGCTTTACGGTCTGCCAAAAATACACAAAAACAACATCCCACTAAGGCCCATTGTTAGCAACATAGGCAGCCCTACATATCACTTGGCACGTTTTCTCTGCAAACCTTTGCAGGAACTCGTAGGTCTCAACAACTCCTATATCCAAAACTCCCGGGATTTTGTGAACAAGATCCAGTCTATCAAGGTACAACCAGAAGATATTTTAGTGAGTTTCGATGTTCTATCCCTGTTTACAAACGTCCCAACCAATGAAACCCTAAGCATAGTTAAAAATTCCAAAAAAGTTGCCCCTAACCTACTGCCCCTCATAGAACATTGCCTAAACTCTACATACTTCCAATTTCAATCCCAGTTTTATGAACAAACTTCAGGCGCAGCCATGGGTTCCCCTATTTCCCCTATCATTGCCAACATCTTTATGGAGAACTTCGAGAACAGAATTCTGCAAGAAGCTTCCCTCAAGCCCTCCACCTGGTTCCGATATGTCGATGACACCTTCGTCATTTGGAGTCACGGCAAAGAAAACCTCAATCATTTCTTAACTTTCCTCATCTCCCAACACCCCAATATTCAATTCACCATGGAGATAGAACAGGAAAATCAAATCCCTTTTCTGGATGTACTGGTTCAACGGAAAAGCGATGGCACTTTGGGCCATAAAGTTTACCGGAAGCCAACGCATACGGATAGATACCTCCACGCTACGTCCCATCACCACCCTTCCCAAAAACAGTCGGTCATAAGCTCTCTGGTCTACAGAGCTCTAGCGATCTCCGAACCAGACTCCCTGGAGGTTGAACTAGAACACCTACGAAAAGCTTTAGGAGACAATGGTTACAAGCCAGGCAACATCGAAAGAACGATCAAAAATCTAAAAAGAAAAATAGCTGATCCGAAAACGGTTACAGCACCTGATGGAGAGAATGAAGGACAAATAACTGCAACAACTTCCCTTCCATACCTTCAGGGCATAACCGATCGCATAGGCAGGGTCCTTGGAAAACATAACGTGCGAGTCATCTTCAAACCTCAGAAGAAACTAGCACAAGTGATTCCGAGTGCAAAAGACCAAAGACCACCATTGAGTGCACCAGGAGTATACAAAATACCCTGCTCATGCGGCAAAGTGTACATAGGGGAAACCGGGAGGAAGATCAGTACACGGATCAAAGAACACCAACGGTGTATCAAATATGGCCATATTACACAATCAGCGCTGGCCGAACATTGGATGGAGACTGGTCATGCCATCCAGTTCGACAAAGCCCAAAGTCTGGCCCCATCAAACAGCTATTTTTCCAGGAAACACCGAGAAGGCTTGGAAATCCGAAAACATCCGGACAACCTAAACAGAGATGGAGGATATCACGTCAATCCTATTTGGCACACCGTCCTCCCGGTTTTTTAATTGACCAGCTGATCAATTAAAACATCTGATTGGCTGGTGCAGTGATCTGGAACGATGACTGCAACTATATAAGGAATACCTGAGACACGAGAGCTTCAGTATCGGAGCTCTCAGCCCTGATGATGCAGACTGTAACGTTTTGCGAAACGTCGGCACAACGCTGATCCTCAACACGGCCTCCATCCGGAAGCCACAAACTCTTTTCATTATTATCATTATTTAGCCGATTACTTATTTAGCCTCTAGTTTAGCACATATTGCAAATCGCACAGAAATGAGCATATTCGATTTACGAAATCGACAGGCCATAGGCCCCTGTGCAAACGACAGCAGTTTGGGCAGGTGAAGCACCTCCAGAGGTGACTTTGGCGACACGTATCGCTAAATCGGCATCGTACGATTCGAACGAATCACGAGTTAACAGTTAGAGGAACGAAACGTCAGAAGTCAGTTTTGGGTTGGCATCCGAGGCGGTCAGTCTCAAGGCAATTAAACATTTTGTATATCAAATGTTGCCTAGTTATAATAAAGTTAAATAATTGTAAGTTCGTAATTCCTGAGTTGGAGATTTACTTGTTATTGGAAAGACCCGAGCTACTCGTCCTCGATCGCCCGATTCCGGCCACCAGTCTTTTTCGGGAACGTAACTCCCAGGGCACTTATGTTGGCGCAATTCAGCGGCACAACAGATGTAACGCACGGACCCGGCGATTTATTTGATGAACTGTCACCGTTGATTGAACCTTCTTGAACGATAAAAAACAAAACGAATCTATAAATGTAGAATGCGCATTGCTTAGTTTTAAATGTTTCAGCGAGTTGAAAATAATTACTTGACAAGGAGAGAAAGGTCTGTCTGATCGCAGCGGAAATTAAAAATGCACGAAAAATACACAGAAAAAAGTTGGCTACTAACGACAAGGGGAAAAAAGGAATTAAATAAGACTCGGATGTTGAATGGAATACACGCTACAATCATAGACCATTGCGCAAAACATTGGTTTAATTTCTTTCCGCAGCCTAGTGCAATGGTATCTGTGCGGAAACGCTCTTTTGAGCTTTCAGGGGCGTATTTTTTTAAAAATTATTCAAAGGAACCGAATCCGACCACTGTAAACATGATTCCAATGAACAAACATGATTCATTTTATTATGTGAATAAATGGTCTTACACATTGGATTCTTCTCGATACTAAAAAAAATATTTTATGCATATTTATCAAAGTTAAAGAAAAATAAATCTCGGATCTCAAGTAAATCTCCATTTGGATCAATGTTTTTTACAGTTGGGAATAAATCTAAGTTCCACAATGCAAGTGGTCTCGTTGTGGAACAATCTCTACAATCAGAAAACATTGCGCAAGACATTGGTTTCATTTCCACTGTAGCAATAGTAGTTGTGAAACGCTGTTTTCGATTTCGAGAGAGGTGAGGTTTTTAAAATCAATCACCGGAAACGAGTATCACCATAGTAAATGTGATTTCGATAATCAAACATAAAACCCGATTTAAATAAATCATTTTTCATATTGGGTTCGGCTCGATCCAATAAAAAAATGTATTCCATGCGTATGCATCAAAGTTTCAACAAACGAGATCAACCATTGTAAACGTGATTTCGATAATCAAACATAAAACCCGATTTAAATAAATTATTTTTCATATTGGGTTTGGCTCGATCCAATAAAAAAATGTATTCCATCTGTATGCATCAATGTTTTCAAGAAAGAAGTTTCGTATCTCATGTCAATCTCTGTTTTAATCAAAGTTTTTTACAGCTGGAAATTAATCCAAGTGCGAGTGCAAGTAGTTCTGGTGTGGAATAATCTCTAAAATACGAAAACATTGCACGAAACATTGGGTTCTTTTTCTATTCGTAGCCTAGTGCAATGGTAGCGGTTCAAAAACGCATTTCAGGGCATTGCGGAGCGTATTTTTTTCTAAATGATTTAAAAGATAATATCCAACTATTGTAAATAGATCTCAATAAACGAACATGAAACATTATTTTAATAAATAGCCTCGTACATTGGATTCGTCTCGATACTGAAAAAAAAACATGTGCTGTATGCGTAGTTATGAAAGTTTCGAAATCAAAGTCTGATCTCATGTAAATCTCCATTTGGATCAATGTTTTGTACAGATGGGAATTAATACAACTACGGATACAAGTGGTCTCGATGTGGAACACTCTCTACAATCAGAAAATATTGCGCGAGGCATTGGTTTCATTTCTTTTCATAGTCCACGGCAGTGGTAGTCGTTGTGAAACAATTTTTCCGATATAGAGAGGGGTGAACTTTTTTAAAATCAATCACAGGAAACGATTCCAAACACTGTAAACGTCATTCCGATAATTGAACATAAAACATTTTTTGAATAAATCGTTTTTTTTATATTGGATTCATCTCGAACCTAGAAAGAACATTTATTGTATGCGCATGCATCAAAGTTTTCACGAAACAAGTTTCGAAACTCACGTCAATCTCTGTTTCGATTAAAGTTTTTTATAGTTGAGAATTAATCCAATTGCGAGTGGAAGTAGTTCTGGTGTGGAATAATCTCTAAAATCTGAAAACATTGCACATAATATTGGATTTTTTCACTTTTCATAGCCTAGTGCAATGGTAGCGGTTCAAAAACCCTTTTTAGGGCATTGAGGAGCGTACATTTTTCTAAATTATTTAAAGGATACGAATCCAACTATTGTAAACGTGATTGCAATAAACGAACACGAAACATTATTTGAATAAATCGTTTCGCATGTTGCATTCGTCTCGATACTGAAAAAAACATCTTCGTATTTATCAAAGTTAACAAAAATTAAATTCGGACCTCATGTAAATCTCCATTTGGATCAATGTTTTTCATAACTCGGAATTAGTTTAAGTGTGGATGCAAGTGGTCTCATTGTGGAACAACCTCTACAATCAGAAAACATTGCGCAAGAAATTGGTTTCATTTTTTTCATAGTCCACTGCAGCTGTAGTAGTTCTGAAACGATGTTCTCGATATTGAGGGAGGTAAATTTAAAAAAATCAACGAGTCCAAACACTGTAAACGTGATTTTGATGATCAAACACAAAACATGATTTGAATAAATCGTTTTTCATATTAGATTTGTCTCGATCTTATAAAAAACATTTATTGTATGCGAATGCATACAATAAATGTTTTACTTGTTTTCGAGAAACAAGTTTCGTATCTCATGTCAATGTGTGTTTTGATCAATGTTTTTTGCAGCTGGGAATTAATCCAAGTGCAAGTGCAAGTAGTTCTGGTGTGGAATAATCTTTACTTGGATTTATTCCCAACTGTAAAAAACATTGATCCAAACAGAGATTTACATGAGATTCGACTTTTATTTTTCTGTAATTTTGATAAGTACGCATACAATAATTTTTTCTTCAATATCGAGACGATTCCAACGTGCCATTGGATTTATGTATTAATATTAAATAATTAATGAATCCAATGAATCCATTTATTCAAATAATGTTTCATGTTTGTTTATTGGAATCATGTTTGCAGTCGTCGGATTCGTTTCCTTTGAATCATTTTTGAAAAATACGCCCCACAAAGGTCAAAAGAGCGTTTCCGCACAGCTACCATTGCATTAGGCTAAGAAAAGAAATTAATCCAATGTTTTGCGCAATGATTTATGATTGTAGAGAATATTCCATTCAACATTCAAGTCTTATTTAATTCCTTTTTTCCCCTCATCCGTTAGTAGCCAACTTTTTTCTGTGTATTCTTCGTGCATTTTTAATTTGCGTTGCGATCAGCAGAACCATTCTCTCGTATTTTGTCAAGTGATTCTTTTCAACTCTATGAAACATTTAAAACTGAGCAATGCGCATTCTACATTTCGAGATTCGTTTTTTTTTAATCGTTCAAGAAGGTTCAGTCAACGGTGACAGTTCATCAAATAAACAGCGGGAACCGTGCGTTACATCATGTGACTTATTATTCCATTTGAATTATGGAAGATCCAAGAATCTGCGTATGTTTAGATAAAAATATTTTTTGCAAGAAAGAACTGGATGTCGCCGCATAGTTTATTGCACAAGTGACAAACGCCGATCACTCGTTGCTCCATCATTTGATAGAGGTGATCATCAAACTTCGGTTCGAGCAAAAGAACTTTCGCGTTCGCGAAACGTAATTCCGTCTGAACTCTGCCACATTTTCAAATGTTTAGAATAGGAGCCCTGATAACCCGGCACTGATGGGTCTCCCAACATGTACGAAACGGCGATTCTGATTGGCCTAGAATTCCAGAATTCTATTGCTTTCCATTTAAAAGATATTGAGAATTAAAAAATTCGGCTAAGTAGCTTCGTTCCGAACATCGTCCAGAATCTGTAGTTGCCGGATGCACCACCTATACTGTCACCCTGTATATTATAACTAGCTTTTCCCCGCGACATTGTCAGCGTGGATTTTAGCATTTGATTAAGACAGGAGATAAGCAAATACAGAAAAAAATAAGAAAGAAACAGCAAGGTAGACTGATTGAGGAAAGTGTTGGGTTGGTTGTTTACAGAACTATATGGCTTTGAAATATAGTTCGGTAGACAACATTGTATAATTGATGGCCTTCGGCAAGCACATGTAAGTTTTTGGCCCTCGATACTTTCGAACAGTCCACAAATAGTTGACCATGCGAGAAGCGCGGAGTGCCCAAATGCATTCCCACCACTTTCAGGGTTTAGCCCTGTGACTTATCAATTGTCAGGAAAAGTGTCAATTTCAATGGGAATTGCAGCCCTTTGAGTTGAAAAAACTCTATCAGCACCAAACGGTGTCATTTAGAAACAGCTATTATACTTTCTGATATGATTCAGAAACCTACGTGATTATTCTGTTTCATAAGTAAAAAGGTGGTTCAAGGATTGAACTGGATTGAACAAGGATTGAAAATTAGGAATGGCGACTTACCGCCAGAACCACACATTCCAGCTGCTTCCTCCTTCCATTTCAACGCCTCACAAAATCTACACTCTTTACTCATCCTTTCCATTTTTATTAGCTTTTGACCGTAATTAAGAGCCGATTCGTATTCTAAATCAGCGTATTAAAAAACGATCCACGTGTTCATAGTGGACATTTGCCATCGCTGTGCTACCTTTTCAGCAACCACACGTCTGCGAGCTTCGGCTTCCTCGACAGTTTCAGCAGCTCGCTGTGACGCTAGATAATTAGCGTGTTGCTTACTCCGATAGTCAGACTGCCCCGTCGTTTCAGCAGCTGGCAAGCTGGCTTGCCGCTCAGATTGCTCTTCTTTGCAAGAATGCGCTTGTTGCAGTGTCTCGGCTCAACTTGCTCATTATGCCGTGCTTGGAATTGTTGTGGTGTCTCTGAAACTCTCAAGCGGTTTGCCCCTCACCTTGCTCTTTACGTCGAGCTTGAAATTATTGTGGAGTCTGAAGCTCTCAAACTAGCCTGCCGCTATGCTTGCTCTTTGCGGCAAGCTTTACATTGTTGTGGTGTGTCTGGAGCTCTCAATCCGGCTTGCCGTCCGCGGTTTTTTCTCCGATAGTCTGACTGCTCCAGCGTTTCTGTAGCTCTGCGAGCCGATTGGCGCCAATCATGCTCAATCCCTCTGATAAGGAAAGGTTGCGAGGTCGATCTCTCCGATCTCTCAATCTTCGGAAAAATTATTTTTCTTCGCGAGATGATCTAAATGTTTTCGAGATGCTAGTTTATCGGTAAGTTGTTGCTGACGAGCGGTTGGGTTTGGTTGGGCTTACACCCAAACAACCGCTTTAATGGTTGAAAGTCTGAAATTTAATGTACATATCCCTCTAAACGAAAAATAAACAAAATAACTGACACGGGTGGATGGGCGATCGGGGCTCGGCTCCGGCGATACTTCAAGTTAAGTAGACTTGTGCATGGCCAATACTCGGAGCGGTAACCGCTTGCCGTACACCGGCTGGTGCATTTACCAGTGAGCATAAGGCCACCCTTCTGGTACCAAGGTGTAGATACTTAAGTTTGTACCCCACAGAATTCGAAGAACTTGGGGCCGTCTATACCACTACGGGTTTTCCACAGTTACGCCGTACCCACGGCAAATGCGGCATAGTGTAGATTAAGACGGCTATGGATGCAGCGGAAGTTTGGTTACATTAGCAAAGTGCGGGTAGAATGTGATTGGAATGGGCGCGTAGTATCAGAGGACGACGCGTCTTGTGCATACCCCTTCACAAGTCGCGTTGTATGACGCGGAGGACATATGTGTCAATTAGGGGTGTGCGGGTAGCAGAATTGGTCGGGTCGGGTCGGATCGGGTAATTAGACATTGATTCGGATCGAGTACCCAAGTCGTTCGAGTACCCGTTTCACATCGGGTAGTCGATAAGCCAGAACAAAATTTCAATTTTCATTTTATAATAGATAGCATCACGAAAACGGACGAAATAGACTACAGCTTTATGTGCTCTACCCTTGCCGATAGGTTGGAGATAATAAGAAATAAAAGCAATTGATTGAATCATTTTAATAGTTTTGTTATGTGTATATTTACAATTTTTCCGGCATACTTCTTTCAAGGCACTTGCATTTCAGGAAATATCGAGATATTTGAATGTCGAAAACCCGAATAAAAGCAAGATTCTTCATCAAATTTTCATTAATTATTTCTAGTGCTAACTGGTAATTTCGTCGATTCTTTGATCTTAATTCAAACTTTTTGTTATTTTTATTCCCAGAAAAAACTTGTTTTTCAAACGCTTATATCTCTGAAACTAATCAAGATATTTTCAATTTTGAAACGTCAAATGGAAGGTACATTCTTCTCGCTTCGAATAAACGCAGGGCGTTAAAATTTACCCACTCGGTGATTTTTTCTGAAGTTTTCAGTGCCAACTGGTCTTTTTGGGTTTTTTCTCCATTAAAAACCCACGTTACAAATTCAAAACTTTGAGGCATTTGCCGGAACAGAAGATATTTATTGTAAATTTGTTCCTTTCGCACACTTTTCAGTGATGCCAAAACGCCACTTTCCCGCGCTATTACGATACTATCCGCCAAAGTTGACCTTTTTCACTCCATCGTAACACGCACGCACGCACACACACACACACACACGCGCGCGCGCGCGCCACATGGGGAGTCTTAAACCCCTACGTGGCGCGTCCCCAGGTGGCGGATAGGGGAGGCCCTCTATATAAATATAGACATGGATGTGGAAATATCTATATAGAGATAGATATACATATAGAGATAACTATCTGGATATAGATATGGATTTGGAGATGTCTTCATAGATATACAGGGTAGGAGGCAATTAAAATACCTCCCGTACACAAAACAGATACGGGGAATAAACCTTGACAACAAATGACTATGGGAAGTCCAATAAAGGATGTACCGATTAGGGTCCAGGGGCACGGAACCCCAGTACCGGCGCCTCCAGGGAGTGAGCAAGCGGGATCCGGGGTGTCGTCATCGAACAACCGCAGTACCATGGAGTTTGGCCACTTGGCCTCCATGGCGCACAATGTTCCAAGTAAAGAATAGGAAGAGGAAGGTGGAAACCAAAAGGGGATTATGAAGTTGATGGAGAGGCACGGAAATACGCTGGAGAGCCTAGCCTCTTTTATTCAGCAGAAGAAAAACCTCCACAAAGAGATCCAGCGGTGGGTTTCTATGCTTACCAGTACTTGGAAAGGTATAGAGGACCTGGTAACACGGAGTGCAAAGCCACAGACGGCAACGTCGACTGGAGGTACGCAAACCACGCCGACCATAAGTCAAGCGAAATCGACTCTCCCTAACAAGGAGAGGAACGAAGAAGGCATGGACGGTACCTCGACGCGAGTAAGCAAGGCGGAGAGGAGCAAGCGGGTTACACCGATGTCCACCGAGGGAAAGGAGCCGAAGAAGCAGTCGAAGGAGCCATTGGCTGTTCAACCCGAGGAGAAGGGAGGTGAGAGATCAGAGCAAAATTGGCAGTCTGCGAGAAAGAAGAAAAGATCGCACATGATATCCCAGAAGCAGCCTCAAATGAAGCCGCAGAAACCTTGCGAACGGCCGACTCTGCCCAACGCTCTCGTCATCCACAAAAAGGGTGACTTGAGCTATGCAGAGATCTTGAGTCGTAGAAAGATGGATCCGGCGCTCAAGGATGCAGGTGAATGCGTCCAAAAGGTACGCAGAACGAAGGCGGGAGATCTGCTGATCGTTCTGAATAAGGAGAGCTCAGCCAAAGCACCGGAATTACGAAACCGATTCGAAGGTGTTCTTGGCGAATCAGCAACGGTCAAGAGTAAAGTCCGTAGAATTGATCTGGAGATCAAGGACCTGGAAGAGGACGCGACGAAGGAGGAGATATCGACGGCCGTGCAGTCTTGGGTCCGGACTATCCAGCCACGGAACTCTCTCTTAAGTCTCTGCGTAAAGCATATGGCGAGACGCAGACCGCGGTAATACGACTCGTGGTGCCTGCTGCCCGAAAACTTTTGGATACTGGAACCATTCGAGTCGGCTGGTGTAATTGCAGAATCCGAGACGTGGTGAGACCAGTAAAGTGTTTCAAGTTCTGGAAATTTGGACACTTATCACGGAACTGCAAAAGCAGCGTTGACCGGGCTAAAGACTGCATCAAGTGCGGTAATACTGGTCACAAAGTTGCCGAATGCACAGCAAGCGCAAAGTGTGTCATATGTGCAGAAGCGGGAGATGGTGCACCCACAGCCCACATCGCAGGTAGCAGCCGATGCCCAGCGGATACGCGGGCTCTCCACGCTCTCCAGACACTCCAAAAACGATGTTAATGAGAGTACACCAGCTCAACCTCAACCATTGTGAGGCCGCACAGGCCCTGCTCATGCAAACTGTGCGCGAGCTGAAGCCTGACTTGGTCATACTCTCGGAATCATATAGACATCTAGACACGCAACCCTGGGAATCTGACGCAAGTGGGAAGGCCGCAATTTGGTCCTGCGGAAAGCTTCCATTTCAGGATCTTGCGAGTCGGATGGAAACTGGTTTCGTGAGAATAAAAGCCAAAGGAGTTCATTTCTACAGATGTTACGCACCGCCTAGCCTGACGACTGATGAGTTTGAGAATATTCTCGACAACTTAGTCGCAGACGCTAAACAACGCTTCACGGTAGCCATAGCCGGAGATTACAACGAGTGGGCTGTGGAATAGGGTAGTAAAGTGACGAACAGGAAGGGCCAAGCCCTGCTTGAGCCAATGCCCTTATTGGATATAGTACTACTCAACGCAGGTACAAAGCCCACTTTTGTTAAAGGTGAAGCCTCTTCTATAGTGGACCTCACTTTTGTGAGTAGTAGCCTGGCGAGAGGAAACCAGTGCCACTGGGTAGTCAGTGATATCTACACTCACAGTGATCATCAAGCGATTCTCTAGGAGATTCGCGGAGACTTCAGCAGAACAGCGAAGACAACGAAGACAAATGAGAAGGGCTGGAAAGGGAAAATGTTTGACGCGGACTTGTTTCGTGAAACTTTTGACACCAGCCCCCTCGCAGCGGAAGGTGCAACCGAGAAGGTCGAGGTGGTCATACAGAGGTTCACCGAAGCATGCGAAGCCACAATGGCACGGAAACGTGATGTCGACTTTCGACCGGCGGTACACTGATGGAGCGAACAAATTGCCGGCCTCTGAAGGGAGTGTCATCGAACTCGCCGCTTAGCGCAACGAGCTCGAGGCAAACTCTCGTTCCCCGATTTGAAAGAACGGCACAGGAAGGCGCGCTTGAAGCTTAAAAAGGCTATCAAGCAAAGTACAGCTGAAAACTGGAGCGAACAGCTCAGCGAGGTGGAAGATGCTCCCTGGGACAGGCCGTACAAAGTGGTAATGACTCGGCTGAAAAGCCAGCCAATGCCATTGCCTGCGGATGCAGCCCTGCTGGAAAAGATTGTTACTCATCTGTTCCCTGAGCAACCCGAGGAGGACTACCAGCTCGAGGAGGACGTCGATGAGGACATCCCACCCATTACTGAAGAAGAACTTCTTACGGCGATTTCCAGGGTAGGCAACAATGAAGCCCTCGGCATGGATGGGATACCGAACATCGCACTCAAGGCAGCGATCAAGTTGGCACTGGCAATATTCCTGGGCATGTACAATGCGTGTCTCAAGGAAGGAATTTTTCCGGACAAGTGGAAGTGGCAGGGGCTAGTGCTCCTCGCGAAAAGCCACTCGCGAAGAAGCCACCGGACGAACCTTTATCCTATCGTCAGCTTTGTATGCTGGATACCGCCGGAAAGAACTTCGAGCGCATCATCCATAACAGGTTTAAGAAGGTCGTGGACCCTCTACTGGCGGAGGGCCAGTTTGCCTTCAGAAAGGAGCGCTCTACTCTGAATGCTATTAACACAGTGGTGAAGCAGGCGCAGGAGTCGACTGCGGGGAAACGGTGAATAAGAGGGTCCAAGGAGTACTGTGCAGTTGTCGCTCTCGACGTCAAAAAACGCTTTCAAGTTGGCGATCAGGAAGTGTATCGTGGATGCCTTAGAACCATTAGAGGTACAATGGTACCTACGGAGAATAGTGGCGCGTTACCTATGTAATAGGTGGCTCATGTACGACACAGAGAATGGACCGAAGACGTATAGGGTGACTGGAGGAGTTCTCCAGGGCTCTGTACTTGGACCGCTTCTGTGGATCATCTGCTGCTATTACAATTGCCGAAAGGAGTGTCCATCAAAGCGTTCGCAGATGACGCGGCGCTGATTGTCATCACCAAATTCCTGGAGCAAATCACCGCGCTCTTCGGCGAAGCTTTCGCCAAGATAAAGGAATGTATGTCTTCTGTTGGACTGGAGCTTGCAGCTCACAAAACAGAAGTACTCCTCGTGTCCAGCAAGAAGGTGATGGAAAGAGTGACGCTCAGGGTTGGAAACGCCGAAATCACATCCCAACCGGTCATTCGGTACCTGCATGTTATTGTCGATGCGAGGCTGAACTTTAAAGAGCAAACCGAGCAGATCAGCAGAAAGGCCTCTGTGGTGGCTACTACACTGGCGCGGCTCATGCCTAATGTCGGTGGCCCCAGACAGAAGAGGAGGAAACTGCTGTGTTCAGTAACGACCTCGGTGCTCACCTATGGCATACGCATATGAGCTGATGCACTGAAAATCCAGGAGTGTCGCAGGGAGGCTGCAGCAACGTATCGCGTCAGCGCCTTGAGGGTAGCCCGTGCATTTCGCACTGTCTCCGAGGACGGTATCAACGTTATCGCGGAAATGCTCCCCATTGAGGTGCTCGCCGAGGAGCGTAGATCGAAGTACCAGCAGAAGGGAGCTAGAAACCCTAGTTATGCAAGGAGACAGCAACCAGTTTCAACCAGTGGCAGACGATGTGGGATGCCTCTACCAAGGGAAGGTGGACACACTGACTAATCCCGGGGGTGGAGATATGGGTGAACCGTCCACACGGGAAACTTAACTATTATCTCACTCAAGTGATCTGAGGACACGGCTGTTGCCGGTCTTATCTCTATAAGTTTAATTATCAAGATTCCCTGGACGCCCAGCATGTGTAGCAGTCGAGGAGAATGCTGAACATGCATTGTTCCAATGCCCACGTTTCAGTGCCTCCCGCGCGATAGTCGAGGATCAGCTGGAGACACGCATCACCCCGGACAACCTGGTGGAGTTGATGCTGGGGTCAGCAGACGCATGGACAGCGGTATCGGCTTATGCTCTCGCAGTAATAAAGGAGTTGCGACGTGCAGAACCCGCGAGGAAGAAGACAACGCCGGAAGACCAGACAGTCATACATGAAATAAGCGACACGAACCCCTAAACGACTTATACCATCTCGAGTGGAACGGGGGATGTAAGGTCGTTTGACAACACTGCAGGAAGAGCTATGGCTAAGGTCTCTCCCGCGATGTAGTACCTAGCGGTCGTCCCGCGGAAGAATTTGCAAGGCCGCAGAGGAACAGGGGTTTTTAGTCGGTGCAAGCCCGACACACAGCAATTATTTGCTACGGTGCGGAGGTATTTTCCCACTAAACCTCACTAAAACACACACACACACACACACACAGACACACACGCGCACACACACGCGCGCACACACACACACACACACACACACGCGCACACACACACGCGCACACACACACGCGCACACACGCACGCACGCACGCACGCACGCACGCACGCACGCACACGTAATGGAAAAGTGAGACGAAAAAATATGTTTACAGTATTGTCATTTGTTCGTTTGATCACCGTCTTCGAGTTTTCGTTTTCTCCCATTATTCGATCGATACACCTAGATAAATAACAAATATACATATAAATAATAGATACGGATCTCCGAATCGTTTAAGAATACTCGAAGTCTACGAATACCCTGTTGTCCCCGTAATTAATTCATTCAAAATAAACTGGATCCCGAGGATCACCGATACGAGACCGAAGATTCAACATCGCCATCAGCTCCAGAGAAACAATAAAGAGCACGACTTTAACGACCCAAGCAACACGACAACAGAGTTTCAACATCGTTCCACAAAATTCAAAGGCTTTCATCACGAGTTCGACGACTGGACGAGCGCAAAAAATTTACCGACAACAGCGATTCGACTACGAAGCATCGATTACCATGCATCCGATCATCGTAGTGTAAGTGACGGAACATTTATATATGAAAACCCTCCAAAGCCAAATTGAGATTAATGTCGAACGAAGAAGAGCGTAATAAATTATATAGATTACCTGGTAGACATGTACTATCGCGATTATTAGAAGCTGTCTTCGACAAGCGTCGGAAAGGTGAAGAAAAATATGAATGAGAAGAACCTAGTAAAAAACGTCCTATAACAGACACTAGCCCCGACGATACTTCAAATTCCCAAAAATCTATTGCCAGACGTGCTGTAACAAAACGCACAAAATTTCGAACTACTGCGGATCGAACCGTAACATTTTTATCCGATTCAGATCAATCTTCCGATACTGTAGAAACTAGGCGTGGTCGTGAAATCGATTTACAAGAATTTTCCCTGTTAGAAACTAACATTGAAAATATGGCGCGACCAGTTTTAAACGAGAATGAGTTTATGACATTGAAAGAGGCTCGAAGTCTCATACCGCGATTTGATGGAACAAAGCCCGAAGAGGTAGAAGATATAATAGAAGCGTATGAATACGCAAACTGTAGTATTGCGGTCGCAGACCAACAAACCCTAGTAAAATCCGTATTGACAACAAAGGTCGTAGGAAAAGCGGGAAAAGACACAATATAAACAGATAGATTCATACAGACAATCTAAAGAAGAGATGACGGCATTGTTCGGGACGCGACGTACCATAGGCGCATTACAAGTCGATTTTAATACATGTAGGCAAAGAGCCAACGAAAGCGTGTTAGCTTACGGTCAACGACATGAGACGATTATGATAGCACTGGTAGATGCTAGCACAGCAAAAGAAGAGACTGCAGCAGGAAAGAAAACAATTGAAACATATGTCCGACAATTAGCCCTTCATAATTTCGAAAGAGGGCTCCGACGAGAGTTTCAGGTTATAGTAAAAGTCCGAGGGTTTAAAGACCTCGGAATAGCTTTAAAAGGGGCTATGGAAGAAGAGAAATCCGTACAGGGAGGAGAGGCAATAAATAGACAAACCCACTGGGAAAGACGCGCGCCTGTGACGTGCAATAAATGTCATAAATCTGGGCACGTAGCGAAATATTGTCGCATTAGCACACCCGCGTACGGACGATTTAGCCTCCCGGCACCAGCGAAAAATGTGCATCAAATAAATTAAACTTGCTTGTAGCTTATTTAGCATGTCTGAGCAACTGTTAAAACAACAAAATTCCGAGACAACAAAATGCATTTTGCACATTCAACGATTTCTTTTTCTCGGTGTAAGTTCGCCATTGTTGCGGCCTCCACCTGCTTAGCCCCTCATCTTGCCTATCTATTAAATTTATGCCTGCGTAATGGCTACGTCCGAATGTCATGGAAGCAAGCATACGTGCGTCCTTTGTTAAACTCCAACCCGCCTTCTTCTCCCCTGGATACCAGACCTATCGCAAATCTGCGTGAGACCTAAAAAATCCTCGAGAGAATTGCCCATGATCAAATTACCTGTTACTTTCGCCAACATAAAATACTCGATGATAGACAGTCTGGGTATAGGACGCGGTACAGAACGCAGACGGCACTATTGCGCTTATGCCATAATATTAGAAAGGCCGCATATGGTAAGCAAATAACAATTTAAGTTTTGTTTGCTTTTACTAAGGTATTTGATACAGTATTGCACACGCTTTTATTGTCGAAATGAAGAAATATAGGTTTTTCAAACAGTGCCATCGATTGGTTAAGCTCCTACTTAACAAATAGATCGCAGGCTGTTCTTGACGACCAGGGACTTTGCTCGAATTGGCTGTACACAAAGTCAGGCGTTCCGCAAGGCTCTGTGTTGGGCCCGTTGCTGTTCTCAATATTCATCAATGACATAAGCACAAACTTGAAATTCGGACTACACGTGGTATTCGCTGATGACACACAGATTTATTTAAACTGCTCCCCTACTGAAATCATCTCAGGTATTTCAAAGATGTCCCATGATGTACGGATTATAGCCAGATATGCCTCAGAAAATGGACTCAAACTCAACCTCTCCAAATCTAAAGTACTACTTCTAGGCACCAGGAGGTATATCAGCCAACTAAGAACTATGGCTCTGCCCCCTATTATGATTAACAGCTTTATTTTACCATATGTGAGCGAGGTTCGAAATCTGGGTGTCATTTTTAGACCCGACCTGTCGTGGCGGGCTCATGGCGTTTCTATCTCAAGAAGAGTCAATTTTTCGTTGCACAAATTAAAGTTTCACAGTTTCAAAGTTTCTCTTCTCTTCTCAAGCTTGCTCTTTGCGGCGAGCTTGATATTGTGTGGTGTCTTTGAGGCTCTCAATCCGGCTTGCCGTCCGCGATTTTTTCTCCGATAGTCTGACTGCTCCAGCGTTTCTGCAGCTCTGCGAACCGATTGGCGCCAGTCGTGCTCAATCCCTCTGACAAGAAAAGGTTGCGAGGTCGATCTCTCCGATCTCTCAAAACTCGAAAACATTATTTTCCTTCGCGAGATGATCTAAATGTTTTCGAGATGCTATTTCGTCGGTAAGTTGTTGCCGTCGAGCGGTTGGGTTTGGTTGGGCTTACACCTAAACAACCGCTTTAATGGTTGAATATCTGAAATTGAATGTACATGTCCCTCTAAAAGCAAAATAAACAAAATAACTGACACTGGTGGATGGGCGATCGGGGCTCGGCTCCGGCGGTACTTCAAGTTAAGTAGAGATGTGCATGGGCAATACTCGGAGCAGTGACCGCTTGCCGTACACCGGGTGGCGCATTAACCAGTGAGCGTAAGGCCAATCCTTCCGGTACCAAGGTGTAAATACTGAAGTTAACGTCTGTATACCAGAGAATCAGAAAAACTTGGGACAACAGTAGTGGTAAATAGGCCGGTTCTAACCCAGGGATCTCAGGGCGGAGCGGGGCGGGGGTCCAGCGCGGAGAAGCCAAGTGCGCGGGTATGGCAGAGGGGGGGGGGGGGAGAGATCGCCGGGCACGTGTGACGTCACAGAGGGGCCATGTGGTCCGCGGAGCGACTAGCGGGAGGGGGAAGCCGCCGTCGATGAGTGTTGTGTGTGTGTGTGTGTGTGTGCGTGCGTGCATGCGCGCGCGCGCGCGTGTGTGTGTGTGTTTGGGTGGAAAGAAGGGGGGAGGGGGTAAAAAGAATGCTTTGAATTAAATGACAATAAAACAATAGTTTATTAATAATGAAATTAAACAATGACCGTACATAGTATATACTATACATGAAATCTTTGGTGTGTGTGTGTGTGTGGGTGTGTGTTGCCTGTTTTTTCATTTTTTCTAATTATTTTATTTTCAATATCCGCAGCGGAACAGTTATTCGGAAACATAACAAATCATGCATCTTATTAATCTATCAAACATAATTATATTTTGGATCATACTAAAGATAATACTAACCATCGACCCAGTACAAGTTCATGCAGGTGGGACATATGTCGCACATGCAAATTTGGTGTGTCGGCCCGCCACAGTTCGTGGAAAATATTCCCCGGATATTGATGAATCGTTCGCTGAAGTGACCACATTTTTGGATAAGTCTATCAACCGTGTACCGAATATCGAAGTAGCACGACACACAACATGTTGCCCGATCATTTTCGGTGAAATATTCATAGTTCATACAACACATGACGTCCCGGTTTGACCGATTTATTTGGCGCTGGTCCACTATGACTTCACGCAAGTAATGGAAGCCCTCATCTGCGGTGTTGCCCAATCTACAATCCACTGATTCGGTATCACTTTCCAGTTCGATTATTTTCGCCAATTTCATATCGTCGTCTGCAAGCACTGCAATTTCACCGTACTCATCATTGTCATCATGCATCTTATTAATCTATCAAACATAATTATATTTTGTATCATACTAAAGATAATACTAACCATCGACCCAGTACAAGTTCATGCAGGTGGGACATATGTCGCACATGCAAATTTGGTGTGTCGGCCCGCCACAGTTTGTGGAAAATATTCCCCGGATATTGATGAATCGTTCGCTGAAGTGACCACATCTTTGGATAAGTCTATCAACCGTGTACCGAATATCGAAGTAGCACGACACACAAAATGTTGCCCGATCATTTTCGGTGAAATATTCATAGTTCATACAACACATGAGGTCCCGGTTTAACCGATTTATTTGGTGCTGGTCCACTATGACTTCACGCAAGTAATGGAAGCCCTCATCTGCGGCGTTGCCCAATCTACAATCCACTGATTCGGTATCACTTTCCAGTTCGATTATTTCCGCCAATTTCATGTCGTCGTCTGCAAGCACTGCAATTTCACCGTACTCATCATTGTCATCATCGGCGATATCAATAACTTCTTCTTCGTCTACCCAAAATGCACTTCATCGTCATCAGCGATATTCACTACTACCTCCACGTCATCATCGACGAAATCGGTCAATTCGATTTGGTTCGACATTTTTTCTTCACTTGTTTTTCGTTTTCAGACTCTTTCACAATGACACCTCGGAGGTTGGAGACTGGAATGACGAAAACTGCTGTTCCGATCCTTCTTCAGATTTAGATTTTTGGATCCTCGTAGGGTTATAGTAGGGTGGGAGGATGGTCAACAGGATGTGTTAATACTTTTCAACATTCGTTGGGACTTGTAGAAAAAAAACCTTCCAAGATGTTGCATCCTGGTCAGGGACAGACGAAACGGTTTTTCTTAACTATCTCTGTGGGATAGGCATCTGATGTCCAGAAAAGTGTGCACTCGTGGAGGTGAAAACTGGCCGGGCTCGCCAAGCATTGACTTCCACGATCTCCACAGAATAGCGTCTAGGTCATGGAGACTAAACTACCGAGATCTGGTTTGCATCCCTGAATGATAACATATATATATTGCCACGTGTTCCAGTATGTATGAAGTCCAGCCTGTCACGAATCATAGGGCTCTTCGCAGAGCAACATCAAATCTATTCAAGTGACACTTGAGGCTATACAGTTCTTACCAAATCAGCCACATTCTTCAGGCATTTTTTTTCGTCGTTGACGTTCGAAGCCACCCTCCAAGCATAGGCAACATTTTTTTATTACATTCCGCTCAAGTAATGTCTCGGATGTCCAAAACACATTTACGAAGACGAGGTATTTATTACAAAAACGATCAACTTTAGGGATCTATATGTGTTGTTAGGGATCTACGGCCGGAGCGTTTTTTAGGCTTCGACCGCTGATCCCGCTGCATGTACCATTGAAGCACAGAAGCACTCGCGATCTGGGATACTCACAAAATACTTTTTTTTTGCTCCCATTGAACGCCGACCGGCTCGTTCTGTGTCTGTATTTATTTTTCATGCTTTCCACGATAATAGATATCAATGTGATATTAACAAAAGCACAAATATATTAGACATACAAAAATATTTTCTGATGGGAGACCATTTTTAATCATCGACATCGCTCAAAAGTGGCCACACGTTGAATGACGCAGTGAGTTAACATAATCTCTCTGGGAAGACTTTTCAACTCGTTAGTATGGAGAACAACAATGAACCATCAGAAGAAATCTTGCACAACCAAGCCACGCTCTTAAGTTCGATCGACGACTTTGCCGTGTAGGAGCAACAGATCGTTGAGTTCATCGAAGTACTGAAAACACAAGGGCGAATTAAGCGCCAACGATTATCAACTAAATATCAATAGTCATTGATAGGCCAAATACGGCATCTGGAAGGATTGAAGTAGTCCACGTACAGTAATTTTATATGCATGGGTGCAGGACACAGCTGTGGTGGGTTAATGTGGCGAGAAATCGACTTGAACGCATAATGGTCTATACTTTAACCCCTGCTCGATGAATTTCAACAACGTGGAAGTGGTTGAGCTTTACGAAAAATACGTAATCTTACAATAAATGTAAATAAGCATAAGTCAATCAGCGTTGAATGTTATATCTCATTGCCACGGGAAATGATGATTATGAGGGCTGCGATTAATGTGCAATCAAGAGATAATACACGTTTCGTATGGGTGACAGTCGCATCTTTATACCCAGCTACACGAAACAGTGACCACGCATCTTCTTACATTCATTATTCAACGGTATTGAATCTATCGAATATTGGATTCCCACTGACTATAGGTAAAATAAAAAAAAATTGTTTTTCAAAACAATTTATCCATCAATGTGTATACCACCAAAGAAGACATTGCTCCGATACGCGTGGCTCAACATAAGAGAAAGAAAAGCATACCAATTTGCTATACATACAAGATACCGAGCATAACAATGTATGACATTTTACATAGCTCAATAACCTATCAAGCCTCGTGAGCGCAGAACTAAACAGAGGCAGCCATTAATATATATATATATATGCCATCGGTGTGTGAAGTTAACATAATTACTATATCGTTATATGTGCTAGACGAATTAAACAACAATCCATTATTTCACAGATGTTTGCATTACGTTAGATCAGAGGATAAACTGCAATCACATGAGGTCGATTGTGGAGCAATAAAGCACTGCACCATCCGACTATCGAATGATACCAATAAGTGGCTCCAAATCATCAATTCGAATCGGAAAGCACCACATCCATTTACTGTATATGTTTATTTGGAGTGTTTTTTTACTAATGATAGAGAGTAGATGAGAGTGTGCAAAAGACTGATGAGAAGAACGTAGCAGAGGATATGTGTCAATATCGAGAAGTATTTAGTATTGATTACCACATGTGTTTTTCATATGACGAAAGTAGATACATACATGTTTAGGGAGACGACGGTGACGTCACAGGTGTGGTGTAGTGGGTATCCCGCGGCGGCGCGTGGTGGGGGTGTCTGGCGGTCGCGGTTGCGTCTCTGTGACATGTATGGGGAATTAGTGGTGGGCGGAGTCAGCGGTGTAGGAGGGGTGGAGGGATTGGGGCCTTTTCGGGAGCTCGTGGCTAAGTGGGGGTGTTTTCGAGCTGCTTTTCCGAATAGACTGACTGGTGGTGTCTTCTGCATATATCGAGGACCTGTTTACCGCTAGAGCAAGCACGTGGGGGCTACGCCGCGTGGATCGTACAGGGGAGGAAGGTCTTACACGGTGGGGATAGGGAGCTTCAGGTAAAGAAAAAACGCGATGATTTACGTGAATACATGTATCAAAGTTTTTATTCAACATTTTGTCCGTTCATACATATTGTGTGTGTGTGCGTGTGTGTGCGTGTGTGTGTGTGCGTGCGTGTGCGTGCGTGCGCGTGCGCGTGCGTGTGCGTGTGCGTGTGCGTGTGTGTGTGTGTGTGTGTGTGTGTGTGTGTGTGTGTGTGTGTGTGTGTGTGTGTGTGTGTGTGTGTGTGTGTGTGCGCGTACATGCAGATGTGAACGTCGGCGTCTATCACACCTACTTGAAAAATGAATGCAGTAGAAATGCTGGATGTGAAATACAGTTCTCCCCCATAAAACTTATTTTATGCAGCTGTAGTAACAAAGAGGTGCGCTCTTCCAAAATGTCACTACATCCGGGTTTTGTTTTCATTTCCACAGGTAACACCGAGGTATTTATATATGCAAAGTACTCAATAATGCGTGCATGCCACCGCACGACTTTTTGTGTGAAAACCCGACATCTTCCACACTTATACTCCCCTTTGAATGGGTCATTTCGTTTCCATGCCTCCCCACTATTCTTATAGTATTACAATATAAGAACACTATAGTGTGGACCTATAGTGCACTCCTAAGATAGAGGAAAAATATGGGGAAAAGATTCCCGAATGAAAACGACTTCTACCACCACAGGTTTCACACTACGAATCGAGCAGTCACTTTTGCCGACATCACCTCTTGGAACTTCCGTTGTGAACTCACGTGAAAATGGCCGAGAACGTTCCACAATTAGAACAAAATCTGCGCGATCAAGCCGCCCTTGTAATTTCCGCGGAAGGGTATACAGTGTGGCAGCAACAATATGATCAGTGTATAGAGTCGTTGGAAACACAAAGTCGAATTAAGCGACCACGATTATCACTCGGAAATCGACGATCATTGGTAGCAGGAATCGCTCGCATAGAAGGTTTAAAAAATGCTCTACGCAGACGATTTTTACATGCAGGCGCGGGACACAGTGATCGCGGTTTGATCTGGCGAGAGATTGATACCGCGTTCGAAAATCGTGTCCTAACTGGCTGCGTCATCAATAATGATCATATTGAACCTCGTCAGTTTCTTGAAGAGGCGTGTGATATGATGCCTTCACACGTGCAAGACATTACCAACAAACACTTCAGTGTAAAAGTGAATACAGTTTTCAATGGTGAATTTGAGTCAGGTGACAAACGTGCAACTCAACGTATCAACACGAAGAACTTTGAACTTTTTACTACATCCAATTTACGTGAGTGGTATACACAACGAGTTGTTAAGCCTACTCTAGCATCCCTCGAAGATTTTCAAAAACGGGATAGCGGATGGACATTGTCGCGGATATTGAACTTAACTTTAAATATCAACAAATACAATCCAATGCGTGCCGGATGTCAAACTGTTTTGTCGCGGGAAATATTCATGAAGAAAGCGGTGGTGCATATAAAGTCTAAGGATAACGCATGTTTCGCGTGGTCAGTGGTCGCTGCTCTTTATCCAGTGGAAACAAACGTGCATCGAGTAACTTCATATCCACACTACTCATCTGTACTGCAGCTTCAGGGAATTTCTTTTCCAATGACTCTCAATCAAATAAAGAACTTTGAATCGCAAAATGAAGTTTCCATCAATGTATATACAACGGAAAAGAAAAACATCGTTCCAATTCGAATATGCGACCAAAAGCTGGATAAACACATTAATTTGTTGTACGTGGAGGATTCCTCGGACCACAACGTGGGACACTTTGTATGGAAAAAAAATTTATCCCGGTTGGTGAGCCCGCAGCTGAGCAAAAGAACCGGCAAAACACACATCTGCGATCGGTGAGTAACGAAAAGCATACTCGAGAATACACATATGAGCAAGTATGTACTTCAATAATATAATTCTTTCCATCGTTTTGTTATAGGTGTTTGCACTACGTTTACACGGAGGCTAAATTACGATCGCACGAGATGGATTGTGGAAAAACAAACGACTGTGCCATTCGATTACCTGGTGAAATGGACAAATGGCTAGCGTTCGAAAACTTTCAACGAAAAGAGCGACTTCCATTTGTGATTTATGCGGATCTCGAGTGCGTTTTGGCAAATGTTGACAACAAAAATATACGGCAACAGCACGAAGTGTTTAGCGTAGCGTACCACGTACATTGCTCGTATGACGATTCGTTATCGGGATACTACTCGCGGCGTGATGCCAATTGCATACCATGGTTTGTTGAGAACCTTAAAAATTTAGCTTTGCGCATCAACGATATTCTATCGGATAGTGTTCCCGTGGTACTTCTAACTCCGGATGAGCGGGAAAAATTTCGAAGCGCTGCTCAGTGCCATATATGTGAAAAACCATTTGCCGAAGACGACATACGTGATCGTGATCATTGCCTTCTGACCGGATGTTATAGAGGTCCCACCCATTCTAACTGCAATTTGAATTACCACCGGTATTTTTTCATTCCGGTATTTTTTCATAATTTGTCCGGCTATGGTGCACAGCTCATCATCGAGGAACTAGCCACAGCATTCGAGAGGGAAACCACTGTGCTGCCCATAACTAAAGAGGAATACATTTCTTTTACAAAAACATTTCGAACGGCAGACAAGTCACATCCGATTCAATTACGCTTCGTTGATTCATACAAATTTCTCAATGCAAGTCTGGATGACCTGGCCTCATTTTTGACAATGGACAAACTAAAAATTTTACGTTCGCAATTTCGTGACATAACGAGCGATAGTTTCATCCTATTAACTCGAAAGGGCGTCTTCTCCAATGAATATATCGATAGTGTAAACCGATTGGAAGACTATCACCTACCACCACGAGACGCATTCTACAGTACTTTGACCGGTGACATTGTAAGTGAGAACGAATACGCTCACGCCAAGAATGCATGGGAACGGTTTTCTATTCAAACGTTAGGTGAATATAGTGACTTGTATTTGAAGACCGAAGTTTTGTTGCTGGCCGACGTTTTTGAGAACTTTCGCAATACCTGTATGGAGCGTTACAGGCTTGACCCCGCTTATTACTATACTCTCCCGGCTACACATGGGATGCAACGTTAAAACATACATGCGCTAACTTCGGATTGCTCACCGACATTGACATGGTATTATTTGTTGAACGTGGTATACGCGGTGGCCTGAGTCAGTGCTCAAATAGGTATGCGCGCGCCAATAACAAATACATGGAATCATTCGATCCATCAAGGTCCTCATCATACTTGATGTATTTCGATGTGAATAATTCGTATGGATGGGCAATGTGTCAACCTATGCTGATTTTCGATGGGTCGATGAGTTGTCGACATGCGATTTATCATCTATCGCGCTAGATTCACCGACAGGTTACATTCTTCAGGTTGACTTAGAGTACCCGGTATGTCTACACGATGCGCACACGGACTTACCTTTTTGTTCAACACACGGTAAACCACCTGGTGGACAATACGAAAAACTCCTTGCAACCGTGCATAACAAGGAACGGTATGTTATTAATTATCGCAATCTGCAGCAGTGTGTACGACACGGTCTCAAAATCACCAAAATTTATATAATACTCCAATTCTCCCAATCGCCCTGGCTACGAACATATATCGAGCTGAACGTGCAGTTCCGAACCCAAGCAAAGAATAATTTTGAAAAAAATCTCTATAAATTGATGAATAATGCGGTGTTTGGGAAAACAATAGAAAATGTGCGCAATCACGTAGACGTCAAGATTTTAACACGGTGGGAGGGCAGGTACGGTGCAGAGATAATTATTGCGAAACCAAATTTTCATAGCCGGAGTGTTTTTTTCAGAAAAGCTCATTGCTGTCGAATTACGCAAGCTCGAGGTGAAATTCAATAAACCAATATATGTGGGTATGTGCATACTCGACATATCGAAGACATGTTTATATGATTTGCATCATGAGTACATGGTGCCTCTGTATAAAGAAAAATGTACAGTGTTGTACACCGATACGGATAGTCTAATATACAACATTGAGTGTGAGGATGTGTACGACGACACGAAGCGTAATATCTATCGTTTCGATACGAGCGAGTACCCGGCGAGCAATGGGTATGATATACCGCTTGTCAATAAAAATGTTCCCGGACTTATGAAAGACGAAAATAATGGGTGGATAATGACGGAATTTGTCGGGGTTAGAGCAAAAATGTATGCAGTGCGAGTCGATGGTAAAGACGTTACGAAGAAACTGAAGCGTGATAAGAGTAACATCGGGGCGAGAAAGATCTCCTTCGAGGATTACACGAAATGCTTATATGACCAGATCGAAATGATTGGTCAGCAAGCATGCATACGATCGATGCTGCATGAAGTGTACACCACCAACGAGACAAAAATTGCTCTAAGTCCGCGCGATGACAAACGGTATGTCATACCTGGAACCACGAAAACGTTGCCATTATAGGATACAATCGTAGGGTGTATTTTTTAAATTGTAGATAAGCTTGTAAAATAATTGTAAAAAAGCTTGTTCTGCAAATAATCAACCCTGTGAGAAACGACGTTTGTAAATTATCGCGTTTGTCTTTTGTATATAATAAATTGGTTCATGAATTTTTCAACTAAGAAAATTGAGAAGGGCCCTTTGTAGTTTGGCGAATCACCTAATTTTTCCTCACACTCTCCTGACACGCTTCTACGGGAGAGAGAGAAAGAGAGAGAGGTGTCATAAAATTTAAAATATTTTTATTGTCCGCTTCACATCAGGTTTGCTCATTCAGCTATTGTGAGTATTGTCGAAAGCCAACCCCATTACAAACATTCGATTATTACGCTGCTACAATACTTTTTCAATGAGATCAATTTCGACATATTCGACATAATTTCGACATATAAGTAGCTCCTGATCGTACAAATCACCTGCAACGGCTCCATCGTTATAGCCCGTCAGATGAAATGCTACAGACTTCGCGATTTTCTCTCGATATATGGCAAATATTTTCGCCGTCCAGTTCGGTGCGTAATCCTTTCAGAATACACTCTTAAATTTACTGATTCTTAACACTCTTTATTGTCAATTTTTTACTTACATAATGATGCGGTTTAAATTTTTTGAAATGGGGTCCATGAAAAACATGTTGTTGTGGCAGCTTCTCATTTTCAACGTTGATGCTACTCAGTTTCACCTGCCTTATCGTATAGTGTACAGAATCATCAGGCGCATCTACTAGGTTATCAAGAATACTGATCTACCTATAATTACTACGTATCCTAAATTGCATTCGCATCTTATTCCTCACTGCACGATTGAAATACTCACAAATGGATGCTTTTAAATTGCTATACCCAGAATACAGGCGAAAATTATACGTTTTTTATTAGGGTTTTAAAGCAACCATTATAAAATTATTTTCCCGGATCATAGTGCAAGTTCTGCGGTATGCGTCCCCTTGACAAGTGTTGACGTCACTGCGGTTCCTGCATCATTACCATTCTTACTCCGTAGGCGTACGGCCGAGGCAAATTTTGAGACAGTATCGATGACGGTTAGGTGAAATTTATGTTTGGAGTTTTTACGCGCGTACGATGAAATATCGACGAGATCAGCTTGCCATGGTTCATCCAAGCCGCGAATGTTCACAAGTAAAAGGTCTAGTAGCGTCGAGTTCATCAACGCTTCGCACAACGAACGAGTTTTTTATTTGAAGCACTTAAAGTAACGCTACCGACTTTGTTCTTCGATATTCGATATTATGTTCGAACGATAATTCGAACCATCTTACGAGGAGCTAGCCCACGATCTACGCGGCGAAATCCGAGAAGTACTCGAAACTGTTAATATTTACGCAAAAATCGGCACAAAATCGTGTCAATTATCCATAGACGCTTCAGTTAAGATAGAGCGCATCGTCGCCGTGCAAGGGTATGGTGGGGATGCGAGATCTTGGAAGGTTAATTTTTTCTACACTTCCCGACTAATTCCTACATGTTGAATAGGAAAACCGTGTACACGTCCTATTGGCCATCCCCACCATACCTCAATCCTATGAGGATCCAAAAACCGAAATTTCAAAAAGTATCGTGAACGCAGTTTTCACCATTTCAGTCTCCAACCTCCGAGGTGTCATTCTGAAACGAAAGAGACGCAGAACGAAGAAAAGTGAAATAATGGTTAGCCAAATTCGGGAAGTGATCGATCTAGTCCTTGATGATAATGAAATGGAGGTGGTGGATATCGACGATAATGACGACGAAGTAGAAGCTGTTGATATCGCCGATGATAACGACGTACAAATTGTTGATATCGCCGTTGATGGGAACGACGAAGTAGATGTTGACAACGCCGATTATGACGACGAAGTAGAAGTGATCGCTCGTGATGACATAGTACTGCTTGAAATAGACGAACTGGATAGTGATATTGAACAGGCAGATTCCGCATACGGCGGTGGGTCGGATAATGAATACCATAATGTGCGAGAGGACCTACTGGACCGGCGTCAGCTTAATCGGCTGAACCGGGAAGCCGTATTTTGCGTGAATTATACATACTTTACCGAAAATCATCAATCAAAGTATTGTGTTTCGTGCTACTTCGATGTACGGGAAATGTTTGAAGGACTTCGCAAAAGATGTGGTCACTACAGCGAACGCTTTACGTATACAGGGCTGATTGTGAGTATTTTCTTTTTACTTTGGTATCATTCTAAATATCATTGTGTTTGACATATTGATAAGAAAAATGCATGTTTTGGTTGTTTCAGAACGACTACCGCTGCGGATCTTTAAAATAAAAGAATAAAAAAATTAAAAACCGACACACACACACACACACACACCAAGGTTTAATGCATAGCATACACTATGATTATGTAATTGTTTAATTTTGTTATTAATAAACTATTGTTTTATATGCCTTCAATTCATATCTACTTTGCGGATCAGCGTTCCTGTCGTGAAGTTTGGTGATGGGTATCTCCTTTAGTATAAACTCGTTGGTGGGTGTCTTGAGCCCTTGCACGGCGACGATGCGCTCTATCTTAAGAAGCGTCTGTGGATAATTGACACGATTTTGTGCCGATTTTTGCGTAAATATTGACAGCTTCGAGTACTTCTCGGATTCCGCCGCGTAGATCGTGGGAGCTCCTCGCAAGATGGTTCGAATTATCGTTCAAGCTGCCTCGTGCGGTATACCAAGTCATCCCAGTGTTCCATCGGAAGGACAAAGTCGGTAGCGTTACTTTAAGTGCTTCAAATAAAAAACTCATTCGTTGTGCGAAGCGTTGATGAACTCGACGCTACTAGACCTTTTACTTGTGAACATTCGCGGCTTGGATGAACCATGGCAAGCTGATCTCGTCGATACTTCATCGTACGCGCGTAAAAACTCCGAACATAAATTTCACCTAACCATCATCGATACTGTCTCAAAATTTGCCTCGGCCGTACGTCTACGGAGTAAGAATGGTAATGATGCAGGAACCGCAGTGACGTCAACACTTGTCAAGGGGACGCATACCGCTGAACTTGCACTTTGATCAGGGAAAATAATTTTATAATGGTCGCTTTAAAACCCTAATAAAAAACGTAACATTTTTGCCTGTATTCTGGGTATAGCAATTTAAAAGCATCCATTTGTGAGTATTTCAATCGTGTAGTGAGGAATAAGATGCGAATGCAATTTAGCCTACGTAGTAATTATAGGTAGATCGGTATTCTTGATGACCTAGTAGACGCATCTCATGATTCTGTACACTATACGATAAGACAGGTAAAACTGAGTAGCATCAACGTTGAAAATGAGAAGCTGCCACAACAACATGTTTTTCATAGGACCCCATTTCAAAAAATTTAAACCGCATCATTATGTAGGTCAAAAATTGACAATAAAGAGCGTTAAGAATCAGTAAATTTAAGAGTGTATTCTGAAAAGATTACGCACCGCACTGGACAGCGAAAATATTTGCCATATATCGAGAGAAAATCGCGAAATCTGTAGCATTTCATCTGACGGACTATAACGATGGAGCCGTTGCAGGTGATTTGTACGATCAGGAGCTACTTATACCAGGTGTGTAAGTATGAAACCGGAATTTTTGTACAGAAAAAACACGTTTATTGTAATGATATGATACAAATAACTGGAGATGGCTTCTCGGGTCACCTTTAACTGATCCGCCAGTTGTTGTTGTGTTTGAGCGTCGTCTTCGTCCAAAAAGGCTTGCAGGTCAGCGTCTTCAAACTTTTTCGGTGGTCTTCCACGTTCTTCGTTCCTCACGTCAAAATCGCCACTTTTGAACCGTTTGAACCACTAGAAACACGGTGTTTTACCGAGAGCATGCTCACCAAACGCCTCCACAAGCATTCGATGCGATTCGGCTGCGGTTTTCTTCAGATGAAAACAGAAAAGTAGTGCTGTCCGCAAATCGTAATTTGTTGGCACAAAACTCGACATGTTTATCTCTAATAAACTAATGCTACTGAATGAAACTCGTGTTATTGTGAGTTGGAAATCTTTGTCGGATATCAATACAACAACAAGACACCGCTGACGTGATGTGTCGGTAACTGCATCGACATCTAGCGCCACCTATGGGCAAATTCCGGTTTCATACTTACACACCTGGTATGTCGAAATTGATATGTCGAAATTATGTCGAATATGTCGAAATTGATCTCATTGAAAAAGTATTGTAGCAGCGTAATAATCGAATGTTTGTAATGGGGTTGGCTTTCGACAATACTCACAATAGCTGAATGAGCAAACCTGATGTGGAGCGGACAATAAAAATGTTTTAAATTTTATGACACCTCTCTCTCTTTCTCTCTCTCCCGTAGAAGCGTGTCAGGAGAGTGTGAGGAAAAATTAGATGATTCGCCAAACTACAACGGGCCCTTCTTCATTTTCTCAGTTGAAAAATTCATGAACCAATTTATTATATACAACAGACAAACGCGATAACTTACAAACGTCGTTTCTCACAGGGTTGATTATTTGCAGAACAAGCTTGTTTACAATTATTTTACAAGCTTATCTACAATTAAAAAAATACACCCTCCGATTGTATCCTATAATGCCCGCATGGCAACGTTTTCGTGGTTCCAGGTAAGATATACCGTTTTTCATCGCGCGGACTTAGAGCAATTTTTGTCTCGTTGGTGGTGTACACTTCATGCAGCATCGATCAGCATGCTTGCTGACCACTCATTTCGATCTGATCATATAAGCATTTCGTGTAATCCTCGAAGCAGATCTTTCTCGCCCCGATGTTACTCTTATCACGCTTCAGTTTCTTCGTAACGTCTTTACCATCGACTCGCATTGCATATATTTTTGCTCTAACCCCGACAAATTCCGTCATTATCCGACCATTATTTTCGTCTTTCATAAGTCCGGGAACATTTTTGTTGACAAGCGGTATATCATACCCATTGCTCGCCGGGTACTCGCTCGTATCGAAACGATGGATATTACGCTTCATGTCGTCGTATACATCCTCACACTCAATGTTGTATATTAGACTATCCGTATCGGTGTACAACACTGTACATTTTTCTTTATACAGAGGCTTCATGTACTCATGATGAAAATCATATAAACATGTCTCCGATATGTCGAGTATGCACATACCCACATATATTGGTTTATTGAATTTCACCTCGAGCTTGCGTAATTCGACAGCAATGAGGTTTTCTGAAAAAACACTCCGGCTATGAAAATTTGGATTCGCAATAATTGCCTCTGCACCGTACCTGCCCTCCCACCGTGTTAAAATCTTGACGTCTACGTGATTGCGCACATTTTCTATTGTTTTCCCAAACACCGCATTATTCATCAATTTATAGAGATTGTGTTCGTAGCCAGGGCGATTGGGAGAATTGGAGTATTCTATGAATTTTGGTGATTTTGAGACCGTGTCGTACACACTGCTGCAGATTGCGATAATGAATAACATACCGTTCCTTATTATGCACGGTTGCAAGGAGTTTTTCGTATTGTCCACCAGGTGGTTTACCATGTGTTGAACAAAACGGTAAGTCCGTGTGTGCATCGTGTAGACATTCCGGGTACTCTAAGTCAACCTCAAGAATGTAACCGGTCGGTGAATCTAGCGCGATAGATGATAAATCGAATGTCGACAACTCATCGACCCATCGAAAATCAGCATAGGTTGACACATTGCCCATCCATACGAATTATTCACATCGAAATACATCAAGTATGATGAGGACCTTGATGGATCGAATGATTCCATGTATTTGTTATTGGCGCGCGCATACCTATTTGAGCACTGAGTCAGGCCACCGCGTATACCCCGTTCAACAAATAATACCATGTCAATGTCGGTGAGCAGATCGACGATAACGCATGTATGTTTCAACATTGCATCCCATGTGTAGCCGGGGAGAGTATAGTAATAAGCGGGCTCGAGCCTGTAACACCCCATACAGCTATTGCGAAAGTTCTCAAAAACGTCGGCCAGCAACAAAACTTCGGTCTTCAAATACAAGTCACTATATTCACCTAACGTTTCAATAGAAAACCGTTCCCATACATTCTTGGTGTGAGCGTATTCGTTCTCACTTACAATGTCACCGGTCGAATGCGTCTCGTGGTGGTAGGTGATAGTCTTCCAATCGGTTTACACTATCGATATATTCATTGGGGAAAACGCCCTTTCGAGTTAATAGGATGAAACTATCGCTCGTTATGTCACGAAATTTCGAACGTAAAATTTTTAGTTTGTCCATTGTCAAAAATGAGGCCAGGTCATCCAGACTTGCATTGGGAAACTTGTATGAATCGACGAAGCGTAATTGAAACAGATGTGACTTGTCTGCCGTTCGAAATGTTTTTGTAAAAGAAATGTATTCTTTTTTAGTTATGGGCAGCACAGTGGTTTCCCCCTCGAATGCTGTGGCTAGTTCCTCGATGATGAGCTGTGCACCATAGCCGGACAAATTATGAAAAAATACGGTAATGAAAAAATACCGGTGGTAATTCAAATTGCAGTTAGAATGGGTGGGACCTCTATAACATCCGGTCAGAAGGCAATGATCACGAACACGTATGTCGTCTTCGGCAAATGGTTTTTCACATATATGGCACTGAGCAGCGCTTCGAAATTTTTCCCAATCATCCGGAGTTAGAAGTACCACGGGAACACTATCCGATAGAATATCGTTGATGCGCAAAGCTAAATTTTTAAGGTTCTCAACGGATGTAGTGACATTTTGGAAGAGCGCGCCTCTTTGTTACTACAGCTGCATAAAATAAGTTTTATGGGGGAGAACCTTATTTCACATCCAGCATTTCGACTGCATTCATTTTTCAAGTAGGTGTGATAGACGCCGACGTTCACATCTGCATGTACGCACACACACACACACACACACACACACACACACACACACACACACGCACGCACGCACGCACGCACGCACGCACGCACGCACGCACGCACGCACGCACGCACGCACGCACGCACGCACGCACGCACGCACACACACACACACACACACACGCACGCACGCACGCACGCACGCACGCACGCACGCACGCACGCACTCGCACACGCACGCACGCACGCACGCACGCACGCACGCACGCACGCACACACACACATACACACGAACACAATATGTATGAACGGACAAAATGTTGAATAAAAACTTTGATACATGTATTCACGTAAATCATCGCGTTTTTTCTTTACCCGAAGCTCCCTATCCCCACGGTGTGCGACCTTCCTCCCCCGTACAATCCACGCAGCGTAGCCCCCACGCGCTTGCTCTAGCGGTAAACAGGTCCTCGATATATGCAGAAGACACCACCAGTCAGTCTATTCGGAAAAGCAGCTCGAAACCACCCCCACTTAGCCACGAGCTCCCGAAAAAGGCCCCAATCCCCCCACCCCTCCGACACCGCTGACTCCGCTCACCACTAATTCCCCATACATGTCACAGAGACGCAACCAGTGCAGCCAGATCGCGCGTAAAAGTTACCCCCTCTCTAGTCTCTTGCGCGCCGATCACACAATCATAGTAGCGCGTGTCCGTGAGCGAGCGACGCTCGGGACATCTTCGGCAAGAGCCGAGCGGGGTCGAAGTTTCCCGACCGCGCCTTTGGCAGCTACACCAACACATGGACGCTGAGCACGTTCATGTGCGGCCAAGCCGAAACGAAGGCTTCGAGGGAAAAAGCAATCTGAGCACGACTCGCGCGTGACGTCACCCGACGACACGCGCGAGGCTTTTAGATGATTTCAATGCTTATTTAGCTCTTGATTCTGTGCGTTATTAATGTATACAATGAAATGTATCGCGCACTCTGATCGCTTATTTTTTTGGTTTATATGTGAATTTAAATATAATAATAAATCAAATTACAACTTATTCATCTTCTGAAAAATTGTTTACGCTTTACTCACACCCGTCCTTATGCCAAATAAATTATAATTCATAAAAGTAAGCGGAAATATATTTATATTCGTATTATTATCTTAATTCTCATACTTTCATCAAGCGATAAAGCATTATCCCCAAAAACAAGCCAATCATCCATCCGGCCGCGAATCGTAAGTACCAGAAAGTGCACATATTCTACAAGCGATGAGATGGTCCCGTTGGTAGCGTTCCTGGCTTCGGTCCGCAGGGGCCCCTAGGGCAAATTTTTCTCTAAATTTTTCATAATTTCTCATAATTTAGTCATATTTGAGATTTTCGGAGAAAAAATGATTTAAAACAGATTCAAGTATTGGTGTATTTCCAAAAAACACATTTTTTTTTACTGAAAATTCATGATTTCTCATTTTTTTCTCCGGAAATTTCTCTTTTACCTATGACCTGAGGCTGCGGAGATATTCGGAGAAAAGTTAAAGATAAAAATAAATGAGATTTTCGTAAAAAAACGTATTATTGTTATTTTTTTTCGGAAATTTCCCTTTTCCTTATTACCTGAGTGAACGGCTGCGGAGATATTCGGAGAAAAGTTATAGATGAAAAAAATTAGATTTTCGTACAAAAAACTTATTACATTTTTTGATCCCTCATAATTCTGAGAAATAATGAATTTCCGAAATTTTTGCAAACGTTATTTTCCTTAAGAGGTAACACCACTGTAACGGCCTGCCACGAAGCGTTTTAGATAAATAATACTTGGGGTAATTATTAAGCATATATTGAAGTATATTGCAAAAAAATGTTATGGGAAAATATTACAAAATGACGACACTGCAGCAAATTCTTCCGAGGCACGTTGAACTTAAGGTGCTCTGCGGCACGCAGTATAACTTGTGCCAATTTTAATCTGGACAAAATAATTTTTTAAAAATTAAATCTCGGTGAGTGTAGCTAGTGAAAACCACATAGGGGATTTTAGAAATATTGATTTTTGAGTAATTGCCGAGTATGTGACTAAAAATGTTCATTTTTTTAAGACAGTTATTTGTTAATAAATATTGTTTAAATTAACTTATCAAAAATCCCCTACGTGGTTCAGTAGCTACACTCATGTAGACTTAATAAAACGAAATTCTTTTTTTTAGATTAAAATTGGCACAGTTACACTGCGTGCCGCAGAGGTTCGACATGCTTCGGATAAATTTCTGCAGTGTCGCCATTTTGTAATATTTTCGGATAAAAATTTATAGCAATATACTTAAATATATGCTCAATAAATACCGCCAGTATTATTTGTTTATCACATTTTCTTCCGCCAAAAAAAAAATATCAAAAAATACGCTTCATGTAAGGCCGTTACAGTGGTGTTACCCCTTAAAGTCTTCATTTAATTTCCGAGATTTTCCCGTGATCATAATTAAAATGATGAAATATTCGGAAAAATTCGGAGAAACTCGAATATTTGCGTAAAAATAATTGTCCGCAAAACTCCGAATCCTTCATATTTGTTCCAATTCATAGAAAAATTTGGAAAAATTTTGCGGAAAAAATCGGAGTTTTTCAGAAAAAAAATTGCACTAGGGGCGCGGGATCGTTCCGCGCGCTCAATGCTTTTTTTAAAATTGTTATTACTATTAATTCTTATTTGATTAGTTATTTTTATTAGTTATCATTATTATTTTAATTAGTTATCTTTTAGTGTCGAAAAATTTATCGCGCACTCTGACCGCTTATTTTATTAGTTTGTACGTTAAATTCAATATAATAATAAATCTAAATTACAACTTATTTATCTTCTAAAAAATTGTTTGCGCTTTACTCACACCCGTCCCTATGCCAAATAAATTGTAATTCATAAAAGTAAGCGGAAATATATTTATATTCGTATTATTATATTAATTCTCATACTTTCATCAAGCGATACAGCATTATCCCCAAAAACAAGCCAATCATCCATCCGGCCGCGAATTGTAAGTAGCAGAAAGTGCACATATTCTACAAGCGATGAGATGGTCCCGTTGGTAGCGTTCCTGGCTTCGGTCCGCAGGGGCCCCTAGTGGAAATTTTTCTCCAAATTTTTCATATTTTAGTCATATCTGAGATTTTCGGAGAAAAAACGATTTAAAACAGATTCAAGTACTGGTCTATTTCCCAAAAACACATTTTTTTTTACTTAAAATTCATGATTTCTCATTTTTTTCCCGGAAATTTCTCTTTTTCCTATGACCTGAGTGAACGGCTGCGGAGATATTCGGAGAAAATTTAAAGATGAAAAAAAATGAGATTTTCGTAAAAAAAACTTGATATTATTTTTTTTCCGGATCTTTTTCTTTTTCCTATTGAGTGAACGGCTGCGGAGATATTCGGAGAAAAGTTGTAGATGAAAAAAAATAAGATTTTCGTAAAAAAAACTTATGAAATTTTTTTATCCCTCATAATTCTGAGAAATAACGAATTTCCGAAATTTTTGCAAACATTATTTTCCTTAAGGGGTAACACCACTGTAACGGCTTACCACGAAGCGTTTTAGACAAATAATACTTGGGGTAATTATTAAGCATATATTGAAGTATATTGCAAAGAAATTTTATGGGAAAATATTACAAAATGGCGACACTGCAGCAAATTCTTCCGAGGCATGTTAAACTTAAGGTGCTCTACGGCACGCAGTATAACTTGTGTCAATTTTAATCTGGACAAAATACATTTTTTTAAATTAAATCTAGATGAGTGTAGCCAGTGAACCACGTAGGGGATTTTAGAAATATTGATTTTTGAGTAATTGCCGAGTATTTGACTAAAAATGTTCAATTTTTTTTAAGACTGTTATTTTTTAATAAATATTGTTTAAATTAACTTATCGAAAATCCCCTACGGGGTTCAGTAGCTACACTCATGTAGACTTAATAAAACAAAATTCTTTTTTTTATATTAAAATTGGCACAGTTATACTGCGTGCCGCAGAGGTTCGACATGCTTCGGAAGAATTGCTGCAGTGTCGCCATTTTGTAATATTTTCGGATAAAAATTTATAGTCATACACTTAAATATATGCTCAATAAATACCGCAAGTATTATATGTTTATCACATTTTCTTCCGCCAAAAAAAAAATATTAAAAAATACGCTTCCTGTAAGGCCGTTACAGTGGTGTTACCCCTTAAAGTTTTCATATCATTTCCAAGATTTTCCCATGATCGTGAGTAAAATGATGAAAAATTCGGGAAAAATCCAAAAAAATTCGGAGAAACTCGGATGTTTGCGTAAAAATAATTGTCCGCAAAACTTCGAATTCTTTATATTTGTTCCAATTCATAGAAAAAATCGGAAAAATTTTCCGGAAAAAATCGGAGTTTTTCGGAAAAAAAAATTTGCACTAGGGGCGCGGGATCGTACCCCGCGCTCAGTGCTTTTTTTTAAATTATTACTACTATTAATTCTTATTTGATTAGTTATTTTTATTAGTTATCATTATTATTTTAATTAGTTATCTTTTAATGTCGAAAAATTTATCGCGCCCTCTGACCGTTTATTTTATTAGTTTGTAGGTTAATTTAAATACAATAATAAATCTAAATTACAACTTATTTATCTTCTAAAAAATTGTTTGCGCTTTACTCACACCCGTCCCTATGCCAAATAAATTGTAATTCATAAAAGTAAGCTGAAATATATTTATATTCATATTATTATATTCATTCTCATTTACTTTCATCAAGCGATAAAGCATTATGATAATGCTTTATGGCTTGATGAAAGTATATGAGAATGTTCGTGGCAGGCCGTTACAGTGGTGTTACCCCTTAAGGAAAATAATGTTTGCAAAAATTTCGAAAATTCATTATTTCTCAGAATTATGCGGGATAAAAAAATGCCACGAAGCGTTTTAGACAAATAATACTTGGGGTAATTATTAAACATATATTGAAGTATATTGCGAAAAAAATTTATGGGAAAATATTACAAAATGGCGACACTGCAGAAAATTCTTCCGAGGCATGTTGAACTTAAGGTGCTGTGCGGCACGTAGTATAACTTGTGCCAATTTTAATCTGGACAAAATTTTTTTTTAAATTAAATCTGGATGAGTGTAGCTAGTGAACCACGTAGGGGATTTTAGAAATATTGATTTTTGAATAATTGCCGAGTATTTGACTAAAAATGTTCATTTAGACTTAATAAAGCAAAATTCTTTTTTTTTAGATTAAAATTGGCACAGTTATCTGCGTGCCGCAGAGGTTCGACATGCTTCGGAAGAATTGCGGCAGTGTCGCCATTTTGTAATATTTTCGGATAAAAATTTCTAGCAATATACTTAAATATATGGTGAATAAATACCACAAGTATTATTTGTTTATCACATTTCCTTCCGCCAAAAAAAAAATTTCGAAAAATCCGCTTCTTGTAAGGCCGTTACAGTGGTGTTACCCCTTAAAGTCTTCATATAATTTCCGAAATTTGCCTGTGATCGTAATCAAAATGATGACATATTTGGAGAAATTCGGAGAAACTCGGATATTTGCGTAAAAATAATTGTCCGCAAAACTCCGAATTCCTCATATTTGTTCCAATTCATAGAAAAATTCGGAAAAAATCTAAAAAATTTTTCGGAAAGCATTATCATTTAAATTAAATTTTAAGCCATAAAGCATTATCATAATGCATTATCATAATGCTTTATCGGTTGATGAAAGTAAATGAGATTGAATATAATAATATGAATATAAATATATTTCCGCTTACTTTTATGAATTATAATTTATTTGGCATAGGGACGGGTGTGAGTAAAGCGCAAACAATTTTTTAGAAGATAAATAAGTTGTAATTTAGATTTATTATTGTATTTTAATTAACGTACAAACTAATAAAATAAGCGGTCAGAGTGCGCGATAAATTTTTCGACACTAAAAGATAACTAATTAAAATAATAATGATAACTAATAAAAATAACTAATCAAATAAGAATTAATAGTAATAATAATTAAAAAAAAAAAAACACTGAGCGCGGGGTACGATACAGCGCCCCTAGTGCAAATTTTTTCCCGAAAAACTCCGATTTTTTCCGGAAAATTTTTCCGATTTTTTCTATGAATTGGAACAAATATGAAGAATTCGGAGTTTTGCGGACAATTATTTTTACGCAAACATCCGAGATTCTCCGAATTTTTTTCGATTTTTTCCGAATATTTTATCATTTTATTCACGATCACGGGAAAATCTTGGAAATTATATGAAAACTTTAAGGGGTAACACCACTGTAACGGCCTTACAGGAAGCGTATTTTTTAATATTCTTTTTGGCGGAAGAAAATGTGATAAACATATAATACTTGCGGTATTTATTGAGCATATATTTAAGTATATGGCTATACATTTTTATCCGAAAATATTACAAAATGGCGACACTGCAGCAATTCTTCCGAAGCATGTCGAACCTCTGCGGCACGCAGTATAACTGTGCCAATTTTAATCTAAAAAAAAGAATTTTATTTTATTAAGTCTACATGAGTGTAGCTACTGAACCCCGTAGGGGATTTTCGATAAGTTAATTTAAACAATATTTATTAAAAAATAACAGTCTTAAAAAAAATTGAACATTTTTAGTCAAATACTCGGCAATTACTCAAAAATCAATATTTCTAAAATCCCCTACGTGGTTCACTAGCTACACTCATCTAGATTTAATTAAAAAAAATTTATTTTGTCCAGATTAAAATTGGCACAAGTTATACTGCGTGCCGTAGATCACCTTAAGTTCAACATGCCTCGGAAGAATTTGCTGCAGTGTCGCCATTTTGTAATATTTTCCCATAAAATTTTTTTGCAATATACTTCAATATATGCTTAATAATTACCCCGAGTATTATTTGTCTAAAACGCTTCGTGGCAGGCCGTTACAGTGGTGTCACCCCTTAAGGAAAATAATGTTTGCAAAAATTTCGGAAATTCATTATTTCTCAGAATTATGAGGGATAAAAAATGTCATAAGTTTTTTTTACGAAAATCTTATTTTTTTTTCATCTACAACTTTTCTCCGAATATCTCCGCAGCCGTTCACTCAATAGGAAAAAGAAAAAGTTCCCGAAAAAAAATAATATCAAGTTTTTTTTACGAAAATCTCATTTTTTTCATCTTTACATTTTCTCCGAATATCTCCGCAGCCGTTCACTCAGGTCATAGGAAAAAGAGAAATTTCCGGGAAAAAAATGAGAAATCATGAATTTTAAGTAAAAAAAATGTGTTTTTGGGAAATAGACCAGTACTTGAATCTGTTTTAAATCGTTTTTTCTCCGAAAATCTCAGATATGACTAAAATATGAAAAATTATGAAAAATTTGGAGAAAAATTTGCACTAGGGGCCCCTGCGGACCGAAGCCAGGAACGCTACCAACGGGACCATCTCATCGCTTGTAGAATATGTGCACTTTCTGGTACTTACAATTCGCGGCCGGATGGATGATTGGCTTGTTTTTGGGGATAATGCTGTATCGCTTGATGAAAGTATGTGCATTAATATAATAATACGAATATAAATATATTTCCGTTTACTTTTATGAATTATAATTTATTTGGCATAAGGACGGGTGTGAGTAAAGCGTAAACAATTTTATATAAGATAAATAAGTTGTAATTTAGATTTATTATTATATTTAAATTAACGTATAAACTAAAAAAATAAGCGATCAGAGTGCGCGATACATTTTTTTGTATACATTAATAACGCAGAGAATCAAGAGCTAAATAAGCATTGAAATCATCTAAAAGCCTCGCGCGTGCCCCTCGGGTGACGTCACGCGCGAGTCGTGCTCAGATTGCTTTTTCCCTCGAAGCCTTCGTTTCGGCTTGGCCGCACATGAACATGCTCAGCGTCCATGTATTGGTGTAGCAGCCGAAGGCGCGGTCGGGACACTTCGACCGTGCTCGGCTCTTTCCGAAGATGTCCGAGCATCGCTCGCTCACGGACACGCGCTATTATGATTGTGTGACGGGCGCGTAAGAGACTAGAGAGGGGGTAACTTTTACGCGCGATCTGGCTGCACTGGACGCAACCGCGACCGCCAGACACCCCCACCACGCGCCGCCGCGGGATACCCACTACACCACACCTGTGACGTCACCGTCGTCTCCCTAAACATGTATGTATCTACTGACGAATCGATATCATAGTATCAATCACATCACAGCGCTGATTCCATATCATGGTTTGTGGCAGAACTGGAAAAACTAGTGCTATGCATAAAATACATTATCTACGAAAATTAATGATTGCCAAGAGTTAATTCTAATACGTTCACGCAATAATTGTGTATTCAGTCGTCATCAACCAATCGAGGTAGAAGTTGAATTACTGAAGATACAATGGCGTATGCCTCACATGATATTAGATGACATCAATAAATTATCATTACTTCGAACATTGGAAAGTAGGCGATACTTGAATATGAGTTTTCGCTCTTGGGATGTATACGACTGTCCACCGCTTCAAAGTACAACAGAAGATTCATGGACCGTAAAAGCTGCCTCCCAACTAGAGAAACCAAAATATACAATTGGTGCGGCGTAGACTGGTAAAAAAGATAATCTATGGCAAAGGACATTATATTATTCACCGACGGCAAACTCACAAGTGCTAAACTTTATCTCAATTCAGCATTCTTTTCTCAAGATGACTCGAGTTTGGACTTCAAAAAAGTTTCGGCATTTTGTTCAATATGTACTCTCGATTTTGTAAATACCATTATGACTGCAATGGTGATCGTTCTTTACTAACCATCGCCAAGTCTTAATGCAACGGCCCTCTCACGGTTAATGATTGATCGCATCAGAACGAGCCTGTGAAACATGCTACCGTAGATGTGTGAATAGAGTTCGAATGCAAAGAAGTTTCACCACTGAATACAACTGCATAGTGTTTTAATCTGACATGATCGCGCTGTTGAATATTGTCTATTAACGGACATTATCCGTAAAATTGTATACATCAGCAAAATTCCAGGTGATACGAATCGTCATGGTTGATTCGCAATCATCATGGTCTAAAGTGGCATATGGAAACGGTCCATATAGCATGGCTGAACATTTAATAACAGCTGCAGTTGAAGATTCAACGAAAGACGACGTGCGTCCTATCGTATATGTTAAGGGTCATGAAAAACGAGAATGGCTAGCTGATATGCTAAATATGAAAAATGATCTATTCATTTGGTTGTTGAATATGGACCTTAACGATATGGATGTCTCAAGTAAATTAGATGGAAGTTTTATTCTTCGATCTGAAAAGCATAAAAACAATTGTGCCTTAGCAAATGTATTTATAATCTCTAATTGGTGGCTGAAACATGAAGATTCATGCAAATAAAAGAAATGTAACATTATGTACTTTTTATTCTCCTCACCCCGTACTTAGTTATGTCAGCATCATCTGATATCGGATTGTGCAACTGAATACGATATTACTTTCGAAAGTAAAACGCAATTTTTTGTATGAAATTTGATTGAAAATAAATTAATATAATCGCCCAATGATGATCGACGACATTCATCGGTATACGTTCGATAGATGTTCATGAGCCGTTTGTTGGAAGTTTGTGAGGCATTCGAAGATTTTCGACAGTCGATCGTGAAACGTTCCAGAGACTTCCGAAGACATTCATAAGACGTTGAAGACATGCACGAGGGGTTTAAAGAGTTTTCAGAGATTTTCTACGACGTTCATGAAACGTTTCAAGATGTTCGTGAGACGTTCAAGAGATCTGTGACGATATTCATAATACGTTCAAAGACATCGATGAGGGGTTCGAAGACGTTTAAGAGACTTTCAAAGACATTCACGAGAGGTTTGAAGGCGTTCAAGAAACTTTCGAATACGTTCAAGAGACTTTGGACGACATTCATAATACGTTTGAGGACATTCTTGAGGGGTTCGAAGACGCTTAAGAGAGACTTTCAAAGACATTCAGGCAGGGTTGGTCCGAAGACATATATAAAACATTTGAAGACATTCAAGAGACGTTCGAAAACATTCATGAGACGTTTGAAGACATGCATGAGGGGTTTAAAGAGTTTCAGAGACTTTCTACAACGTTCATGAGACGTTTGAAGATGTTCGTGAGACATTCAAGAGACTTTCGAAAACGTTCATCAGAAGTTTGAAGACATTCATGAGAGGTGCGACGACCTTCAGATACTTTCGAAGACATTCAAGAGATCTTTGACGATATTCATAATACGTTTGAAGACATCGATGAGGCGTTCGACGATGTTTTAGAGACTTTCAAAGACATTCGTGAGGGGTTTGAAAACGTTCAAGAAACTTTCGAATACGTTCTAGAGACTTTCGACGACATTCATAATACGTTTGAAGAAATTCTTAAGGGGTTCGAAGACGCTGCACAGACTTTCAAAGACATTCACGAAGGGTTCGAAGACGTTCAAGATACTTTTGACGACATTCATAATACGTTTGAAGAAATTCATAAGGGGTTCGAAGACGCTTGAGAGACTTTTAAAGACATTCACGAGAGGTTTGAAGACTTTCAAGAGGTTTTCGAAGACGTTCAGAGATCTTCGACGACATACATAATACGATCTTCAACAACATCTATAAACCGAAGACTTTTATGACGTTTGCGTTTTGCTGGAATTGTTTGGGTTTGTTTGGGATTATCACAGTTTTGCTGGAATTGTTTGAGTTTGTTTGGGTGAAAATCCCAAACAAACCCAAACAATTCCAGCAAAACTCTAACGTCATGAAAGTCTTCAGTTTATGGATGTCGTCGAACATCGTATTATGTATGTCGTCGAAGGTCTCTGAAGGTCTTCGAAAGCCTCTTGAACGTCTTCAAACCTCTCGCGAATGTCTTTGAAAGTCTCTTAAGCGTCTTCGAACCCTCATGAATGTCTTCAAACGTATTATGAATATCTTCGAAAGTATCTTGAACGTCTTCGAACCCCTCGTGAATGTCTTTGAAAGTCTCTCAAGCGTCGTCGAACCTCTCATGAATTTCTTCAAACGTATTATTAATGTCATCGAAAGTCTCTAGAACGTATTCGAAAGTTTCTTGAACGTCTTCAAACCCTTCGTGAATGTCTTGAAAAGTCTCCGAACGTCTTCGCACTTCTCGTAAATGTCTTTGAAAGTCGCTTAAGCGCCATCGAACCCCTCATAAATGTCTTTAAACGTATCATGTATATCGTCGAAAGTCTCTTAAACGTCTTCGAACCCCTCGTGAATGTCTTTGAAAGTCACTCAAGCGTCTTCGAACTCTTCATGAATGTCTTCAAACGTATTATGAATGTCGTCGAAGTTTTCTTGAATGTCTTCAAACCCCTAGTGAATGTCTTTGAAAGTCTCTCAAGCGTCTTCGAACCCCTCATGAATGGCTTCAAATGTATTTTGAAATGTCGTCGATAGTCTCTTGAACGTATTCGAAAGTTTCTTGAACATTTTCGAACCCCTCGTGAATGTCTTTGAAAGTCTCTAAAACATCGTCGAACCCCTCATCGATGTCTTCAAACGCATTATGAATATCGTCAAAGATCGCTTGAATGTCTTCGAAAGTCTCTGAAGGTCTTCGCACCTTTCATGAATGGCTTCAAACTTCTTATGAACGTTTCCGAAAGTCTTTTGAATGTCTTTAAACGTCTTATATATATCTTCGGACAAACCCCTCGTGAATGTCTCTGAAAGTCTCTCTTAAGCGTCTTCGAACCCCTCAAGAATGTCCTCAAACGTATTATGAATGTCGTCCAAAGTCTCTTGAACGTATTCGAAAGTTTCTTTAACGTCTTTCAACCCCTCGTGAATGTCTTTGAAAGTCTCTTAACCGTCTTCGAACCCCTCATCGATGTCTTTGAACGCATTATGAATATCGTCACAGATCTCTTGAACATCTTCGAACCTCTCATGAATGTCTTCAAACGTCTTATGAACGTTTTCGAAAATATCTTGAGCGTCTCACGAACATCTTCAAACGTTTCATGAACGTCGTAGAAAGTCTCTTAAAACTCTTTGAACCCCTCATGCATGTCTTCAACGTGTTATGAATGTCTTCAGAAGTCTCTGGAACGTTTCACGAACCACTGTCGAAATTCTTCGAATGCCTCGCAAACTTCCAACAAATGGCTCATGAACATCTATCGAACGTATACCGATAAATGTCGTCGATCATCATTGGGCGATTATATTAATTTATTTTCAATCAAATTCCATACAAAAAATTGAGTTTCACATTCGAAAGTAATATTGTATTTAGTTGCACAATCCGATATCAGATGATGCTGACATAACTAAGTACGGGGTGAGGAGAATAAAAAGTACATAATGTTACATTTCTTTTATTTGCATGAATCTTTATGATTCAGTCACCAATTAGAGATTTTGAATACATTTTGTAAGGCACAATTGTTTTTATGCTTTTCACATCATAGAGTAAAACTTCCATCTAATTTACTTGAGACATCCATATCGTTAAAGTCTATTTTCAACGACTCAATAAATAGCTCATTTTTCATATTTAGTATATCAGCTAGCCATTCCCGTTTTTCATGACCCTCAACATATACGATAGGACACATATCGTCTTCCGTTGAACCTTCAACTGCAGGTGTTATTAAACTTTCAGCCATGCTATATGGACCGTATCCATATGCCCACTTTAGACCATGATGATTGCGAATCAACCATGATGATTCGTATCTCTCGGAATTTTGCTGATGTATACAATTTTACGGATAATGTCGGTCAATAGACAATATTCAACAACGCGATCATGTAAAATTAAAACACTATGCAGTTGTATTCGATGGTGAATCTTCTTTGCATTCGAACTCTATTCATCTACGGTAGCATGTTTCACAGGCTCGTTCTGATGCGATCAATCATTAACCGTGAGAGGGGCGTTACATTAATACTTGGCGATGTGTAGTAAAGAACGATCATCATTGCAGTCATAATGGTATTTACAAAATCGAGAGTACATATTGTACAAAATGCCGAAACTTTTTTGAAGTCCAAATTCGAGTCATCTTGAGAAAAGAATACTAAATTGAAATAAAGTTTAGCACTTGTGAGTTTGCAATCGGTGAATAATATAATGTCCTTTGCCATAGATTATCTTGTTTACCCGTCTGCGCCGTACCAATAACATATTTTGGTTTCTCTAGGGGCCATTCATAAAACACGTGGCGCAGTGAGAGGGGTGGGGGGTTAGGCAGTAGTAGGGCTATACCGATTCTGCTTCAAAAGGAGGACACCGGGTCGAGGGGAGGTCGCCGGGCGCGGGTGACGTCACAAAGGAGACCTCTATGGAGGGGGTAGCTATGTGGTCCGCGGAGCGACTGGCGGGAGGGGGCAGCCAGCGTCGATGAGTGTTATGTGCGTGCGTGCGTGCATGCGTGCGTGCGTGCGTGTGACAGCCATATATGGGTCGGAAAATGTTCGGTCATATGGAAACGCTAGGCGCCACATGAAGGGCGACCTTTCAAAGCCCAGTATTTATGACATGCAGCTGGTTCCATTCCGAAAGACACTGTCAATTGCATCCGCGCGCGCGCGCGTGTGTGTGTGTGTGTGTGTGTGTGTTGAAGGAAGGGGGAGGGGGCAAAAATAATGCGTTGAATTAAATGACAATAAAACAATAGTTTATTAATAATTAAATTGAACAATGACCTTGCATAGTATTATACATAAAATCTTTGGTGTGTGTGTGTGTGTGTGTGTGTGTGTGTGTGTGTGTGTGTTTGTGTGTGTGTATGTGTGCGTGTGTGTGTGCGTGCGTACGTGCGTGCGTGTGACAGCCATATATGGGTCGGAAAATGTTCGGTCATATGGAAACGCTAGGCGCCACATGAAGGGCGACCTTTCAAAGCCCAATATTTATGACATGCAGCTGGTTCCATTCCGAAAGACACTGTCAATTGCATCCGCCCCGTCTCAAAGCTCGCCGACACTCGAGACAGGTTCTAACAGGTTTCTTGGGAAAACTATAATCTTTGGGGATCAAAGGCTGCGACCGCGGATGGACCACTTGAGCGCAGCTGAACTCTCATTCACCAGACAGGTCTCGACAAGTCAGGATTTCTTGGAAAAACTATAAACTTTAGGAATCAAGGGCCGTTGGCGCCGATGGATCACTTGAGCTGCAGGACCCATAAAATCTTTTGACCCGATGCATTCCGACTTCCTGTTTTTTGTCTCATGTTCCTCGAGCCATCTACGCGTTATCGGGAAACTCCGTTTTCCCGAGAGAGAGGGCCGACTTTCCCCCCGAAGGGCTTTTTAATAATCCACTCCGCTTAAATCTGGCCGCAGTTTGCATGAAGCAGTCAGTCTGTTCACATCGTGGAAGTTTTTCGTACTCATCAACATGGAGCAAATCTTGCAGGACCAAGCCGTGCTTTTAGGCTCGATCGACGATTTTACCTCGTGGGAGCAACGATGCGTCGAGTTCATCGAAGGGCTGGAAACGCAAAGCCGGATTAAGCACCGGCGATTATTAATCGGACATCAACAGTCACTAATAGCCCAAATGGCGCGTCTGGAAGGATTGAGGAATTGCGTGCGGAGTCGTTTCGTACGCACAGGCGCAGGACATGGAGATCATGAGTTAATCTGTCGAAAGATTGAAACATCCGTCGAGAGTCGCATATTGACCGGTTCCATCATCAATCGCAGCCACATTGAGCCGAGACACTTTCTAAATGATGCTCGCGTCCTAGTGCTACATCATGTGCAAAATATCATCGACAAGCACAACAGTATTAAAATCAATACAGCGTTTAATGGTGAATTCGCGAGTGGTGACAAACATGCGAATAAAAGTATCAACACGCGAAACTGCGAACTATTTAGCACAAGCGATTTGAACGAGTGGTATGAACAGCGTGTTATGGAGCCCACTTTAACATTACTCGATGAATTTCAAGAACGTGATAGTGGCTGGGCTCTGCAGAAAATACTTAATTTCACGATAAATGTGAATAAGTATAATCGGATGCGTGCCGGGTGCTCTATATCAATGCCGCGGGAAATAATGTTGAAAAAGGCTGTGGTTAACGTCAAATCCGACGATAACACATGTTTCGCATGGGCAGTTGTCGCTGCTCTATACCCAACTGAACAAAACAGCCACCGTACAACTTCTTACCCTCATTATTTGACAGTACTGAATCTGAAGGATATTGAATTCCCGGTGACGATACATCAAATAAAAAAAATTGAATTTCATAACAATGTATCGATCAACGTATATACCACCACCACCAAAAAGGACATTGTTCCGATACGCGTGACTCAACACAAGAAGGAAAAGCACATCAATTTGCTGTACATACAAGATACCGAGGACAGCGATGTGGGACACTTCGTATGGATCAAGAACCTGTCGAGACTCGTGACGAAGCAACTGAGCAAAACGGGGCATAAAACATATATCTGTGATCGGTATGTAGCTACCATAATATGTATATATATAGGTAATTATATATGCTAGATGAATTAAACAAAACAATCTTTTTTTTTGCAGGTGTTTGCACTACTTCGGTTCCGAGGAAAAATTGCGATCACATGAGGTCGATTGTAGAGTGATAAACGACTGTGCAATTCGACTACCAAACGACACCAATAAGTGGCTCCAGTTCAGCAACTTTAGCCAGAAAGAGCGACATCCCTTCATTGTGTATGCTGATTTGGAGTGTGTGCTGGCAAAAACCGATGGGGAGAACCAAGGGAAAGATATGTATCAACACCATGAAGTGTTTAGTATCGGATACTATGTGTGTTGTTCGTATGACGACTCACTATCTCCGTATCACTCGCGTCGCAGTGCTGATTGTATATCATGGTTTGTTGAAGACCTAAAAAATCTAGCACTGCGGATAAAAGAAACTTTTTGTGATAATGTACCAATGGTGTATTTAACACCGTGTGAGTGGGCTAGTTTTCGAGCAGCGACTCAATGTCACATATGTGAGAAGCCGTTTGCGCAAGAAGATGTACGCGTTCGAGATCATTGCCATCTGACTGGACGCTATAGAGGCCCGGCCCATTCCAACTGCAACCTAAATTACAAACAGTCATTTTTCATTCCAGTAGTTTTCCACAATTTATCCGGTTATGATGCGCATTTTATAATCAAGGAAGTAGCTACAGCGTTCGAAGGAAGAACCGATGTGCTTCCAATCATAAAGGAGAAATACATCTCATTCACGAAGCGTGTTGAAATTGAAGACGATCCAAAACACAAGATCCAATTGCGCTTTATCGACTCATACAAATTTCTTAACACGAGTCTCGACAAATTAGCCTCATTCTTGACCGAGGACAAACTCAAAATTTTACGCACACAATTCCCAACTCTCTCTCGACAGACGATTTCAGTTTGCTGACGCGAAAAGGGGTCTTCCCTTATGAATATATTGATGACGTGACCAAGCTAGACGACACTTGCCTACCACCATGTGACGCATTTTACAGTTCCCTGACAGATGCAACAGTATGTGAGAGCGAGTACGCACATGCTGAGAACGTTTGGGAGCGGTTCTCCATTCGAACGCTGGGTGACTATAGCGATTTGTATCTGAAGACAGATGTCTTGTTATTAGCCGATATTTTCTAAAACTTTCGAAATACATGCGTTGGGAGCTATGGCTTAGATCCCGCGTATTACCACACATTGCCCGGATATACCTGGGATGCAACGTTAAAACACTCGAATGTCAAGTTTGAATTACTAACTGACATCGACATGGTTTTATTCGTTGAGCGGGGTATACGCGGTGGTCTAAGTCAATGCTCGAACCGATATGCACATGCTAATAACAAGTACACGGAGTCGTTTAATCCATCGAAAGCATCATCATACTTGATGTATTTTGATGTCAACAATTTGTAGGGATGGGCAATGTGCCAGCCCTTACCATATGCAGATTTTCGAGGGGTCAATGACGTGTCCAATTTTGATCTATCATGCATCGGGCTAGACTCACCTATAGGCTACATCCTTGAAGTCGACTTGGAATATCCCCAATCTCTACATGATGTGCACAAAGATCTGCCGTTTTGTCCAATACATGAAAAACCGCCGGGTAAGCGGGAAGAAAAGCTGTTAGCAACCGTCTGCGATAAAAAAACGCTACATCATACATTACCGGAACAACAGTGCTTACGCCATGGGCTTCGCCTCACGAAAATCCATAGAGTCCTACAGTTTACACAATCCCCATGGCTGCGTTCGTGTATTCAGTTAAATACCCAGTTTCGAACGCTTGCCAAAAACGATTTCGAAAAGAATTTATTTTAATTAATGAATAATGCGGTCTTTGGCAAAACGATGGAGAATGTGCGCAATCATGTAGATGTAAAGCTTTTAACAAAATGGGAGGGCAGATATGGCGCAGAGGCAATGATTGCGAAGCCAAACTTCCACAGCCGAAGTGTTTTTTTGGAAAACCTCATTGCCGTGGAATTGCGCAATCTCGAGGTGAAATTCAACAAGCCGATATATGTGGGTATGCGCATACTTGACATATCCAAAACGTGCTTGTATGGATTTTATCACGAGTATATGGTACCTCGGTATCGAGATAAATGTAAAGTCATGTATACCGATACGGATAGTCTCATATATGACATTGAGAGCGGTGATATATATGCCGACATGAAGCGCGACATTTCAAAATTCGATACAAGCGATTATTCGGCGGACAATAGGTATGGTATACCGCTCGTCAACAAGAAGGTGCCCGGACTCATGAAGGACGAATGTAATGGAGCAGTTATGACGGAATTTATTGGACTTCGATCGAAAATGTACGCGACACGTGTCGAGGGTAAGAAGGACACGAAAAAAGTTAAAGGCGTCAAGAGTAGCGTAGTGGCGAGAACAATCATGTTTGACGATTATGCTCAATGCTTGAAGGAAAATATTGAAATGGAGCGTAGTCAAACGTGCATTCGATCAAAGTTGCATAAGGTCTACACCATTCGCGAGACGAAAATTGCTCTGAGTCCTCATGACGATAAGCGGTATATCATACCTGGGACCTCTGATACCCTACCATGGGGGCATTATAGAATACAGTCGTAAAACGTTTTGTAATTTTTTTTTCTACAACCTTGATGTAAAATTGTGTACATTTTTGTGAATATCGATGTATAAAACTCGTGAAAATTATGTATATATTTTGTTCACTCGATGTTAAAATTATGCTTGTTGTTGTGAATATTTAATCGTGTAAGAATGGATTTATTATTTAATGTAAATAAAGAAACGGACATTTTATAATCCCATGTGTTTATTCACTCTATCCATCTCCTCGTACCCACGTTCCACGAAAAAACATGCATAAGGGGTTCAAAGAGTTTCAAGAGACTTTCTACGACGTTCAAGAGACTTTCGAAAACGTTCATGAGACGTTTGAAGACATCCATGTGAGGTTCGAAGACGTTCAGAGACTTTCGAAGGCATTCAAGAGATCTTTGACGATATTCATAATACGTTTGAAGATAATACGTTTGAAGACGTTTTAGAGACTTTCACAGACATTCACGAAGGGTTTTGAAGACGTTCAAAATACTTTCAAATACGTTTAAGAGACCTCCGACGACATTCATAATACGTTTGAAGACATTCATGAGGGGTTCGGAGACGCTTGAGAGACTTTCAAAGACATTCATGTGGGTTTCGAAGACGTTCAAGAGAATTTTGACGACATTCATAATACGTTTGAAGACGCTTAAGAGACTTTCAAACACATTCACGAGAGGTGCGAAGACATTCAGAGAGACTTTCGAAGACATTCAAGAGATCTTTGACGATATTCATAATACGTTTAAAGACATCGATGAGGGGTTCAACGACGTTTGAGAGACTTTCACAGACATTCACGAAGGGTTTGAAGACGTTCAAAATACTTTCGAATACGTTCTAAAGACTTTCGACGACATTCAAAATACGTTTGAAGACATTCATGAGGGGTTCGGAGACGCTCACGCGACTTTCAAAGACATTCACGAGGGGTTTGAAGAAGTTCAAGAAACTTTTGAATACGTTCAAGAGACCTTCGACGACATTCATAATACGTTTGAAGACATTCATGAGGGGTTCGAAGACGCTTGAGAAACTTTCAAAGACATTCACGAGGGTTTCGAAGACGTTCAACAGACTTTTGACGACATTCATAATACGTTTGAAGACGCTTAAGGGACAACACCACTGTGACGGCTTCAAAAAATCGATTTTTTGAAAACCATCTAGAAAACTCTAAAATACATTTAAGATTAAGATGCCGTTGGACCCAGGTCGAAAAAATAATTATTTTCGGAGATATTGAATATTTTGTGGAGCGGTGCAGCGCTCCGCGACGCTCGGGGTCCCGCGCAGCTGCGCGCCTCAGGGTCGGCAGGTATACCGGGCCTTTCCCAGGTCCTGCGGGTCTTTCCCAGGTATTCTTTTGTCTCCCTTCACAAAAACCGGCTATTGTTATAAATATAGTTTCGAAAAAAGAAATAGGTGGCGATAATTGAAAAATGTTCAAGGCAGGTATAGGGATAGCGTCATAGCGTCAGTTTGCGAATAGAAGCGACGCTACTCGTGTCTAACCGCTCCGAATCGTTTCGTTTATAAATATCGAACGCTCAGAATTATTCTTTGCACATCGAAATGGATAATCCGAAAGTGTACGCGGGGAAAAAGGGAACAAAACGGAGCTATGTGACGAGGAGTCGAACGAAAATTTCGAATCGAAAACCTCCGAACCGTTATAGCTCCGAAAATAGTTCTGCAGAGTATGTGAGCACGTCGGCGAAAAAGTTAAAATCGTCGGACGATTTAGAGGTCGGTGTTACTAACGATTTCGGTTATCGTATAGTACACCTCGTCAATGCATTGAACATTATATCGACGTTAGTGAAGTGCAAAGTGTGTGATCGCGATATAAAGTTTACTGAAATAGTTTGCGCGGACTCGGATTCAAAATCGAGGTCGATTGCGGCTATTGTGAAAAAGTGCAAATCAATTCGTGTCCTATGATTGACAATGCATACGAAATAAATCGTCGGATCGTATTCAGTATGCGTCTTCTTGGCGTCAGTTTGAATGGCCTGATGAAGTTTTGTTCATTTATGGACCTACCGCGCCCCATATTTTAGTCTTTCTACGATCGAATCTTAAATTCGATTTCGATTGCCACTAAAGCTGTGAGCACAGTGAGCAAACAAAAGGCTGCACTTGAGGAGGAGACAATTTCGTTGGAAAATGGGGTGGAGGACGGAATTATCGTTTCAGGCGACGGATCGTGGCGTAAGCGCGGTTTCAGCTCGCTTTTCGGCATAACATCGCTAATCGGCTGATACACTAAAAAAGTGATCGACGTTATGGTGAAATCGAAATATTGCAAAGCTTGCGAGCATCGGGAAAAAAAGAAAGCACCGCGGAGTACTGGGAATGGAAAAGTACCCACGACGATGAATGCCAGGCGAACGATAGCGGCTCCTCCGGAAAAATGGAAGTCGACTCAGCTGTCGAAATGTTTCAACGGTCTGAAGAGCTCTATGGCATAAAATATAAATATTATATTGGTGACGGCGATTCTAAAACGTTTCTGGGCATATCGAATAGCGATCCATACGACGGTTTCGAGATAAAAAAAAGAGTGCATCGATCATGTCCAAAAACGTATGGGGACGCGCCTCCGCGAAATCGTGAAAAAACAAAAAGGATTGTCTGGCAGAGGAAAGCTCACCGGAAAATTGATTGACGAGTTGAGCACATATTACGGCTTGGCTATTCGGAGGAACAGCGATGATGTTGAAAAAATGAGGAAGGCAATTTGGGCAACTATCAAACATAAAATATCCACAGATAGTGAGCCACAACATGACGATTGCCCAGAGGGAGCCGAGTCGTGGTGTTCGTGGCAGCGAGCGGTCGCATGCGGTAATATTTCTGAATATCGCCATAAGCCGCCTCTTCCTGAGAAAGTATTGGAGGCAATTACGCTAGTCTTCGAAAATTTGAGCAGAGACGATTTGCTGCAGCGTTGTTTGGGCGGCTTCACGCAAAACAACAACGAAAGCTACAACAAATCAGTTTGGGCAATAGCCCCCAAGTGTCAGTCCGGGAGCAAAAATCGTCGATATTGCAGCTGATATCGCGGTATTATTATTCAATGATGGCCTGAGAAGCCTCATGAAAGTTTTGGAGACGTTGGGGATAACTATCGGCCCAAATTCTTTCAATTTTTGCGTTGAAACCGACGCAGCGAGGATCGAGCTGGCGGAGCGCTCGCTCACAGACGCTGCAAAAGAGGCAAGAAGAGCCTCTACAAGTTCGAGAAAAGATGCTAGGGACAATGATTTGCTTCTTGAAGGCCAGCTATATGGTGCCGGCATCGCTGATTAACGGTAAAAAAATGTTTTTCCAATTTATCGCATAAATTAACAAACCTCAAGCTTTGAACGCGTTTTTCTAAAAACCACTTTTTTGAGTGCGGCACGCAGCAGAACTCGAGCAATTTTTAGCCGATCGACTTCAAATTTGGACTGCATCAATAAAACTAGATTATCTAAAGAAGTACATAGGATTTTTTCGATATCTCAATAATAAAAAAAGTTATAGCCTATTTTCGACGAGAAATTTTGCTCGAAAATCGTCCTTTAATTTCAAAAGCGTGCCTATTTTTTAAAAATCAATATTTTTTCAAATCCCTGTGTACTTCTCATCAAAATATCATATTATTAACGAAAACACTCGGTATTCTTTTTCAGAAGGACTTTGAAGAGAGTTCTGCTGCGTGCCGCGAACCACTGCAGAGGCAACAGTACCTGACGCGGGAGCTTCCCCAGCGTCACCATGGGGCGTGAAAAATTTGAAATTTTTTTTTTATGTATCTTCAATAAACAAGGAACAAAACAAAAAAAAATTTCGAATATCTCTTTTTTTTCCCACAAAAAAAAATTCTTGAAAAATGGCAAAAAAAACAGGGGGTCACAGTGGTGTTCTGCCTTAAGAGACTTTCAACGACATTCACGAGAGGTGCGAAGACATTCAGAGAGACTTTCGAAGACATTCAAGAGATCTTTGACGATATTCATGATACGTTTGAAGAGATCGATGAGTGGTTCAACGACGTTTTACGGACTTTTACAGACATTCACGAGGGGTTTGAAGACGTTAAAATACTTTCGAATAAGTTCTAAAGACTTTCGACGACATTCATAATACGTGTGAAGACATTCATGAGGGGTTCGAAGACGCTTGAGAGACTTTCAAAGACATTCACAAGGGTTTCGAAGACGATCAAGAGACTTTTGACGGCATTCATAATACGTTTGAAGACGCTTAAGAAACTTTCAAAGACATTCACGAGAGATGCGAAGACATTCAGAGAGACTTTCGAAGACATTCAAGAGATCTTTGACGATATTCATAATACGTTTGAAGACATCGATGAGGGGTTCAACGACGTTTTAGAGACTTTCACAGACATTCACGAAGGGTTTGAAGACGTTCAAGATACTTTCGAATACGTTCAAGAGACCTCCGACGACATTCATAATACGTTTGAAGACATTCATGAGCGGTTCGAAGACACTTGAGAGACTTTCAAAGACATTCACGAGGGTTTCGAAGACGTTCAAGAGACTTTCGACGACATTCATGATCCTTTTTTCAGACATTCATGAGGGGTTCGAAGACGCTTAAGAGACTTTCAAAGACATTCGCGAGAGGGTGAATCCCTTTTTGGAATGAATATTTTGGGCGAATCCCAAACAAACGCAAACAATGCCAGCAAAACTCAAACGTCATGAAAGTCTCTTATGAATGTCGTCGGAAATATGAATTATGAATGTCGTCGGAGGTCTCTTGAACGTATTCGAAAGTATTTTGAACGTCTTCAAAACCCTTCGTGAATGTCTGTGAAAGTCTCTAAAACGTCTTCAAACGTATTATCTTCAAACGTATTATGAATATGATCAAAGATCTCTTGAATGTCTTCGAAAGTCTTTGAACGTCTTCGAACCTCACATGGATGTCTTCAAACGTCTCATGAACGTTTTCGAAAGTCTCTTGAATGTCTCACGAACATCTTCAAACGTCTCATGAACGTCGTAGAAAGTCTCTTGAAACTCTTTGAACCCCTTATGCATGTTTTTTCGTGGAACGTGGGTACGAGGAGATGGATAGAGTGAATAAACACATGGGATTATAAAATGTCCGTTTCTTTATTTACAGAAAATAATAAATCCATTCTTACACGATTAAATATTTACAACAACAAACATTATTTTAACATCGAGTGAACACAATATATACATAATTTTCACGAGTTTTATACATCGATATGAATATCGATGTATAAAACAAAAATTGTATACATTTGTGAACAAAAATGTATACAATTTTACATCAAGGTTCTAGAAAAAAAAAATTACAAAACTTTTTACGACTGTATTCTATAATGCCCCCATGGTAGGGTATCAGAGGTCCAGGTATGATATACCGCTTATCGTCATGAGGACTCAGAGCAATTTTCGTCTCGCGAATGGTGTAGACCTTATGCAACTTTGATCGAATGCACGTTTGCACGTCCGAAAAAACACTTCGGCTGTGGAAGTTTGGTTTCGCAATCATTGCCTCTGCGCCATATCTGCCCTCCCATTTTGTTAAAAGCTTTACATCTACATGATTGCGCACATTCTCCATCGTTTTGCCAAAGACCATTATTCATTAATTTAAATAAATTCTTTTCGAAATCGTTTTTGGCAAGCGTTCGAAACTGGGTATTTAACTGAATATACGAACGCAGCCATGGGGATTGTGTAAACTGTAGGACTCTATGGATTTTCGTGAGGCGAAGCCCATGGCGTAAGCACTGTTGTTCCGGTAATGTATGATGTAGCGTTTTTTATCGCAGACGGTTGCTAACAGCTTTTCTTCCCGCTTACCCGGCGGTTTTTCATGTATTGGACAAAACGGCAGGTCTTTGTGCACATCATGTAGAGATTGGGGATATTCCAAGTCGACTTCAAGGATGTAGCCTATAGGTGAGTCTAGCCCGATGCATGATGGATAAAAATTGGACACGTCATTGACCCATCGAAAATCTGTATATGGCAAGGGCTGGCACATTGCCGATCCATACAAATTGTTGACATCAAAATACATCAAGTATGATGATGCTTTCGATGGATTAAACGACTCCATGTACTTGTTTTTAGCATGTGCATATCGGTTCGAGCATTGACTTAGACCGCCGCGTATACCCCGCTCAACGAATAAAACCATATCGATGTCAGTTAGTAATTCAAACTTGACATTCGAGTGTTTTAACGTTGCATCCCAGGTATATCCGGGCAATGTGTGGTAATACGCGGGATCTAGGCCATAGCTCTCAACTCATGTATTTCGAAAGTTTTCGAAAATATCGGCTAATAACAAGACATCTCTCTTCAGATACAAATCGCTATAGTCACCCAGCGTTCGAATGGAGAACCGCTCCCAAACGTTCTCAGCATGTGCGTACTCGCTCTCACATACTGTTGCATCTGTCAGGGAACTGTAAAATGCGTCACGTGGTGGTAGGCAAGTGTCGTCTAGCTTGGTCACGTCATCAATATATTCATAAGGGAAGACCCCTTTTCGCGTCAGCAAACTGAAATCGTCTGTCGAGAAAGAGTTGGGAATTGTGTGCGTAAAATTTTGAGTTTGTCCTCGGTCAAGAATGAGGCTATTTTGTCGAGACTCGTGTTGAGGAATTTGTATGAGTCGATAAAGCGCAATTGGATCTTGTGTTTTGAATCGTCTTCAATTTCAACATGCTTCGTGAATGAGATGTATTTCTCCTTGGTGTTTGGAAGCACATCGGTTCTTCCTTCGAACGCTGTGGCTACTTCCTTGATTATAGAATGCGCATCATAACCGGATAAATTGTGGAAAACTACTGGAATGAAAAATGACTGTTTGTAATTTAGGTTGCAGTTGGAATGGGCCGGGCCTCTATAGCGTCCAGTCAGATGGCAGTGATCTCGAACGCGTACATCTTCTTGCGCAAATGGCTTCTCACATATGTGACATTGAGTCGCTGCTCGAAAACTAACCCACTCACACGGTGTTAAATACACCATTGGTACATTATCACAGAAAGTTTCTTTGATCCGCAGTGCTAGATTTTTTAGGTCTTCAACAAACCATGATATACAATCAGCACTGCGACGCGAGTGATACGAAGATAGTGAGTCGTCATACGAACAACACACATAGTATCCGATACTAAACACTTCATGGTGTTGATACATATCTTTCACTTGGTTCTCCCCATCGGTTTTTGCCAGCACACACTCCAAATCAGCATACACAATGAAGGGATGTCGCTCTTTCCGGCTAAAGTTGCTGAACTGGAGCCACTTATTGGTGTCGTTTGGTAGTCGAATTGCACAGTCGTTTATCACTCGACATTCGACCTCATGTGATCGCAATTTTTCCTCGGAACCGAAGTAGTGCAAACACCTGCAAAAAAAAGATTGTTTTGTTTAATTCATCTAGCATATATAATTACCTATATATATACATATTATGGTAGCTACATACCGATCACAGATATATGTTTTATGCCCCGTTTTGCTCAGTTGCTTCGTCACGAGTCTCGACAGGTTCTTGATCCATACGAAGTGTCCCACATTGCTGTCCTCGGTATCTTGCATGTACAGCAAATTAATGTGCTTTCCTTCTTGTGTTGAGTTACGCGTATCGGAACAATGTCCTTTTTGGTGGTGGTGGTATATACGTTGATCGATACATTGTTATGAAATTCAAATTTTTTTATTTGATGTATCGTCACCGGGAATTCAATATCCTTCAGATTCAGTACCGTCAAATAATGAGGGTAAGAAGTTGTACGGTGGCTGTTTTGTTCAGTTGGGTATAGAGCAGCGACAACTGCCCATGCGAAACATGTGTTATCGTCGGATTTGACGTTAACCACAGCCTTCTTCAACATTATTTCCCGCGGCATTGATATAGAGCACCCGGCATGCATCGGATTATACTTATTCACATTTATCGTGAGGTTAAGTATTGTCTGCAGAGCCCAGCCACTATCACGTTCTTGAAATTCATCGAGTAATGTTAAAGTGGGCTCCATAACACGCTGTTCATACCACTCGTTCAAATCGCTTGTGCTAAATAGTTCGCAGTTTCGCGTGTTGACACTTTTATTCGCATGTTTGTCACCACTCGCGAATTCACCATTAAACGCTGTATTGATTTTAATACTGTTGTGCTTGTCGATGATATTTTGCACATGATGTAGCACTAGGACGCGAGCATCATTTAGAAAGTGTCTCGGCTCGATGTGGCTGCGATTGATGATGGAACCGGTCAATATGCGACTCTCGAAGGATGTTTCAATCTCTCGCCAGATTAACTCATGATCACCATGTTCTGCGCCTGTGTGTACGAAACGACTCCGCACGCAATTCCTCAATCCTTCCAGACGCGCTATTTGGGCTATTAGTTACTGTTGATGTCCGATTAATAATCGCGGGCGCTCAATCCGGCTTTGCGTTTCCAGCCCCTCGATGAACTCGACGCATCGTTGCTCCCACGCGGTAAAATCTTTGATCGAGCCTCAAAGCACGGCTTGGTCATGCAAGATTTGCTCCATGTTGATGAGTACGAAAAACTTCCACGATGTGAACAGACTGACTGCTTCATGCAAACTGCGGCCAGATTTAAGCGGAGTGGATTATTAAAAAGCCCTTCGGGGGGAAAGTCGGCCCTCTCTCTCGGGAAAACGGAGTTTCCCGATAACGCGTAGATGGCTCGAGGAACATGAGACAAAAAACAGGAAGTCGGAATGCATCGGGTCAAAAGATTTTATGGGTCCTGCAGCTCAAGTGGTCCATCGGCGCCAACGGCCCTTGATCCCTAAAGTTTATAGTTTTTCCAAGAAATCCTGACTTGTCAAGACCTGTCTAAAGTGTTGGCGAGACTCGTGACAGGAGTGGACACGCATGCAAACATCTTGACATTATCTTTCGGAATGGAGACCTCGATGAATGAGAGTGCAGCTGCGCTCAAGTGGTCCATCCGCGGTCGCAGCCTTTGATCCCTAAAGATTATAGTTTTCCCAAGAAACCTGTTAGGACCTGTCTCGAGTGTCGGCGAGCTTTGAGACGGGGCGGATGCAATTGACAGTGTCTTTCGGAATGGAACCAGCTGCATGTCATAAATATTGGGCTTTGAAAGGTCGCCCTTCATGTGGTGCCTAGCGTTTCCATATGACCGAACATTTTCCGACCCATATATGGCTGTCACACGCGCGCACGCACGCATGCACGCACGCACGCACAAAACACTCATCGACGCTGGCTTCCCCCTCCCGCCAGTCGCTCCACGGACCACATGGCTACCCCCTCCATAGAGGTCCCGTTTGTGACCCGCGCCCAGCGACCTCCCCTCGACCCGGTGTCCTCCTTTTGAAGCAGAATCGGTATAGCCCTACTACTTTAGGCAAATCGTCACCCTTTGTCACAGGGGGTAGGAGGTGGGTCGAGCAAAAGTCACGAGACGCTATAAGCATATTAAATCTGGAAAAGGGTGATACTGAAACGCTGAAAATTTTCTGTACTGCCCACCCAATGTTCCGAATTCGAGGAAGTCGCAACTTCTCTGACATCGATTGAGACTCAACTGAAGCATCCTCGGGAACACATTGCATTCTAGGTTCATCGTGATAAAAGATTATCAGATTATTTATTATTGATGTTACATAACATAAAGAATATATTTCTTACTACGGGGGTCGTCCATTAATCACGTGAGGTTTTTGAGACCACTTTTAGAGCCCCCCTCGCCCATGGAGATATGTGGTGAGGTTCTTAGCTACACCCCACCCCCCCAACAACACGTGTATTGTTTTAATAAGAAATGTCAGACAAAAGTGTCAGAGAGTGCGGTATCGTATTATGAAAAACGAAATAATAGTACAGTCGCGCTGTCGCCGAAAAACCCCGTAATCGGAAAAAATTAGAAGGCCAGTTTTTTAACAGATGATTCTGTAGGTGCCGTGGGTGCTAAATCCAAGTTTGCCCAAAAATCGGGGTGTAGAGTTTTTTAGGGGATGAAGGGGGATGAGAGTTGATCAATGCCAAACTACAACCCCTGCGAGGTCGGCGCCGTGAGACAAAATGTTGAGAAAAATCCGGGCTTTATTTTTGTCCGAAGCGTCAAAGCCAGGGAAGCTCATTTTGGGGGTGAAAAAGGCGGCTGAAATTTTGAAAAATCAGTTTTAATTCAACAACTCTTTAGGAAAAATTCGTACAATTTTTCTTTAATTGGAAATCTTGTAGCCCTCGAAAAGACGCGTCGATCGAGTATTTGATCATCCCTCTCCGATAATATCTTCACCCCTCAAAAAATTGTTGAAATATTTTTAAAAATCGTTTATTGTATAACTAAAAAACAATTAAATTTTCGAGTATGAATGTAGAAAATAATCTTCTTTATATTTTCGTTTCTCTGGACCACCCTTTAATTTTGTTTTTTCCAACGCCTCTCGGGGGTTGAAAATTCAAAATGAAATTCTGGGAAAACTATTGACCGTATGAATTCACCGCCGTGGAACTATTTGTAGCCTGAATCTCTTTATTTTCGATTTCTAAAAGTAGGGGAACGTACCAAAAATCAGTATTTTGAGAATAACTTTTCGAGAAATTCGTTTCGAACTCCATTCAAATGAAAAAGTTGTAGCTCTCAAAAATACGCGTCGATTGGGTATAAAATCATCTCTTAACTTCCCCCAAGTACCCCATAACGGTTGACGAAATACTCTGAAAGTTTTGTTTTCGCGATTACTCAAAAATGGTTAATTTTACCGGTGCCGTTTGAATGTACGAAATGTAGGGATAAATAACCCTCGAATTTTGCCATATTTTCATCCGTTAACGAAAATAAAAATATTTTTATCTTTTGCCGGAAAAGTTTTGACTGTATGAACATTTTTTGTCCCACGGCCCCGAGCTCCTAGGATTTTAGTTTGGCATCAATCAACCCCCATCCCCCTTCATCGCCTAAAAAAAAACCTACGCCCCAATTTTTAGGCAAACTTGGATTTAGCACCTCCGGAACCTACAAAATCGCCTGTCAAAAAACTAGCCTTCTTTTATTTTTTTCTGATTTCAATAAACAGCACGACTGTACTGAGTATATTGTCAGTATATTTAAATAACATTGTCCGCGCAATAACACAAAAAATACACGTGATATGTCACCACACCCCCCCCCCCCACTCCTCACCCCTAGCGTGCTCAATCGTGATGTTATCCAAACCCCTCCCCCCCCCCCCTATTTGAGCCCTACGTGATTAAGGGGTTAGGCCATTCTAGGAACCGAGAAAATAGGCTTTTTGGGAATTTTTTTCTTCAGAAAAACTACAAAATAAATCGAGATTACAAAAAAGGGTGTTTATCATACATATCAGTGACTGTATACAATAATTTTTTGAAGCGTTTAATTTCAAAATGGCGGCTGTGTAACGTTTATCTTAAAACTGCATTTTTTAAGTTGGCCAGAAACATAACTCGGACAATTTTCAACCGATTCACTTGAAATGTTGAATATATCTTGAAAAATACATTGTTTATGGAAGTACGTAGGATTTTTTTTATATTGCATAGTTCATTTGTTATTAACAATTATCTGACGAAATTTTTCATTTTCCAAAAATTTGCCTCAAAAATCGTCAGATAATTTTTAATAACAAATGAATTATGCAATATAATAAAAAATCCTACGTACTTCCATAAACAATGTATTTTTCAAGATATATTCAACATTTCAAGTGAGTCGGTTGAAAATTGTCTGAGTTATGTTTCCGGCCAACTTAAAAAATGCATTTTTCAGATAAACGCTGCACACCCGCCATTTTGAAATTGATCGCTTCAAAAAAATTATTGTATACAGTCACTGATATGTATGATAACCACCCTTTTTGTAATCTCAATTTATTTTGTAGTTTTTCTGAAAAAAAAATCCCCAAAAAGCCTATTTTTTCGGCCTCTACAGTGGCCTAAGGCCTTAATGGACGACCCCACGTATAAATTGTACGTTTTTATATATTACATATATATTTACCTAAAGTCAACAATATAAATTGTTCGTTCTGAAATAGCTTATAAAAATGGTTTTAGTATTTTACTTGCTTCTTTTTGTTGAAAGAAAAACGAGAGCAGAAGGGGGGGGGGGGGCGGGCTCCATGTCACGTAATTTTCAGGAGAGGCAGGGGCGGGGCACCGGGACTCGTCACGAAACGTCACAGAGGGGGGGGAGGGGGTATATTGATAAAATTCGCGTCACGTGTTTTATGAATGGCCCCCTAGTTGGGAGGCAGCTTTTACGGTCAATGAATGTTTCGTCGTGCTTTGAAGCGGTGGACAGTCGTATAGATCCCAAGAGCGAAAACTCATATCCAAGTTCGCCCACTTTCCAATGTTCGAAGTAATGATAATTTATTGATCTCATCTAATATTATGTGGGACATACGCCATTGTATCTTGAGTAATTGAACATCTACCTCGATTGGTGGACTGACTGAATACACTATTATTGCCATAGCGTGAACGTATTAGAATTAACTCATGGCGATCATTAATTTTCGCAGAAAATGTTTTTTATGCATAGCACTAGTTTTTAGAGTTCTGCCACAAACCATGATATGGAATCAGCACTGTGATGTGATCGATACTATGATAGCGATTCGTCATATGAAAAACACAGGTGGTAATCCATACTAAATACTTCTCGATATTGACACATATCCTCTGCTACGTTCTTCTCAACAGTCTATTGCACACTCTCATCTACTCTCTATTATCAGTAAAAACAAAAAAACACTCCAAATAGGCATATCCAGTGAATGGATGTGGTGCTTTCCGATTGGAGTTGATGATTTGGAGCCACTTATTGGTATCATTCGATAGTCGGATGGTGCAGTGCTTTGTTGCTCCACAATCGACCTCATGTGATTGCAGTTTATCCTCTGATCTAACGTAATGCAAACAACTGTGACATAATGGATTGTTGTTTAATTCGTCTAGCACATATAACGATATAGTAATTATGTTAACTTCACACACCGATGGCATATATTATAGCTGCCCTCAGGGAATTAGCGATCAAATGCGACTTCAACTATGCAGATGATTCATTAAAGGACCAAGTAATCACGGGCTTGTCAGGCGATGAAGCCAGGAAAGCGTTATTTAAAATAGAGAACTTGACATTGGAACTCGCATCGAAGGAAGCGTCGGCTGTAGAAGAGGCAAAGAAAGCTGTAAACACGGTTACATCGAGCGCCGAAGATCGACATGAAGACGTTGACCACGCAAATGCCCAATACATGGGAAAACAGCGCACACAGACACGGAACTCGTGGCCCAAGACAAACTCGCAACGAGGAACACCGAGTAAACAAGGCTTGGCACGCGGTTCCCAACAACAATCGCATCAACGTCGACCAAGGAGAGGCGAGGAGGATATCTCGTGTTTCTGCTGCGGACGCCCATATCACTGGGCAAGCGAATGCTGGCACAAAAATAAGACGTGTGACGCGTGTGGCCAGCAGGGACGCCTCCAGCAAGTGTGTAAGAAGAAGAAGGAAAAGAAGCATCGTACGTCGGTGGGCAATCTAATACAACAAGAGAGCACCGGTTCCAGCAGCGACGACGAAGAAGAAGACTGCGAATAGTATAGAGACTTATTTACTATGAACGTTAATACTTATGATTGTATTTTTATAGAGGTTGAGCCGCAATATTTACCGATAAAATCGAAAATCAAGTAATTAAAATGGAGATTGACGGGGAAGCAGGGATTTCTCTTATAAGCAAAAGAGACTACGAGCGTTACTTTCGAAACGAAAAAATATCAAGATCTGAAATTAATATACGATTTTACGATGGCACCGAGAAACGTCTGATTGGCGTAATTAAAAATATTAAGCTGCAATACGATGAGATAACGGCCGAGGGCGATGTATACGTTATGGGCGAGACAGGTGCGCCGCTAATAGGTCGCGAATGGCTAAGTAAATTAGGAATCTGGCCGCTAGAAATCGTACAATTGTGGAAAAGGTAATAGTCGGCTCGGAAGTTCCCTCAATTAAAAATGAAAAAGAAACAATTGATTTCCTCAAACAGGAATTCATTAAAAAAAAAACATGCGAATCTCTTCTCACCAGGGCTAAGCACATTCACCGAGGGAACTTTCGAATTAAAGCTAAAGGAAGGTGCGAAACCGAAATATTGTAAACCGAGAACCGTTCCATACGCATTAAAGGATAATCTCGAGAAAGAATTGGATAGACTTGTAGCGGCCATAGTTTTAACACCAGTAGAAACTTCAGAGTGGGAAACCCCCGTAGTACCAGTAACGAAGCCAGACGGGAGCCTTCGGTTGTGCGCGGACTACAAGGTCACAGTTAATCCCCAAATAATTTCAAACGGACACCGCATTTCAAATTAAGACCACCTGATTAGTAACCTACAGGGGGGAAATTTTGCACAGAAATAGACTTCAGAGAAGCCTATACGCAGATTCCACTCTAAGGAAACAGTAGGAAAATTTTAACACTCAGCACACACAAGGGGTTATTTCAGCCTCCAAAACTGCCTTTCGGAGTAGCGTCTGCCTCGTGGTATTTTCAGCAAAATATGGAACGAATTCTATGCAATGTCGCAAATGTGAACATTTTCTTCGACAATATAGTCATTAAAGGCAAAACAATAGAGGAAAACATGCGCACAACTGAATAAGTTTATAAGATATTGCAAGACTGCGGGTTGAAAATAAAAAAAGAGAAATTCATTTTCTCAGAAAAGAAAATCCGGTTTTTAGGCTTCGAAATCGATGAACACGGAGTGTACACATTAAAAGATAGAGTGGCAGTAATTAAAAAAATACCAGAGCCAACAAAAATCAAGGACTTACGGGCTTTCCTGGGCACGTTGAATCATTACGAAAAATTCATCGAAGATCGAGAAACAAAACTAAATCCACATTACCAATGCTTACAAAAAGATAGTTTTAAGTGGTCGAAAAGATGTAAACAAGCGTTTGAAGCAGCAAAAGAGGCGTTATTATCGGCACACGTGTTGGTAAATTGCGATCCGCATAAACCGTTAATCCTCACTTGCGACGCATCAGACTGCGGAATATCCGCGGTTCTTTCCCATAGTACACCAGAAGGAGATAAACCCATAGCTTATGCGTCGAAAACACTCAAAACGCGAGCGTAATTATGCCATCATCGATAAAGAGGCAAGAGCAATTATTTTCGGAATAACCAAATTTTACGATTACATCTACGGCACAGAATTCACACTAAGAACCGACCATCTACCTCTGGCGACTGTAGCGATATGCGACTTTCCTTAGCGCGTTCCAATATAAAATCGAGTACGTGAAATCAAGCGAAAACGTCGCAGACGGCCTCTCCCGCCTCCCGCTACCGGAAAAAAACAAAGATTCCTAAACCAGAATTTACGCACGTAGATTATCTAAACGAGGGACCGGTCTGTATCCCTTCCTGTTCGAATAGATTGCTCGATAAGAGTATAAAAAATCTTCCCGCTTCGAATAAACGCAGGGTGTTGAAATCGACCCACTCGGTGAGTTTTCAGTGTCAACTGGTCTGTTTGGGTTTTCTCTCCATTAAAACCCCACGTTAAAAAATTGTAAATTTCTACCTTGCGCACACTTTTTAGTGATGCCAAAACGCAACTTTCCCGCGCTATTACGATACTATCCGCCAAAGTTGACCTTTTTCACTTCGCCCGAACAGACACACACACACGCGCGCACACGCACATACATGGAATAGAAAAGTGAGACGAAACATTTTTTTTACAGTATTATGATTTGTTCGTTGTATCGCCTTCTTCAAGTTTTCGTTTTCTCCCATTATTCGATCGATACAACTAGATAAACAATAAATATACTTATAAATAATAGTTACCGTTCTCTGACTCGTTCACGAATACTCGAAGTTTACGAATACCCGAAGTTCACGAGTCGTCGACGTTTATGAGTACCCGATTACCAAATTCGGGTACCCGATAGTAGCGAGCAATACAAAAAACGTAACCCGTCGGGTACCCGAGTGAACCGAATATCCACACACCCCTACTATTTACATTATATAAGTTGATTTTCCCAGAAATCCGAGCTATGTTTTCGATCATCCGAATTTTGGGTTATATATATACAGGGTGAGGCACATAAAGTGTTACAGAGCAATACAAGCAAACTATTGATCATATCCAAAAATGTTTCAGACAAAAGTTTCAGTGTTCGAGAAGGCCGTCATACTGGCCCACCCTATTTGTTTTATCGGTGGAGGCGTTGAAGCTACGTCAAGGTCAATTCCACTTTTTTAAATCGAACCATGTATTTTTTTCGATGACATTATTACCGATATTAAGACGAATTCAGCAACCCACAACACAAGGTCATTCTAGTGACGCAAAGTATGAAAATAGTCGAAAAATCGAAAAATATCGGAATAATCACTTTCAAAGGAAGCACTAACCTTGGTTTGGGTCTACCTACAGAAGATGCTCGAAGTGATGACCCTCGACTTGTAAACACTTGTTTGATCGCTGTTTTCATTTCCTACGATACCAATGTTTCTTATCGGCAGCAAGTACGCTTTTTCTGTTAACATATCAGTTAGTCACGCTTGACCTCCTAATCTGCGTACCTCGGATCGCGAAAATTAACGTCTTTCAAGAATCTTTTGATATGTTGATGGTGCTGGGGGGATGCCGTAAACATTACAGAAACGGCCAAGATTTACTTGCGGCTCGTTAGGGGTCGTCCATTAATCGCGTGAGGTTTTTAGGCCACTTTTTGAACCTCCCCTCCCCCATGGTGATATGTGGTGAGGTTTCTAGCCACCCCCCCCCCCCCCCCCACCACATCACGTGTATTTTTTTTGTTAAGAAACGTTTGACACAAGCGAAAGAAAGTGCGGTATTTTATTATTAAAAGCGAAATAATATATAAGTATTGTCAGCATATTTAAATGGCATTGTCCACGCAATTACAAAAAAATACTCGTGATATGTCACAACACCCCCCTCCCCCAGCGTGATCAATCGTGATGTTATCCAAACCCCCCTCCTCCCGATTTGAGCCTCACGTGACCAATGGATGACCCTTACCCGGATAGGCAACAAAAATCGCATATGGCTTTTAAGCGATTTGGTGAACGTTTCTGTCGCTTCGATACAGTGAAACAAAAACGAGTCAAACGTCGACCGATTGTAAATGAAAATAATGCGGCTGCTATCGTAGCTTTTGCTGCCCTAAATCCACATGTGAGCAGCAGGCAAATGGAAAGAGAGAGTGGAATTAGCTAGCGATCTGTATTAAGAATCTTACATCAACACAAGTTCCATCCGTATCGTATGTCATTACATCAGGATTTGTACGGCAATGATTTCCTGAATCGCGTCAATTTACTGTAACTGAATTCGTACAAAAATGCACACAGATATCTCATTTTTGAGTCATGTGCTTTTTTCTGACAAACTAACTTCACAAATACGGGAATGTGAATAGCCATAACATGTATTATTGGGCAAATGAGAATCCTCGATGGATGAGAACTGTACCATTTCAACGTCCGTGGTCCGTTAATTGTTGGTGCGGCATTGTCGGCGATCACGTCAGTGGCCGATATTTTTTTAAGGTCGCTTGACTGGGCAAGTTTACGCCAACTTTCTGCAAAACGTACTCCCTCAATTACTGGAAGACTTGCCCTTGCATGTTCGCATGAACATGTGGATGCAACATGACGGTGCACCACCCCATTATGCTCTGTGTTCAAGATAAGTGATGAATGAAATTTTTGGTGAAACGTGGATAGGACGAGGTGGCCCTGTAGCTTGGCCACCTCGTTCGCCAGATCTAACAACACCAGATTACTTTTTATGGGGTTTTGTCAAAGAACGCGTAATGGCGGTAGCACCTACCACGTCTGACGTCATGAAAGAAAGAATACGCCGAGCATGTACCGAAATTACACCACAAATGTTGGTTGAAGTTAGACGGTCTTTTCATCAGCGAATTAACAAGTGCTTACAAGTCAAGGATCATCACTTCGAGCATCTTCCTCAGGTAGACCCAAACCAAGATTAGTGGATCCTTTGAAAGTGATTATTCGATATTTTTCGATTTTCGACTATTTTCATACTTTGCGTGACTAGAATGACTTTGCATTGTAGGTCGCTGAATTCGTCTTAAAATCGGTAATAATGTCATCGAAAAAAAATACATGGTTCCATTTGAAAAAGTGGGGTTGACCTTGACGTAGCTTCAGCGCCTCCACCCATAAAAAAATACGGTGGGCCAGTATGACGGCCTTCTCGAACACTGAACCTTTTGTCTGAAACATTTTTGGATATGATCAATAGTTTGAGTACTATTGCTCTGTAACACTTTATGTGCCTCACCCTGTACACACACACACACACACACACACACACACACACACACACACGCACGCACGCACGCCCCCGAAAAAACTCAGGAGGACTATCCGAAAAAAATGCGGTGCGCTTCTGGGCCGGGATTCGAACCCGGGACCTTTCGATTGCCGGTCGACTGCTCTGACCAACTGAGCTACGCCAGCCCGCTTACCTCACCTTTCTCGGATAGTCTCTATAGGGTAACGCAACGTTACTATATATCGCCTCTGGACTCCCCAGAAATCTACCACGTGACAGGGTAGATTTCTGGGGAGTCCAGAGGCGTACGAAGGCAACCCTCTCGCTCGGCACTCATCCCGAAAGCGGACCCATCGTATTAGTAGGGCGAATTTGATTATTGATTTATCTTTTCTTTTTTTTCCTTTTTATATTGTATACTTGCGAGGCACACACGTACACCCCCACACAAACTCTTGCGAACGAACTTACACGATAGGGATTGGGAGGAAGGAATTGGCGAGGAGAGGGTCGGCGACCACTGCAAGGACGCATCAACGGCGGCAGTGACAGGTACCCTCAACCACCTCCCCACCAAGGCCTCGGACCTCGCCTGCAGCCCGATCTACGTCTCTATCGGGCGCCCGAGTCCGGAAAGCTAGAGGAAAGGAAGCGCGACCCTGCGATGTTCTTGCCCCGTGCGTCGGGTGGTATCGTCAGTACGACCTCCGCTACCCCAGGTTCGTTACGTCACGCGGTGCGTTCGAATATACTTCTCGAACCAAGAGGGAACGGTCACCCATGCTGCGGGGCTCGAGCATAGAATGATTGGCGAGACGGGTCGGTCGATCCTCCGGGACAGTGGACGCGGACTTGGAAGTCTCGCAGAACCGTCCATTCGGGGTCGGCCTGAGGATCGGTCCTGGTGGGGACGCTGTGGGAGGAACAGCAAAGTGGACGTGCCACGTTATCATCGGCGCATGCCCGTGGTAACCTTTTCTGCTGAACTATCGTTCGTTGCCAACAGGCCACCATCGCTTACCTTCTCCACCCATTGTCACTCAAACATTTTTGCGAACACACAAACATTCTTGCAAACACACGAACATTGTTGCGAACACACATTCTTGCGAACACACACACACTCTTGCGAACACACCCATTCCTGCGAACACACACACTCTTGCGAATACACACATTCTTGTGAACACACACACTCTTGTGAACACACACAAACTCTTTCGAACGAACTTACACGATAGGGATTGGGAGGACGGGATTGGCGAGGAGAGTGTCGGCGACCACTGCAAGGACGCATCAACGGCGGCAGTGACAGGTACCCTCAACCACCTCCCCACCAAGGCCTCGGACCTCGCCTGCAGGCCGATCTACGTCTCTATCGGGCGCCCGAGTCCAGAAAGCTAGAGGAAAGGAAGCGCGACCCTGCGATGTTCTTGCCCCGTGCGTCAGGTGGTATCGTCAGTACGACCTCGGCTACCCCAGGTTCGTTACGTCATGCGGTGCGTTCGAATATACTTCTCGAACCAAGAGGGAACGGTCACCCATGCTGCGGGGCTCGAGCATAGAATGATTGGCGAGACGGGTCGGTCGATCCTCTGGGACAGTGAACGCGGACTTGGAAGTCTCGCAGAACCGTCCATTCGGGGTCGGCCTGAGGATCGGTCCTGGAAGGGACGCTGTGGGAGGAACAGCAAAGTGGACGTGCCACGTCATCATCGGCGCATGCCCGTGGTAACCTTTTCTGCTGAACTATCGTTCGTTGCCAACAGGCCACCATCGCTTACCTTCTCCACCCATTTTCACACAAACATTTTTGCGAACACACAAACATTCTTGCAAACACACGAACATGTTGCGAACACACACATTCTTGCCAACACACAGACACTCTTGCGAACACACCCATTCTTACGAACCCACACATTCTTGTGAACACACACACTCTTGCAAACACACACATACTCTTGCGAACACACACACTCTTGCGAGCACACACACACACTCTTGCGAACACACACATTCTTACGAACACCGGACACCGACAAGTCCTCATTACGAAGGCGGGTGAGGACCTTCCCCCTCTCGAAAGAGACATTTTGGGAAAAGTACGGAAAGGGGAGAAGGCGAGAGTCCTGCGCATGATAAGAAAAAGGGAGGAAGGCACTTCGCCGTAGAGTATTGAGTGAGACTGACAGCGAACAGAGGGCCTCTTCGCGTACGTGACAGTGCCG
>OX101790.1:4062632-4139632 GCA_944452715.1 Ophion slaviceki
ATTTTACAGGGCTTTAATTTTTCATCTCTGAATGATAATATATACAGAGAGTGCAACGTCAAAACCTTGATGCCGACACTTGCGATCATGCAGGTCTGGACAAGTTAGCCCTATGGTTAAGGATTGTTTCTTCGTTAACACCACTCTTCAAGCTATTAGAATTTTTTTATTGCTCCGCTATTCAGAGCATATATATGATAACGGGGTGTTTATTTTGAAAAAGTATAAACTTTCGGAGATCTATGGATAAAGATCTTTTTTAGGCTTCGACCGTGGACCACTTGAGCGCCGATGGAGAGCCCATGAATTTTTTTTCACTACCCGCATCTCGATTGAGATGCTCTTTTATTTTTCCCGGCAATCCAATGCGATGTTAGAAATTCTCGTGGGTTGGTGATATTTTCCGAGATGGTAGGGAACGACGAAAAATATCTAAAGGGGAAAACCATTGTTAATGATCTGGTGCGCTCAAAAGTGTTCGCACTTTGAATCGAGCAGTCAGTTAGTGAACATCATCTCTTTTGGAAAGCCTCGTTTCATCAAATATGGAGGGCAACACGGAGAAGTCAGAACAAATCTTGCACGACCAAGCCGCGCTCCTAAGTTCATACGAAGATTTTGCTATGTGGGAACAACGGTGCGTTGAGTTTATCGAAGAATTGGAAACGCAAAGCCGGATTAAGCGCCCGCGACTATCAATTGGACTTCAACAGTCATTGATAGCCCAAATAGCGCGGCTGGAAGGGTTGAGGAATTCTGTGCGTAATCATTTTATACACACGGGTGCAGGACATGGTCATCATCGGCTAATCTGACGAGAGATTGACACATCCTTCAATAGTCGAATATTGACCGGGTCCGTAATCAATCGCAACCACATCGAACCACGGCAATTTCTCAACGATGCTCGCGACCTAGTGCTTCAACATGTGCAAAATACTATCTGCAAACACAACAGTATCAAAGTTAATACAGTGTTTAATGGCGAATTCGCGAGTGGAGACAAACATGCTAATAAAGGTGTCAACACGCGAAACTGTGAACTCTTTAACACAAGCGATTTTAATGAGTGGTAACAGCAACGCGTTATGAAGCCCACTTCAACCTTACTCGACGAATTTCAAGAACGAGATAGTGGCTGGGCTCTACGGAAAATACTTAACCTCACGATAAATGTGAATAAGTATAACCCGATGCGTGCCGGGTGCACTATATCATTACCGCGGGAAATAATGATGAAGACAGCTGTGATTAACGTCAAATCCAACGATAACGCATGTTTCGCGTGGGCAGTTGTCGCTGCTCTATACCCAGCCGAACGACACAGTGACCGTCCTCCACCTTACCCACATTACTCAAGCGTACTGAATCTACAGGACATTCAATTCCCGGTAACCATACACCAAATAAAAAAATTTGAGCTGCAAAACAATATATCCATCAACGTGTACACCACCACCGCCAAAAAACACATCGTTCCAATACGCGTGACTCAAAATAAGAAGGAAAAGCACATCAATTTGCTGTACATGCAAGATACTGAGGACAACAATGTGGGGCACTTCGTATGGATCAAGAATCTGTCGAGACTCGTGCAACTGAGCAAAAAGGGACATAAAAAATATATCTGTGATCGGTATGTAGTTACCATAATATATATATATATATATATATATATATATATATATATATATATATATATATATATAGGTAATTATATATGCTAGACGAATTAAATAAAAACAATCTTTTTTTTTGCAGATGTTTGCACTACTTTGGTTCCGAGGATAAATTGCAATCGCACGAGGTCGATTGTGGGGCGATAAACGACTGCGCGATCCGACTACCGAATAACACCAATAAGTGGCTCCAGTTCAGAAACTTTAGCCGGAAAGAGCGACATCATTTCATCGTTTATGCTGATTTGGAGTGTATGCTGGCAAAGACCGATGAGAAGACCCAAGCAAAAGATATGTATCAACACCATGAAGTGTTTAGTATTGGATATTACGTGCGTTGTTCGTATGACGATTCATTGTCTTCATATCACTCGCGTCGCAGTGCTGATAGTGTCTCATGGTTTGTCGAAGAACTGAAAAATCTAGCATTGCGCATAAAAGAAATTTTCTGCGACAATGTCCCAATGATTTATCTGACACCAAGCGAGTGGGAAAGTTTTCGCAAAGCGACCCAATGTCATATATGCAGGAAACCATTCGCGCAAGACGATATACGCGTTCGAGATCATTGCCATCTGACTGGACGCTATAGAGGCCCTGCCCATTCTAATTGCAATTTCAACTACAAACAGTCATTCTTCATTCCAGTAGTTTTTCACAATTTATCGGGTTACGATGCACATTTTATCATCAAGGAAGTAGCCACAGCGTTCGAAGGAAAGACCGATGAGCTTCCAATCACAAAAGAGAAATACATCTCCTTCACGAAGCGCATTCAAATCACAGACGATTCTAAACAGAAAATCCAATTGCGCTTCATCGATTCATACAAATTCCTCAATACCAGTCTCGACAAATTAGCCTCATTTTTGACCGAGGACAAACTCAAAATTTTACGCATGCAATTTTCAACTCTATCGACGGACAATTTCAATTTGCTGACGCGAAAAGGGGTCTTCCCTTATGAGTATATTGACAACGTGAGCAGGTTGGACGACACTTGCTTACCACCACGTGACGCATTTTATAGTTCCCTGACAGATGCTACAGTATCCGAGAGCGAGTACGCACATGCGGAGGACGTTTGGGAGCGGTTCTCCATTCGAACGCTGGGTGAATATAGCGATTTGTTGTTGAAGACAGATGTCTTGTTATAAGCTGATATTTTCGAAAATTTTCGGAATACATGCATTGAGAGCTATGGCCTAGATGCCGCGTATTACTACACATTGTCGGGGTATACCTGGGATGCAATGTTAAAACACTCGAATGTCAAGTTTGAATTACTAACTGACATCGACATGGTTTTATTCGTTGAGCGGGGTATACGCGGTGGTCTCAGTCAATGCTCAAACCAATATGCACACGCTAATAATAAGTACATGCAGTCGTTTGATCCATCGAAAGCATCATCATACTTGATGTATTTTGACGTCAACAATTTGTATGGATGGGCAATGTGTCAACCCTTGCCATATGCAGATTTTCGATGGGTCAACGACGTGTCCAAGTTTGATCCATTATCCATCGCGCTAGACTCACCTATAGGCTACATCCTTGAGGTCGACTTGGAATATCCCCAATCTTTACATGATGCGCACAAAGACTTACCGTTTTGCCCAATACACGAAAAACCACCGGGTAAGCAGCAGGAAAAGCTGCTAGCAACCGTCTGCGATAAAAAACGCTACATCATACACTACAGAAATTTACAACAATGTTTACGTCATGGACTTTGCCTCACGAAAATCCATAGGGTATTACAATTCACACAATCCCCATGGCTACGTTCGTATATTCAGTTCAATACCCAGTTTCGAACGCTTGCCAAAAACGATTTCGAAAAGAATTTATTTAAATTAATGAATAATGCGGTCTTTGGCAAAACGATGGAGAATGTGCGCAATCATGTAGATGTAAAGCTTTTAACAAAATGGGAGGGCAGATATGGCGCAGAGGCAACGATTGCGAAGCCAAACTTCCACAGCCGAAGTGTTTTTTCGGAAAACCTCGTTGCCGTAGAATTGCGCAATCTCGAGGTGAAGTTCAACAAGCCGATATATGTGGGTATGTGCATACTCGACATATCCAAAACGTGCTTGTATGGATTTCATCACGAGTATATGGTACCATTGAAAAATTGAAATTAAATTGACATTGAAAAATTTGATACGAGCAACTATTCAGCGGACAATAGGTATGATATGCCGGTTGTCAACAAAAAGGTACCCGGTCTCATGAAAGACGAATGCAATGGTGCAATTATGACCGAGTTCATTGGACTTCGATCGAAAATGTATGCGACACATGTCGAGGGTAAGAAGGACACGAAAAAAGTTAAAGGTGTCAAGAGCAGTGTTGTGGCTAGGACAATCACGTTTGACGATTATGCCCGGTGCTTGAAGGAAGACATTGAAATGATGCGTAGTCAAACGTGTATCGAAGTTGCACAAGGTCTACACCATTCGTGAGACGAAAATCGCTCTAAGTCCTCATGATGATAAGTGGTATATCATACTTGGGACCTTTGATACCCTACCATGGGGGCATTACAGGATACCATCATGAAAAGTTTTGTAATTTTTTTTCCACAACCTTGATGTAAAATTGTGTATATTTTTGTGAATATTGATGTATAAAACTCGTGAAAATTATGTATATATTTTGTTCACTCGATGTTAAAATTATGTTTGTTGTATATGTTGTGCAAGAATGGATTTATTATTTTCCGTAAATAAAGAAGCGGACTTTTTATAATCACATGTGTTTATTCACTCTATCCATCTCCTCACGTTCCACGAAAAAGGGCGACGGCGAGAAGGGGGGAAGCAAGCCTGCTGTGGAGTCGGTCGGAGGCCTTGGAGGGATGCGGGGACGACCAGCAGGTCAAGAGTCATAAAACATACATATTTTTCCATTTTCTTTATTATCGACTACAAATCGGATTTACTTATCCAACTATTGTAGCTATTGTCGAAACCTAACCACTTTACAAACATTCGATTACCGCGCATGTTCAATACCGCTTCAATGAGATAGATATCGGGGTGCTTGTCCCTGAGAAGCTCTTGTTCGTAGAAACCACCGGCGATCGGTTCATCTTTATGGTCCTTCAAGTGGTACGTCACGGGATGAGTTTTTTTGACACTATAGATTGTAAATATTTCCGTTGTCCAGTTTGGGGTGTAACCCTTTTCGAAAACAGTCTTAAATTTGCTGATTCTCACTTTATTACCAACGGCGAATTTCGGCGATCTTTTCATTGGAGGCTTATTGAAAATCTGCTGCAATTGCTTCTCATTTTCCGCGTTGACATTTCTCGGCTTCATCTTAATGGCGCGATGTACAGAATCGTTGTACTCGGCAATTAGATTATCAAGAATATCGATCCACTTATAATTACCACGAAGACTAAATTGCATCCACATCTTGTTCTTCAATGTACGATTGAACCGCTCGCAAATGGATGCCTTCAAGTTGCTATATGTTGAATACATGTGAATATTGTACTTCTTCATGATGGCCTTAAAGTCACAATTGTAGAATTCTTTTCCCCGATCAACGTGTAAGTTCTGCGGTATGCGTCCCTTAACGAGGATCGATTTCATTGCTGCTGCTACATCTTTACCACTCTTACTCGGCATTCGCACGGCCCAGGCGAATTTTGAGAAGGTATCGATGACGGTGAGGAGAATTTTGTGTTTGGAGTTGCGACGCGCGTATGATGACATATCGACGAGATCAGCTTGCCAGGTCTCGTCCAAGCCACGGATGTTCACATGTCGACGCGGATAGTTTCGTCGAGCAGGCTTATGCAGCTCCAGCACGAGAGCGCCCCTTTTTTCGTTCATTTTCCAGTCCACTCAGTCATGCGTCCTATTCAGCAATGGCGTTTGAATTACGAATCACCAAATCTTGTAGAGCTTTGACATCGGCCTCGAGTGTCTTCGCAATGTCTTGTAACGTAGCTTCAAGTCCATTAACCAACAACTGACTACTCTCATTTATTTCTTTGCGTATGTTCTTAATGATAGTTCGAGATTTCTTTTGTGACGCACTTAGAGTGATGGCGTCATCTTCTTCTTCCGGATTTGCAATGTTACACAATCGTTTCTGCCCCAAGTCATCATGACCATCTGTGGTAATTCTAAAGCCTATCCCGGGTCGACCTGGAGGACCTTGCTTACCAGGTGTGTAAGTATGAAACCGGAATTTGCCCATAGGTGGCGCTAGATGTCGATGCAGTTACCGACACATCACGTCAGCGGTGTCTTGTTATTGTATTGATATCCGACAAAGATTTCCAACTCACAATAACACGAGTTTCATTCAGTAGCATTAGTTTATTAGAGATAAACATGTCGAGTTTTGTGCCAACAAATTACGATTTGGCTTCCGGATGGAGGCCGTGTTGAGGATCAGCGTTGTGCCGACGTTTCGCAAACGTTACAGTCTGCATCATCAGGGCTGAGAGCTCCGATACTGAAGCTCTCGTGTCTCAGGTATTCCTTATATAGTTGCAGTCATCGTTCCAGATCGCTGCACCAGCCAATCAGATGTTTTAATTGATCAGCTGGTCAATTAAAAAACCGGGAGGATGGTGTGCCAATTTTTTAATTGACCAGCTGATCAATTAAAACATCTGATTGGCTGGTGCAGCGATCTGGAACGATGACTGCAACTATATAAGGAATACCTGAGACACGAGAGCTTCAGTATCGGAGCTCTCAGCCCTGATGATGCAGACTGTAACGTTTGCGAAACGTCGGCACAACGCTGATCCTCAACACGGCCTCCATCCGGAAGCCACAAACTCTTCTCATTACATAAAGAGCCGTGAAAGCCTTAAAACTAAAATCAGACGCCTACACGGAGAGGCTATTTTGGGTTCTGTTAACACCTTTTCCAAACTCAGGAAAACTCTGCACATCCAACTGTGCTCGTTAACATTCCTAAAAAGGTGCCGCGACCATCAAGTGGTACCAAAATGTTTTCAATTAAAAAACCCCTTTCCATCAAAACAAGCCAAAACTATCCTCCACCAGGCCTCGCTAAGACTGGTAAAGGAGAGAATAGCTGTCACCAAAAAGCTTTTGGACCAAAATTCCCAAAAACTCCTTAAACTTCACCTACGTCTATCTGACTCTTTGGAACCACAGCTGTGGGAAGATCTTGACCGTGTCACCCACGAACAAGCCCTCCACTGTGCAGACCTAAGATCCAAGAATCAAATAGAAAAATTCAGGAAACTATGTCCACAGACGAAGCAGCCCATCCTAACCCACACAGTAAAAAACCTAAGTAACCACACACTCTCCGCAGCTGAAACATCAATCCTCGCAAAAGGGCACAATTTCGCCATTACACCGACAGAAATTCCGACCAGAGAAATCATCAGCCAGGTGGAAACTGCCATCTACCGTCTCCCACCAGATACTGGCAACGACATCAGGAAACGGATAAGCAATATTCTACACAAGGCAAAACCTCCGCAGCAGAATATCACGAAGGAAGAACACCTTGCTCTTCACAATTTGAAGAAAAACAAGGACATCTTAATACTACCAGCTGACAAAGGGAATGCAACTGTCCTCATGGATAAAACGGACTACTGCAGTAAAATTATGAACCTGCTCGAGGACACCAAGACGTACAAGAAATTATCGCGTGACCCCACATCGAGTGTAGAAAAGAAAACAACAACACTTCTAAAGAAGGCTGGTCTATCGGAAAACCTAACCAAAGCCCTTACACCCAAGGAATCCCTACCACCCAGGCTTTACGGTCTGCCAAAAATACACAAAAATAACATTCCACTAAGGCCCATTGTTAGCAACATAGGCAGTCCTACATATCACTTGGCACGTTTTCTCTGCAAACCTTTGCAGGAACTCGTAGGGCTCAACAACTCCTATATCCAAAACTCCCGGGATTTTGTGAACAAGATCCAGTCTATCAAGGTACAACCAGAAGATATTTTAGTGAGTTTCGATGTTGTATCCCTGTTTACAAACGTCCCAACCAACGAAACCCTAAGCATAGTTAAAAATTCCAAAAAAGTTGCCCCTAACCTACTGCCCCTCATAGAACATTGCCTAAACTCTACATACTTCCAATTTCAATCCCAGTTTTATGAACAAACTTCAGGCGCAGCCATGGGTTCCCCAATTTCCCCTATCATTGCCAACATCTTTATGGAGAACTTCGAGAACAGAATTCTGCAAGAAGCTTCCCTCAAGCCCTCCACCTGGTTCCGATATGTCGATGACACCTTCGTCATTTGGAGTCACGGCAAAGAAAACCTCAATCATTTCTTAACGTTCCTCAACTCCCAACACCCCAATATTCAATTCACCATGGAGATAGAACAGGAAAATCAAATCCCTTTTCTGGATGTACTGGTTCAACGGAAAAGCGATGGCACTTTGGGCCATAAAGTTTACCGGAAACCAACGCATACCGATAGATACCTCCACGCTACGTCCCATCACCACCCTTCCCAAAAACAGTCGGTCATAAGCTCTCTGGTCTACAGAGCTCTAGCGATCTCCGAACCAGACTCCCTGGAGGTTGAACTAGAACACCTACGAAAAGCTTTAGGAGACAATGGCTACAAGCCAGGCAACATCGAAAGAACGATCAAAAATCTAAAAAGAAAAATAGCTGATCCGAAAACGGTTACAGCACCTGATGGAGAGAATGAAGGACAAATAACTGCAACAACTTCCCTTCCATACCTTCAGGGCATAACCGATCGCATAGGCAGGGTCCTTGGAAAACATAACGTGCGAGTCATCTTCAAACCTCAGAAGAGACTAGCACAAGTGATTCCGAGTGCAAAAGACCAAAGACCACCATTAAGTGCACCAGGAGTATACAAAATACCCTGCTCATGCGGTAAAGTGTACATAGGGGAAACCGGGAGGAAGATCAGTACACGGATCAAAGAACATCAACGGTGTATCAAATATGGCCATATTACACAATCGGCGCTGGCCGAACATTGGATGGAGACTGGTCATGCCATCCAGTTCGACAAAGCCCAAAGTCTGGCCCCATCAAATAGCTATTTTTCCAGGAAACACCGAGAAGGCTTAGAAATCCGAAAACATCCGGACAACCTAAACAGAGATGGAGGATATCACGTCAATCCTATTTGGCACACCATCCTCCCGGTTTTTTAATTGACCAGCTGATCAATTAAAACATCTGATTGGCTGGTGCAGCGATCTGGAACGATGACTGCAACTATATAAGGAATACCTGAGACACGAGAGCTTCAGTATCGGAGCTCTCAGCCCTGATGATGCAGACTGTAACGTTTGCGAAACGTCGGCACAACGCTGATCCTCAACACGGCCTCCATCCGGAAGCCACAAACTCTTCTCATTACATAAAGAGCCGTGAAAGCCTTAAAACTAAAATTACGATTTGCGGACAGCACTACTTTTCTGTTTTCATCTGAAGAAAACCGCAGCCGAATCGCATCGAATGCTTGTGGAGGCGTTTGATGAGCATGCTCTCGGTAAAACACAGTGTTTCGAGTGGTTCAAACGGTTCAAAAGTGGCGATTTTGACGTGAGGAACGAAGAACGTGGAAGACCACCGAAAAAGTTTGAAGACGCTGACCTGCAAGCCTTGTTGGACGAAGACGACGCTCAAACACAACAACAACTGGCGGATCAGTTAAAGGTGACCCGAGAAGCCATCTCCAGTTATTTGTATCATATCATTACAATAAACGTGTTTTTTCTGTACAAAAATTCCGGTTTCATACTTACACACCTGGTACTGTGGAGTACACTCCTACTTGAATGACGTCCAAACACATGGACACTCATGATGGGAATGCGTAAATTCCCCGATGTCGAGTTAATAAATTATTTCAGCTTCACGCAATTCCTCAATAATCGATATAATTTCATTCGCATGTGATGAATTTCCGGCTGCTTGGGATGCCAGAAGCAAGCGAAGACGATCCACTAGCTCGTTTGGATTGTCCCAATAAATATAGTCCAATTGGGTGTTTTTTCTAGCTATCTTATACTTTGGCATGCCCTGTCCCACATGATGATCGACTATATTTGCGATATATGTGTTAAATTTGTGGCTGGTGTTACGTCGTATAGCCTCACTAGGCTTATACAATTTTTTGTGCGCATTCGTCGAGATTACAATCTTTTCGTAGTTTTTCAAATCATCCGGTGTGAGAGTTTCGACATTAGGCACTTTTTTAAACAGCTCCGTTAATCCAACAGTTTTCGCATAACTCGCATCTCCCACACGAATGTGTTGAGAGTCGAAAATTATCGGAGAATTGCCAATCATTCATTTGTTGTTAGCGAGATTTCGTACACCGTATAATACATCCAAGCTTGCCTTTCTATTTATTTGTAATAACAGGAGATATTCGCTGATCAGCTCATCGACATTTTGCGAGTCATCATCATCCTCATATATCAATTTGAAAGAATCTTGTGTTTCACTCTTCAAGGAATCATGTGCCTCATTTTGATGTTTAACACTATTTAACGCATCTTCTCTTTCTTCTTCAACATTATCATCCACTTTTTCATCCTTAATTTCCTCCTTCACCGCCACCACCTCGCCGTTTTTATACGACACCAATTTCTCCAATGGCCCCACTATAGGCTTAAAGATATCCTGCATTCTCTGCTGATCGTTATCTTTCCCAATTTTCATCATTCGATGCTTTCGTCTGATTGCATCGCTCGCCTTGGCAATTTCACGCAATACATCCTTTTCACGCAACAATTGTTCGCTCTTCATGTTGTCACTACCACGGCATGCGCAATACTGTCTCTTCAACTACCAGCGACGAGTCATTTATCAATGGTGAGAAAATAATCAAAACCTTGTCTATATCGACCTCCGTTAATATCGCTATCCTTGTCAATCGTGATAAATGCATACTTGTCAGAATTCCAGCATTTCACGCACATGTTTTTAAAGCACGTATAAGTCATATCCGTATTAACATGATCGTTGTAGACGTGTTTGAGATTCATATCGTCCTGCTTGAAAAGCACCACGAAATTTGCATTATCTCTCACGAGATGTTTGGGGATACGAGTGTACGTCTGACAAAGATAAAAACTGTCAACAATCTCGTGTCGTCCCATAGAAAAGAATGCCCGAACATTATCCTGCTTTTCGCATGCTATGTCATCAAAGATGAATATAGAGTTGGATCGTGCATCACTTGGTGCTATCATTTGTTCATGCGCCTCGAATGGATGATATTCAACCCCAGGCTCGGATTCGTTTCCCGATTTAAAAGTCGTCGATTCGAACGAAAACTCAGATGAGATTCGACGTTGATAAATACGCCGGTTTCAACCGTTTGTTTTTTATCGAATCGAGACGAATCCAATATGTAAAACGGTCCATTCAAATTCTGTTTTGTGTTTCATTATCGAAATAACCTTGAGACTGTTCGGATTCGTTCCCAGTGGGTGATTTTTTTTAAGTTTCACCCTCGGCACGAAAAAAGCCGTTGAGGACTACTACTGCTGCTGTGGACTGTGAACGTGAACGAATCCGATGCTCGGCGCGGCGTTCTCAGTTTGTAGGGATTATTTCACAACAGAAACACTCACATGGAGACTCGGATTCGTTTCCCGATTTAAAAGTCGTCGATTTGAACGAAAATTCAGATGAGATTCGACGTTGATAAATACGCCGGTTTCAACCTTTGTTTTTTATCGAATCGAGACGAATCCAATATGTAAAACGGTCCATTCAAATTCTGTTTTGTGTTTCATTATCGAAATAACCTTGAGACTGTTCGGACTCGTTCCCAGTGGGTGATTTTTTTTTAAGTTTCACCCTCGGCACGAAAAAGCCGTTGAGGACTACTACTGCTGCTGTGGACTGCGAACGTGAACGTTCCCGATTTAAAAGTCGTCGATTCGAACGAAAATTCAGATGAGATTCGACGTTGATAAATACGCCCGTTTCAACCGTTTGTTTTTTATCAAATCGAGACGAATCCAATATGTAAAACGGTCCATTCAAATTCTGTTTTGTGTTTCATTATCGAAATAACCTTGAGACTGTTCGGACTCGTTCCCAGTGGGTGATTTTAAAAATGTTTCACTCTCGGCACGAAAATAGCCGTTGAGCACTGCTACTGCTGCTGTGGACTATGAACGTGAACGAATCCGATGCTCGGCCCGGCGTTCTCAGTAGGTAGGGATTATTCCACAACAGAAACACTTGCATGCATACTCGGATTCGTTTCCTGATTTAAAAGTCGTCGATTCGAAGAGAACTTTGACTCCGAATTCGTATTCAGCGACCTGGAAAACCCCCGAGTACATACTTTCACCCGAATTGAATACGTTTTTTACTTTTGGCCGGTCTTTTGGGATTCCGGACCACTGTGTGACGCCTTCAATGAGGTCCCGGACTCGAGGCAAAGTTAGGTCGCTATTTTGCATCTGAAAAGAGTAGATTGATTCTATTCCATATTTTCATAAACCCATTAAACCCGTTCCACGATAAATCGCGAATGCCGTAATGCCGTCCTTCTTAAATTGGCCCCTTAAATGCGGTTTCCCAAAGTCGAGTTTTTGTTCAAGTTTCAACTGTTACTGCACAAGTCGATAAATATACTTTATCTCGTAAAAATTCTCTACTTCGATTCAAAATAAGATTCACGCGTGCGCTTCTTCAGCGTGAGCCCCTTAACATTTCTCAGCGATAATTAACATCTCGCTAAGGAGCTTCCTCACACCCAAAAACGAAACGTTCGCCCCGTTTGAAGGAAGTCCTCTGATCCGTTTTCGACAAACAAATTTGCACGCCCCCAATTTTGCAATTCGACCCCTTAAATCCCACTCTCAATCGCCTCCTCTTGCCGTAAAACTCTAAGGTGAACTTACTTTCTCATAATCTTTAAGACCGCATTCACATTTAATCGTCACGCATTCTTTATTATCTTAATTGATCCCTTAAACACGATTTCGGGAAGACCGCTTTCTTTGCGTTCAAAAACGGTACATCCACCCAGCGCGGCTCGAATCGTTAGGCCAGTCATCGAGTGTCTCATGACAATCGCTCATTTAATTATTGACTCATGGCCAGGGCTTTTAGGTGCTTTCGTATTTTTTCTTCGCCGATTCCGCGGGACCTGCAAACAAATGAAGCCCGTTCAACATTCATATTCCACGTTACACTCGCACACTCGGACGCCTGTCATCGTAACATCAGCCACGACCCGACATCTCCCGGTGACTTCTGCAACCTCATGACAGCCACGTCAAGAAGATAGCGGCGAATGCTCCAACGTCCACTCCGTTCCTGGCCATTCCAACTCCGCCGTTCCTCGGAGTTCAGTTTGAACTATCGTTCGATATTGATTTTTCAATGGCCTTTTTCTCAATGGTACCATTTTTTTTGAGGCCCTCATCCGGGTCCTACGTGTTCAGAATCAAGTCCACTTTGCTTCTCTAAGCGCGGAATGCCATTTTTATTTTTACCCAGAATTTTTTTTTTTTGGTGTCATATACTTTTCCCACATAGGCGCTATATTTTTTTTCGAAGGGTTCTCGAAAAACCATTTCAAAAGCGCACCTTTGCCGTCCCAAAATGGCCGCGTAAGAATTAAAAAAAATGGGTGGCCACTTTATAATTGTCACCCTGTATGGTTGTAAATTAATAGGGAAAGAGCAGCATCAGGGAAATAACAATTTTCAGAAACGGTGCTCAAAGTTTGCCTGTACTTCGACGTTTTAGTGACATTGTCCAAGGTAGCGTCTTTCACCATTTTCGCGGCGGCAAATTCCCTGCACCTTGAAGACTCATTTGAGTGGGAAAGACAAGCTCTTCGGTAGTGAACTGGTTACGAACACTCTCAGTTTTTTTTTTCGTTTCGTCCGTTCGCTAGAGGCCTCAATATTCCGCGAAGGACGGCCACTAACTGCATCTGCTTTCTCGTTTCTCATCGAAAATTCCTTATTGTTCCCGAAGGCGACGAATATGCTCAGCCAATCCGTATTTTTCTCTAGAAACCACGCCTTGGTCATCCTAGCTTCTCGCCACTTCTTTTTCACACCGTATAATGATTTGCGAACAATTTCTTTTTTATTCGCACGACAATGTGTAAACGACAGGTAGTTTTTCAGACAATATAATTTCAATAATTAAGTGGGCTTGAAATGAAATCGTTCCTTTTGTGTGAAATCAATTCCTTCAATGCTATTCTGAGAGCCTGAAATAAACAATGTGATGATGAGACAACAAAATATAATTTTAAAGAATGAACAATTTCGTAATCACAATGTTAGTAGAATCCGATAGGCTAATAATAATATTGTAATCAAACATTTTCAGCAACACATTTTGAAGAACCAATCACTTGACGTCGCATCCGCGCCGCGCGCCTGAGGTGACGTCCTGCGTCTATTTATTTAAAACATCACCAAAACGAAAAAGGCAGTTCTAGGCACCGGATTTTTGGCTACGTTTTACTGAAGAGTGTAAAGAATAATGTAAGACTTGACCGGTCGCAAACTTCTGTAGAATTATTAACTTTTACTCAACCTACACATAATTTTTTTGCCGCCGGCACGTAAATTTACAGTAGGAGGTGACATGTTTTATTGCTCGGTGCGCCGTTAATATGGAAAACTCTACTGATATAATGCGTGTACTTACTTTTCGGTGGGAGTTCCATTTTGAAAAATTAAAACCGCTCGATTTCACTCACAATTATTCAACTTAAAACACATTGTAGTTTTTAGAGGCTAGCGCGCGGTCGATACTACCTTCCTGAGGGTTCCGTTACAAATGAAACCCCAAGGGCTAAATGCAATATCTGCCGCTTGAAAGGGACATAGAAAAAACCCAGTTTTTACCTGACCAGTACTTAGAATTCCTTAAATAGAAACTTCAAATTTTCCAGAAGTAAATCCTCCGTGATGCAACTTGGAATGCAAATTCGAAGGTTAAGAAGAGCCCGTGCATAAGGGGATCTGTAGCCGTCCTGGTCGACGTCGGACGACGAGGAAGAAAAGTTAACCCGTGCAATGAGCGAAACACCGTCGAACGACGGGCTTCTGGAAATTTAATTAAGGCTAATGAGTCGCTAGGAGGAGTAGAACCTTGTCGATCAAATCGGCGAAGAAAACCAGTTGTCAGAGAACATTTCGTATCTATCTTTCGTAGTAGTCGAGAACCGTCTGAGCGGCATTAGAGGAGCCCGAAGACGTGGTTGCAGGCGATGAATAACGAACGGGATTCGCTTGAGGCTAATCAGGCATGAGAGATCATGGATCTTCTGCTCGACAGAAATACTCTAAATACGAAATAGGTCCGTAAAATAAAAATGAAAAGTCGATGGAACCGTCGAACGATACAACGCCAGGCTTGTCGTAAAGTGCTGCGCACAATAAAAGGGCGTCGACTATAATGACATATACTCGCCTGTAATGAGATATAGTTAATTAAGATTTTTGTTTGCTCTCGCTGCAAGGTTAACAATGGGATGGGGATGTTACGAGGTTCACATTTTTGTAATTTTTGCCACTTATCATACTGAAAGTTATGCTCTCGAATAACAATTCCCCAAAGCCATTAGGCTAGATGGCCACAAGTTTTTGAGAAAATCGACTTTGAAATATTCCGAGCGAATCAGAAGGACTGGCGGGATGTAATTTTCAACAGGCCGCGTGGCTCACTGGGTAGCGAGGGAGACTAGTAAGCGGAGCGTCCCTGCTCGATTTCCGCTGGGCGCATTCATCTTTTTAAAACTTTTTTCCAATACCACGTCGTTTACGTGTAAAAATTTTCAAATTCATATTTGTTGATTAACAATATTTAGAATATATTGAATTTCGGTACAAAAAAGACGAACCCCGGGTAGAGTGCTCATGGATCCTTTATTTTCGTCACAATTTATAAATATAACGCAACAAAGTTAAGCAATGAATCGCAACTTTTTATTCCGCAATCGCGGTTCCGCCGGAGGCCGGATGATAGGCGTCGTAGAAACAAGAGAAGCAAAAAGTACTACGGCACCTTGCACAGTGCACGAATGACGCGTTATTACAGGAGCATTTTCTTTAGTATATCAATCAGAAAACACACTTCATTAACATTTTAAAAAATGTCCCTGTCATCTCACAATTTGGAAGGAAACCATGCGTATCGGATCATATTACCAAAAATTGGGTAGGACAGCTGGTGACGTACAATTGTTTTTATTTTTAGGCAATCCTCTCTGGTGTTGATTTCCCGTTCTTTCTCGATCAAGTACGCGTAGTTCTGCAGCCGCTATATAAAATGTTTTATCTGCCGATAAGAATACATATCGCATGGCTGTACCAGAGGCGTGCACTTTGGGCGGATAACATTCACAGTACACGTTGGTAGACGCCTTACGTTTTTTAAAACATCATCGTACATGACTGGGTCTGTCTGTCCTCCCCAAGAATCGACGAGTAAAAAGAATTTTTCTTGTCCCACGTGCGGCTTCAATACGTTGACTAGAAACCGTTTGGAGTCAATTTTCCGCATTTCGATGACGTAACGACAGCATCCTTATATTTTCGGACGTACTCATCTACTGATTTTTGAACCTTGGGCCCGAATGACTCGGTTGTCTCTTGTAGGCATGTGAAAACGCAGGGTAACAGTTCACCGCCAAATTCATTTCGCCAAATCCGAATAGCGCTTCAAACGGTGGCACCCTTTGCTTTGTAGAGCTTCCAAACTCCAAGCTGGATGAGTTCTGGCTATATTGACGGCTTTTATTTTATAGTCCAGTGAAATCGATTCTGGGTATAGTTTCGACCTTCTTTCTTACGGCTCATAATCGTCGTCGTCGTCAGATGAATGTGCAGTTGGTGGTGGAACTTCTTGGAAAGCGTTCTCCTCGTCTATTTCATTCCACATAATCAATTCGTCGTCCATTAGAAACTTCTCGCATAATGTTTGTAACGTTAACTCATAAAGCTCTTCTGCGAGCAGCGTCGATTCTTGGCTAATTACCCCCGAACGTTGTGAAAGTACCGAAATTACCGAGATGCTCGTAATACACAAGGGCATCTTCCATGCGCACTTTGTCGGTTTCATTGCACACGCTATCTTCGACAGCTCTTCATCTGTCGTCGAAGGGCCAGGCAATCTAACAGATTCGATATCCAACATATTTACTCCTTAAGAACTTCACTGTATAGAAATAATGTGATACACCGCACGAATACACGACCTACCGCTCCGAAAGCTGACGGTCGAATGCTAGTTCGAACGACCGTTCATTTTACGACGCGTCCTGTAAACCCCACTCTTCGGAAAATTCTTTAGAAATCCTTTGTGCCGGTTCAGCTGTGTCCCCCAAGCAGGTAGTATTAGGGCAGATAAAAGGTAGGTAGTCGGCCCAAAGTTCTTGCGAGGAAGGACATATTAATATCCTACCCAAAAACGAAATTACTGCTCATCAGCATAAATTCGAAAAATTTTACACGTAAATGACGTGGGTACACGTATTGGAAGAAAGTAAAATAAAAAAAATGCCCACAGCGGGAATCGAACCGGGACCCTCCGCTTACTAGTCTCGCTCGCTACCCGGTGATTCAACCCCTCCGTTGAAAATTATACCACCGCCAGTCCTCCTGATTCGCTCGGAATATTTCAAAGTCGATTTTTTCCAAAACTTTTGGCCATCTAGCCCAATGGCTCTGGGGAATTGTTATTCGAGGGCTGATCTTACAGTACGATAAGTGGCAAAAATTACAAAAAATGTGAACCTCGTAACATCCCTTTGTAAGCCTTACCGTTCAGCATCTTGCCGCAGTAACAGCTTTTATGCACGGTGATATGAAAGAGGACATATGCGCTCGTCCACCGAATAAATTAGAAAGTTCTAGGGAAAAAGAGAAGGTATGGAAACTAAAAAAGGCGGTGTATGGCTTAAAACAAATCGGGCGATCCTGGACCAAAAAGATAAGTCACGTGTTGAAGAAATTGAATTTCAATCAACCAGCTGCTGATCAATGTATATACATATAAAGAGATGCTACAAAAATGCGCATTATTGCAAGTACTAGAGCTGTACCAATGCTATCTGGGGCTGCACAAGTGGGGAGGGGGGTCCAGCCTGGGGTTATGCACTGTGGGGGGGGGGGTAGCAGCACGTGATAGCCGAGCGCGGGAATGTGACGTCACGGAGAGGAGTGGGATGCCAGGACGAGGATGTCTCTGTGGAGTAGCCATGGCGTCTGAATGCTTAGACCGGCAGGCGGGAGGGGGAAGCCACCGACGGCAAAGGTTTTGTGGGGGAGAGGAGCATCATAGAGCGGCGGCTGTACATTGAAAACCCATCAATCTTATAATTTATTATACACATCAAACTTATCATCGATGCAGGGGGAGTGTTTTTATTTCTACACTATTGAAAAAAATCTATATAAAAAACTTAAAGACGATGAGAAAGGGAGAGCGAGCGAGCGAGCGAGAGAGAGAGAGAGAGAGAGAGAGAGAGAGAGAGAGAGAGAGAGAGAGAGAGAGAGGGAGGGAGAGAGAAACCGCTATGTATGGCTGAGGAAATTTTCGGCAATATGAAGTCACTAGGCGCCAGCTAAAGGGCACCCGTTCAAGCCCAGGCTTAATTCATGACATGCATCTGCAGCTATGAAAGGAGCCAAAAAACAAATTTCAATACATCGAGGTCTTGGTTACATTCCGAAAGATAACGTCGAGATGTGTTCATGTGTGTGAGTACATAGTCAACCCTGTATCGAGGTAACCCAGGTATCGACAAATCAGGGTTAAAGAATTTGTTCGTGGTCTACGTTCGTATCCACTATCTAACCGTTGGGAAACTTTTTTACGATTTGGATATTCAAAACATAGATAAATTGCGATGTATTTCTTAGAAAAACTATAAACTTTAGGGATCTATCGTCAAAGGCTTCAACCGCGGATGAACCACTTGAGCACAGCTGCACTCTGCAGTACCCATACAATATATCTTTTGACCCCATGCATCCCGACTTGCTGTTTTTGGTATCGCAGCTTCATCGGCAATCTATTCCAACGCGTTATAAGAAAACTCTGGTGTTACATTTTTCCTAAGATAAATGGGATAGACGAAAATTACATTTCTGAAGGGAGGGCCATTTTTATAATCTGCTGCGCTCAAAACTGGCCACTCATTCAATGAAGCAGTCAACCAGTTAACACCATAGAGGTCTTTCCAACTCTTTAATATGGAGAATGACATTGAACAATCAGAGCAAATCTTGCACGACCAAGCCGCGCTTTTAAGTTTGTTCGAAGATTTTGCTGCGTGGGAGCAACGATTCATCGAATTGATCGAAGAGCTGGAAACGCAAAGCCGAGCTCGTCTGGAAGGATTGAAGAATTCTGTGCACAGCCATTTTAGACACACGGGTGCAGGACATGGTGATCATGGGTTAATCTGGCTAGAGATTGACATATCCTTTGAGAGTTGGATATTGACCGACTCCATAATCAATCGCAACGACATTGATTCGCAACAATTCCTGGAAGATGCTGGCAACCTAGTCCTTCAACATGTGTGAAACATTTGCAAGCACAATAGCGTTAAAGTTAATAAAGCGTTTAATGGTGACTTCGCGGGTGGTGACAAATATGCTAATAAAAGTATTAACACGCGAAACAGTGAACTATTTAAAACGAGCGATTTGAATGAGTGGTATGGACAACGTGGTATAGAGCCTACTTTAATCCTGCTCGATGAATTTCATGAACGTGATAGTGGAAGGGCTTTACGAAAAATACTTAACCTTATACGATAAATGTGAATAAACATAATTCGATGCGCATCGAGTACTGTATATCATTGCGGCGGGAAATAATGATGAAGAGGGCTCTGATTAATGTGAAATCAAACGGTCATGCATGTTTCGCGTGGGCAATAGTCGCAGCTCTATACCCAGCCAAACGAAACAGTGACTGTCCAACTTCATATCCACATTATTCAACAGTACTAAATCTACAGGATATTGAATTCCCAGTGACCTTACACCAAAGACAATGTTGTACATAAAAACAATCTATCTGTCAATATGTACACCACCACCACCAAAAAAGACATTGTTCCAATACGCGTGACTCGACATAGGAAGGAAAAGCACATAAATTTGCTGTACATGCAAGATACTGAGGACAACAATGTAGGGCATATCGTATGGAACAAGAACCTGTTCTTGTTCCATACGAAGAAGAAGAGGCTCGTAAACGCACAACTGAACGGAGTGGGTTATAAAAAATTTATCTGTGATTGGTGTGTAAAGTTTACATAATTAATATATACTTTTACAGTTTGCATTACTTCGCGTCCGAGGATAGATTGGAATCGTATGAGATCGATTGTGAAGCGATAAACGACTGCGCGAACCGACTACCGAATGACACCCATAAGTGGTTCCAATTCACTATCTTTAGTCGCAAAGTGCGACATCCGTTCATTGTGTATGCCGATTGGGAGAGTGTTTTGCCAAAGACTGATGAAGAAAACCTAGCGAAAGATATGTATCACCACCACAAAGTATTTAGTGTTAGTTACTACATGTCTTGTTAGTATGACCAATCGCGTTCTTCATATAATTCACGTCACAGTGCTGATTGTGTGTCATGGTTTGTGGAAGATCTAAAAAATCTAGCACTGCGTATACAAGACATTTTGTGTAACAATGTCCCAATGATATATTTAACACCGAGCGAGTGAGCAAGTATGCGAGCAGCAACTCAATGTCATATATGTCAGAAACCACTTGTGCAAGACGTTGTACGCGTTCGAGTTCATTGCTATCTGACTGGACGTTATAGAGGTCCTGCCATTCTATTTGCAACTTAAATTACACGCAATCGTTCTCAATTCCAGTAGTTTCCCATAATTTTTCGGGTTACGATGCGCATTTTATTATCAAGGAAATACTCTCAGGGATCGAAGGAAAACCCGATGTGCTTCCAATACAATAGAGAAATACATCTTGTACACGATGCATGTTCAAATTACAGACGATTCAAAACACGAGAGCCAATTGCGCTTCATCGACTCTTACCAATTTCTAAACACCAGCCACAACAAATTAGCATAATTTTTGACCGAGGACAAACTCCCCATTTCACGCGTGCAATTTTCAACACTATCGACAGACGATTTCAATTTGCAATACAAACAAGTTGTATGGGTGGGCAATGTGACAACCTTTGCCATGTGCAGATTTTCGATGGAGCGACTTCACCCCACTTTCTACCCCTGAAATGAATTTCCACGACTTTAGCGCTGTGGACAAAAATAAAACCCGGATTTATCTGAACATTTTATCTCACGGCGCCGACCTTGTAGGGGTTGTAGTTTGGCATCAATCCACCCTCAACCTTTTTCATCCCTTAAAAAATCCCTACACCCCGTTTTTTACGCAAACTTGGCACCTACGCACCCGCGGCACCTACAGAATCACCTGCTAAAAAACTAGCCTTCTTATAATTTTTTCTCATTACGGGGTTTTTCGGTGACCGTACGACTGTACTATACCCGAAGGACGAATTCCTAATTCCTTCTTCTTGACAAGCAGAATACCATACCTATTGTTCGTCGAATAGTCGCTCGTATCAAATTTTTCAATGTCGCCCTTCATATCCACGTATACGTCATCGCTCTCAATGCCATATGAGGCTATTCGCATCGATATACATGACTTTATATTAATCCCGATACAGAGGTATCATGCATTCGTGGTGAAATCCGTACAAGCACGTTTTGGATATGTCGAGTATGCACATGCCCCAATATATCGGTTTATTGAATTTCACCTCGAGATTGCGCAATTCTATAGCAATAAAGTTTTCGGAAAAAAGCTTTGACTGTTAAAGTTTAGCTTCGCAATCATTATCTCTGCATCATACTTTCCCTCCTTTTTTTTCAAAAGCTTTACATCTACATGATTGCGTACATCCTCCATCGTTTTTCCAAACACCACATTATTCGTCAATTTGAATAAGATTGTTTCAAAATCGTTTTTGGTCAGCGTTCGCAACTGAGTATTTAACTCGATGTGACTTTGTGAGGTGGCGATGTGTTTTTTAAGGGTATTGGGCGATGATTTTGCGACTGTAAAAATATGATTTTTCGATGGTTATTCAAGCCCTCTTTGAAAAAAGATATATATCGCATAAATAATTTGGCATAAATGATATTTGCCAGAAAAAAATGCGTATTCTGGAAAGAAATGAAAATTCCATTTTGAGTGCAGGAGAATGAAGTTTTTTAAATTCCGAATACGGAACGATACCGAAAAGCTTTATTTGTGCCCCCCCCCCCCCCCCCCGTCATGGGGAAAAAATGATCAAACATACGATTTAAAGTTGATAGATCGGAATTTAATTAGTGGAACAATTGAATTAAATCAGGCACGACCGTGCTATAGAAAGTGCTAGCCTGATGTCACAACTGCAACTTCCGAATGTTCGGTTGTCACAGGAAGTTGGTTAAGAATCCTGTGACACGCGGTTGAACCAAGGGATCTGAATGTGTCCCTATCCGAGAACTTTATTGAAAACAATATCAATTTAAAAAAATTTTCGAGGATTTCATGCTCCGCAAATAATATTTTCAATCATTTGCGATTCGCTGACAACTTTCGGAATAAATAATTCTAACAATACATTTTAATGTAATTTGGCGTGAAATTATTATTTTTTACGAAATACTACGAGTATTTCTGTTTTTTAATGTTTCATAAATGATCTTAAAATTCTGTAATTCAATCGGTTATTTTAAAATTCTCAACTCAATGGGTTAGATTCCATCGCGAAGTCTGACGATGCTCCGAGAACGGTGACAGGAGCATTGCTTACTTAAGAAAGATAAAATCGGTACTCGGAATGGTTCTCGGGGCCTCATTCGGACATTCCTGAGAATACTGCCCCGAATTCGTCTCCGATTTTACCTTACTTCCGGTTAGATTGCGTCGAAAAGTCTAACGATGCTGCAAGAACAGTAACAGGAGCATGGTTTACTTAACGACGATAAAATCGGTGCTCGAAATGGTTCTCGGAACTCCAATCAGACATTCTTGATATTACTGCCCCGAATTTGTCTCCGATTTTATCTTACTTATGGTCAGATTCCGGAAACCATTTTGAGCACCGATTTTATCATTGTTAAGTAACCAATGATCCTGTCACCGTTCTCGCAGCATCGTCAGACTTCGCGGCGCAATCTGACTGGAAGTGAGATAAAATCGAAGACGAATTCGGGGTAGTAATATCAGGAATGTCCGATTGAGGCCCCGAGAACCCCTCCAAGCAACAATATCATCTTGGGTAAACAATGGTCCTGTCACCGTTCTCGCAGCATCGTCAGACTTCTTGATGCATTCTGACCGATTAAGTTACAGAATTTTAAGAAAATTTATGAAATATTATAAAACAAAAATACTCGTAGTATTTGGTAGAAAAGAATAATTCCACGCAAAATTACTTTAAAATGTATTGTTAGAATCATTTATTCCGATAGTTGTTAGCGAATCGCCAATGATTAAAAATATTATTTGCGGAGCATGAAATCCTCGAACATTTTTTAAATTGATATTGTTTTCAATAAAGTTCTCGGATAGGGACACATTCAGATCCCTTGGTTCAACCGCGTGTCATAGGGTTCTCAACCAACTTCCTGTGACAGCCGAACATTGAGAAGTTGCAGTTGTGACATCAGGCTAGCACTTCCTATAGCACGGTCGTGCCTGATTTAATTCAATTGTTCCACTAATTAAATTCCGATCTATCAACTTTAAATCGTATGTTTGATCATTTTTCCCCATGACGGGGGGGGGGGGGGCGCACAAATAAAGCTTTTCGGTACCGTTCCGTATTCGGAATTTAAAAAACTTCATTCTCCTGCACTCAAAATGGAATTTTCATTTTTTTCCAGAATACGCATTTTTTCTGGCAAATATCATTTATGACAAATTATTTATGCGATTCAAAGAGGGCTTGAATAACCATCGAAAAATCATATTTTTTCAGTCGCAAAATCATCGCCCAATACCCTTAAAAAAACACATGGCCACCTCACAAAGTCACATCGAGTTAAATACTCAGTTGCGAACGCTGACCAAAAACGATTTTGAAACAATCTTATTCAAATTGACGAATAATGTGGTGTTTGGAAAAACGATGGAGGGTGTACGCAATCATGTAGATGTAAAGCTTTTGACAAAAAAGGAGGGAAGGTATGGTGCTGACATAATGATTGCGAAGCTAAACTTTCACAGTCACAGCTTTTTTCCGAAAACTTTATTGCTATAGAATTGCGCAATCTCGAGGCGAAATTCAATAGACCGATATATTGGGGTATGTGCATACTCGACAGATCCAAAACGTGCTTGTACGGATTTCACCACGAATACATGATACCTCTGTATCGGGATTAATATAGAGTCATGTATATCGATGCGAATAGCCTCATATATGACATTGAGAGCGATGACGTATACGTGGATATGAAGCGCAACATCGAAAAATTTGAGACGAGCGACTATTCGACGAACGATAGGTATGGTATACTGCTTGTCAAGAAGAAGGAATCAGGAATTCGTCTTTCGGGTATAGTACAGTCGTGCGGTCACCGAAAAACTGCGTAATCAGAAAAAATTATAAGAAGGCTAGTTTTTAGCAGGTGATTCTATAGGTGCCGCGGGTGCTGAATCCAAGTTTGCGTAAAAATCGGGGTGTAGGGATTTTTTAAGGGTTGAAAGAGGTTGAGGGTGGATTGATGCCAAACTACAACTCCTACGGGGTCGGCGCCGTAACATAAAATGTTCAGATAAATCCGGGCTTTATTTTTGTCCACAGCGTAAAGGCGTGGAAATTCATTTTGAGGGGTAGAAAGTGGGGTGAAGTTTTGAAAAATGAGTTTTAATTCAATAACGCTGTAGTTTGACATAAACCCACCCTATCCCCCTTCGACCCCTAAAAAACCCTATACCCCGATTTTTAGACAAACTTGGATTTAGCACCTGCGTCACCTACAAAATCACCTGACAAAAAACTAGCCTTCTCCTATTTTTTCCGATTCCAATACACAGCACGACTGTACTACCATGAAAGTTGAATGCAATGATGCAATTGTGACCGAGTTTATTGGACTTCGATCGAAAATGTATGCGACACGTGTCGAGGGTAAGGACACTAAAAAAGTGAAAGGTGTCAAGAGGAGCGTCGTGGCTAGGACGATTACGTTTCATGATTATGCTCGGTGCTTGAACGAAGAAATTGAAATGAGTCGCATTCAAACGTGTATTCGATCAAAGTTGCAGAAGGTCTACACAATTCGCGGGACGAAAATCGCTATAAGTCCTCACGATGATAAGCGGTACATCATACCTGGAACCTATGAAACTCTGCCATGAGAGCGTTATAGAATGCCGTTGTAAAAAATTATATACATTTTTGTAAATATTAAATTGATGTTGAACTTGTGAAAAATTATGTACATTTTAATCGTAAAAACAGCAACTGATTTTGTAAAAACGGATTTTTGTATGTATGTAAAGAAGACGGCTTTTTGTAACCCATGCGTGCCCATTATTTTTCTCATCCTTGCATACTTTTCAATAGTGGGGGAAAAAGGCATTAGCGGACGATAAAATGATGTGGAGCGCCACGAGCGGAGAAATCAGGGGCAGGATTGACCGGTAGAACGTCATAAACGTCAAAATATATTTTTTCGGTCAAGCTTTCTTGATTGCCGACTACAAATCAAATTTACTTATCCAATTATTGTGGCTATCGTCGAAGCCTAGCCATTTTGTACACATTTGATTACCAGGCTTCTTCAATACTGCTTCAATAAGATAGATATTGGGGTGCTTGACACTGAGAAGATCTCGTTCGTAGAAACCACCGGTGATAGGTTCATTTTTATGGTCCTTTAAAGGGTGAGATGCAGTCAGAAGTGTGAAAAAACGAGCATTTTCAATATTTTTATAGTAATTAAGTTTGTTTTAAAAAAGTGGTTACACAGACTTTTTATGTTATATTGCAACTTGACTTGTACAAATTTTCAAAGAAAAATATTGATTATTTATAAAAATATCGCCATCTTTGTCGGACCCCCTTCGGCATGTAGTGCTTTGCGGTGACCATCATAAAATTTTACTGGATCATCTAAAATTTAAAAAAAAATCATTAGTTTAATAATAGATCTGGTCCTTAATCGAAGCTTTTTTTTTAATTAACAAAATGGCGTCTTCCGATAGATAACTTTCGATTTTCTTCCAAAAAATCGCTCGTTTATTGTTTAAAAAAAATAGAAATTTTCAACAAAAATGAAAATCCTTCGATTAAGGACTAGTTTTTAATGCTATCAATAAGTACACCAAATTTCATCGAAACCATCGAGTGGTTTTTGACTTATAGTGGTCACCGGCTTGAAAGACATAGTTTCGAGAAAAACGCGTTTAAAGTTTTTCGATGTGGATACGGTATTTTATGTTCGTAAAATTTTGAGCTCGATGGATAAAGCTAAACTTTTTTTTATGTATAAGGAGTACAACTTTGTAGTGACCGTTTTTTTCAAAAGTTTAAGGCTTTATTATAAAAAAGTGGCTACATATTTTTTAATCAAAGTACTGCCCGTCGCTAGCTACGACCTCGGCCCATCTTTCAGGTAGCATTCGAATCCCGCGTCGATAAAAATCTTGGTCCTTGGAGGCAATCCAGGAATCGACCCAATTTTTGACTTCTTCGTAAGTACCGAAGTGCTGGTCAGCCAAATCGTGTGCCATTGACCGGAACAAGTGATAGTCGGAAGGGGCAATGTCTGGAGAGTACGGCGGGTGGGATAAAACCTCCCATTTCAGCGTTTCCAAGTACTTTTTCACGACATTTGCAACATGGGGTCGGGCATTGTCATGCTGCAGTATCACCTTGTCATGTCTTTCGTTGAATTGTGGCCGTTTCTCTTTGAGTGCCTTACTCAAGCGCATCAACTAACGTCGGTAGAGTTCCCCTGTGATGGTTTCGGATGGTTTGAGCAGCTCATAGTACACAACGCCCAGCTGTCAGCCCGTCTTCAAAAACTTTCTGCCTTCCGCCACCATGCTTGTTCTCGACCTCAAAATCTCCACTTTTGAAGCGTTGAAACCACCGCCGACACGTTTTCTCGCTAATAGAATCCTCCCCGTAAGCATCTACAAGCAAACGGTGGGCCTCAGCCGCAGATTTCTGGATGTTGAAGAAGTAAATCATAACCTCCCGCAAATGCTGAGAATTCGGTTCGTAGGTTGCCATGTTTGAGTGCCTATAACTTTATAATGCATACACGTATCCGTTAGCATTTTTAAATTGTTTACATTGGCAGAGCCTCTAGTTTAAAATGCCACTTTTTTTATTGAGCTAGGGCCACTACTTCGGCCGCAGTGGCTCTCTAAGTAAAACGGTCACTGCAAAGTTGTACTCCTAATAAGAATGTCCGCATCACGAGTGTAATTAAGGGATATTCATTTCTCAATTCAGCAAAAAACTCTATGTTCGAAAATACGGGATGACTTGATGTCGAAGAGACGAAACAGATTGTAGATGGATCGGGAAACTTTGCAGTGTATATACCGCTCAGTATGCTTTTCGGATTTGCCGAAGATTATCGTAACATTATTGCGAATGCGAAGCATGCGTTGATTCGTACGAGATCAAAGACCGATGACAATGCCATTGTACAAACAGCTCCCGAAGACTACAAGCTCGTGATGCATAAAATAGAATCGCTCGTACCGTATATAACAGTCCCGGACCAGCGACAAATTCAGCTGTTATTATTTGTCGTCAAAGACACCAATTTTGATGAGTTTTTGAAAATGGGAACTGTATGAATATCCACTGCTTGCCGCCACGTCTAAGGATGTGTGGTCTGTCAAAACTTCTAATCAGCTGAAGAAGCCACGATATGTCATACTCGCGCTGCAGATGGGACGAAAAAATAAAAAAAAAAACAACCAAATGCGAGCCACTTTGATCATTGTAAGATGAGGGATGGTAAACTATATCTTAACTCATAATGTTATCCATATAGAAATTTGAATTTAAATATTGATCAAAATCAATATGCTCTATTCTACGAGATCTACACAAACTTTCAACCGACCTATTACAACAAAGAGGCTGAACCATGGCTGAGCACGATGGAATTTTTTTTAAAAGCCTCCCTCGTTGTTATTGACAGCTCAGAGCAAAACGATTCTCTGAAATGGGGCGCTGTGGCAGTAAGTCCTGAATTTGAATTGAAAAACAATATTCCGCCGCAAACCTCAGCATACTGCATGATCCTCCATGATCGCATTATCGAGTACAATCCAACCAGTGGTGGGGTTGAAAAATTGGTATAAAATCATGCCGGTGATTCGCGCCCATTGCAGTCAGCATAGAGCTTATCGTCGATGTGCAGCGCTTCAAGAGACCCATTAACGAATTTGTCCTAACGAAGATATCCATCGTTAAACTCCACGGCGAGAATGCTGAACCGCTGATGCTCTCCTTCAAAGCACCATTTACATGGAACTCTTTACCGGCCAAGTGCAAAATGACAAACAAGTGGCTGGAACACAATTTCCATTGAATATGATGGGATCATAGCGGCATAGCTACGGGACAGCTAGAACGATAACTCGAGAAATCTTGCAAGGAGCTCCTACCATCTATGCGAAGGGCATCGAGAAACGCTCATGCCTATCAATATACACGGATCCTGCAACAAAAGTCATTGACTTAGAGACTTCGGCCTGTTCATCGCTGCAGACGTTACCGAAAGTCACAAACTCTAAATGCCCCCATCATTCCTTCAAGACGAAATACAATTGCGCTCATGTCAATGTAAGATCGCTGTAAAGCTGGTTGAGTGTATACGAAGCGTTGCGTGGGCGAACGATTTAATTGGTATTCTTCATTTATTCTACGGCGGAACCAGTTTGAATTTCTTATTCCCTACGATCCGATGAAAAAAAATGTTAATACATTTTTTTTACATGGTCAGCACTAAATGTCGATAACGACGGTGAGACGACTGTGGTGCGGATAGCCGTTGCACTCGACCATGGCGTCCGAACGAATTTTGTCTTTTTCACCATGGTGTGTTCAGAGACGATAGAACTCGACGCTGTTGTATTTTCAGGCAATGTACTTCATGTAGAGTTGACCACTGCGTGCCAGTTGCAGCAGACTCTCGAACATTTTCGGATCTTGGTTGAAGGCCTTCACAAGTCGCGCTGGTAAGAAAACATCGAACGCATTCGTGATGTCGACGACGTAGCATTTCCCAAACTTGGTTTGTACGGCTCTCATGCCGGAGATTGGGTGATCGGATTGAACGAGGAGTTCTGACACCTTCTTTATTGGGAGGAATTCCACCATCAGGCTGACTTTGAGGATACTCGAGAGATCCATTTCTTTTTCACACTTTTATTTTTTCAACATTTTCAAAGCTGAAATTCATTTGAAAAACAGATTTAAACACGTCCGAAGAACCCCGTACTCCCACGTGGAGAATTTCCCCCCTCCAGCCATTTTTGACAGTCCCGACATTGAGGTGGGTGACCATCAATGTAATCTGTCATCTGTGGTGTATTATAATGCTGCATGCATGGAAAATATAATATCACTTCACTGTCGCTCCAATGATGTTGTGGCAAACGATCCCACAATAAACCAATTTATTTACCCTAATATTTTAGGAGCAAGACCTTTGGAACCTGTTCGAGCTCGTTTTTGGTCGAGACCAGGGGGTGCTTGGCCGGATGCACTGCATACATACTCGCATATGTGGACCTCTTGACTTTATACTGAAGAGACGTATACATCTTGACGTTATACTCGTAGACTATTAAACCTCGATGTATTGAACATTTTTTTTCTAGAGTGCAGCCCTGCTCAAGTGGTCCATCCGCGGTCGAAGCCAAAGGCCTTTGACGAGAGATCCCTAAAGGTTATATTTTTTTTCAAGAAGTACACCGTTTTTATTTAAGTTTTGAATATCCAAGCCAAACAAAAAATTCCCATTGCTTGGAGAGTGGCTACGAACGTCGACCATGAGACATGGTTTAACCCTGACTTGTTAAGACCCGTATCAAGTGTCATCAGGGAGATTCGTGACGGGGCCAACTACCTACTCGCACACATGTAAACATCTTCACGTTATCTTTCGGAATGCATAAAAGACCTCGATGTATTGAAATTTGTTTTTTGACTCCTTTCATAGCTGCAGCTGCATGTCATGAATAAAGCACGGGCTTTGAACGGCCGCCCTTTAGTTGGCGCCTAGTGTTTTCATACACACACACACACACGCATGCACGCACGCACGCACGCACGCACGCACGCACGCACGCACGCACACCACACACACACACACACACACCCGCACAAAAACACTCCGCCTGCATCAATGATAATTTTTATTTGTACAATACATTATAAGATTTATGGGTATTCAACGTACACCCGCCACTCTTAGATGCCCCTCTCCCCCACAAAACCTTTGCCGACAGTGGATTACCCCTCCCACCCGCCGGTCAGACGCTATGGCGTCTGAATGCTTGAAACATCGAGACTGAATGATGAGACATCCCCCTCCACACAGACAACCTCGCCCTGCCACCACCTCCCCGCCGTGACGTCACATCGCCACGCTCGGCGATCGCGTGCTGCCCCCCCCCCCCCCAACCGCCACGCATACCCCCGCTCTTGACTTCCCTGCTCTGGACAACCCCCGCCCCACTGCGAGGGGGTGTCCAGCTCCCCTGAGCAGCCCGAGTTAGACCTGGTACAGCTCTACTACTATTGCAGTCTACTTTGACGACATCTTGCTCAATGTGAAAAACATAAAAATCCAAACCCATGCAAAGAAAACGATAATGGAAAACTTCAAAACGAAATACCTCGGCGAAATAACAGATATCCTGGGTTCGCGAGGCAAAAGAAATTGCAATGCCCTAAGCATTTCGTTAACCAGCAAGCTTACATACAGGACATCTTTCACCGTTTGACATATCGGATTGCAAGCGCGTGTCCACCCCGGTCGATCTCAACCAAAGGCTCGACGATGATTAATCGGATTGCGGCGAGATTACAGCCGATGATAGATGCCGTAAATTCCATATCAGATAGCAGTAGGCGCATTACTCTACGTGAGACAGTTCTCCAGACCGGATATCGCACACGATGTGAGCGGGTTAAGTCGTATAAAAGCGCACCAAAAAAAAAATTGGATGGCTGTCAAGAGAGTATTTCGTTACCTAAAGGGGGCTCAGAAATACAAATTGGAGTCGAAAAGGAATGGACCTCCTGCCATTAAGGAATACAGTGATACTGATTGGGCAAACGGACAGGAATATCGTCGCTCGGTGGCACGTTACGTTTTCCCAAGATAAGGTCCCTTGAGATGATTTTTCCATCTCGTAAAGAGGAAAAATTCCCAAGTCAGGCGAATGAGGAGGCTGGGGAGCCACAGGAACGTTTTTACGGTTCAGAAACACTTTTTTAGACATTTCTGTGTGACAAGGCGCATTGTCGAGATGCAACTCGTCCCCAATTCATTGGTAAAAATCTAATGAACAGTGGTGTGAGTCAAATTCAACTCTTCCCCGATCATTCTGACTGTCAGCCGACGATCTGAACGCACAAGATCCCGGATTCTGTCGACATTTTCATCAGTTTTTGAAGGCCCTGCGTGATTCATCTTCAATCGGCTCTCTTCCTTCTGAAAATGCTTTAAATCACCGGAAAACCTGGGCCCTTGACAAAACACTGTCTCCTTAGGCCTGCTGAAGTTCTGCAAACGTTTCCGGTGCACTGTGCCGAAGTCTGAAGCAAAACCTGATAGCATATCGTTGCTCGAAATTGATTCCACTTTGTTTAAAAAAAAGCTACGGCCAACCAAATGATTCTAGCGAGTTCAAACTCGTACTGAAGGCGGGGCCGGGTTAAAATTCCGAACTTTGAATACTCCGACGCGACGGTTAAAAATTCCGAATTTTAATGTTCCGAAATTCAAGATAGGGCTGGGTTGAAATGCCAAACTTTGAATGGTCAGAACCCTCAAAACGCCGAAAGAATAGTACCCCGATAGATAAAAACTCCTAAAGAATTTTGCACGAAAGACCAAAACTCCGAAAATTTTAATACCGTCAAAATAATTCGGCCATGGAAATTTTTGAAGTTTTAAAATTTTCAATAAATTGACGAATTATATCAACAATATTATTACATCATATTACATCATTTATAGTCAACTGAGTAGACTTTCGCTGGCATGATCTTGACATGAGGGCCGGGTTGAAATTCCGAACTCTGCATGCGCCGACGGTTTAAAATTTCTAATTTTAATGTTCCGAAGTTAAAAGGTTCGTCATGATTATGCCAGCAAAAGTTGACTGTAAATGATGTAGAACGTATAACATTGTCTTAACAAATTTCAAAATCGACGTAAAATCATTTCTTAATAAAAAAAATCTTGAAATAATTCGTCGATTTAGCGAAAAGTTTAAAACTTTTAAAACTACTATAGCCGAATTATTTTGACGGTGTTCAGATTTTCGGAGTTTTGGTCTTTCGTTTAAAATTCATTCGGAGTTTTGGTCTTTCGGGGTAGTATATTTTCGGAGTTTTGAGCGTTCTGATCATTCGAAGTTTGGCATTTCAACCCAGCCCTCTGAAGGCGTATCACATGTTCACCTGCCGTTCCTCCAAGTCTCACGTCCCAAGTGTTGCCAGATCGAACGCTACGTTGGCAGCCTCGTTACTTAATTTACACACCTCGTATGTGGCTCTATCAGCTGCTTGTCAAGAAAAGATGATACGCGGCCTTGACCCAAGCATAATAGATAAACCGACGAAGCTATATTGCGATAATAAAGGCACTATATCACTGGTACAGACGTCACGGCTTCGTTAGCGAACCAAGCACATCGATATTGCACATCATTTCCTTCGCGACCATGCTAAGAAAGGACATATCTTCATCGAGTGTGCCTCAACCGAAAAAATGGCGTCCGCTCCGCATAAGAGTGCATAAGTGCCTGCTATTTTAACACGTTCATTGCTCAGTGTGAATCGTTCGAGTTTCTTGCAAGGCCCAAATTCGATAGTCGGAACGCAAGAATGTAAACAGAGCGTTCAGCTGATGCAATTCGGTTAGGTAAGTGTGGCCTAGTCGGTGCTCTAACGCTATCGAACCTTCGTCGTGTCATTAAAAAGTGTAAAGTATTTAACATTATAACAGTGATTGTTTACCCGGAAAATGCTTAGTGCGCGGCATAGAAATATAATTGAAAGCGTAGAATGTAGTGATAAAGAAGTAGTGAGGTTTGCAAGGTAAATTGTAAATATAGTTTAAAATGTATAAAATGATCAGTTTTGAAGATTTCAGATTTTTCCGTGCTCATTCAATTAAATTCTTGTGTTAGAAGAATTTTTTTTTATAATGAATTACTTGTAATATCCTTCTTAACTTGGCGAGTAAGACTATCACCAGATATGGGTGACGGGGCCTCCACGGAAGCATACCCGTCACCCAGATATGGGTGACGCGGCGACGAATGTGTGAAACTCTCCAAAATCCAATTCCACCCATAAATAATTGAGTACTTTGTGTATAAATGAAATTTTGAGAATCAAACTCTTATAAAGTACAGTTGTTGTTATTAATTTTCCATCACTAATGAATTAATATAAAAGAAAGATAAAAGCCAACGAAAAGAGAATAATAAGTTTCACTTAGTATACGAAAACAACCGTCCTAACAAATAAATTGGGACGGTTGGTGGTCGATCTACGATAATTTTGAAGCAGTGCATTGATGTGCGTTTTTCAATGTGAATATCAGTTTATGTTTATATTTAGTTTGTTCAATGTTTCCATTTTCATATTACTAAAAGATCATTTGAAGTTGGTTGTATCCGCAGCTTTTCTTTGAGGCCCTTTAATTTCTTTAAACATGGTAACGTTTTTTATATCTGCTAACACTTTACGAAAGTACGATTTCCTTTATTAATGTTGCTTCCATGGAACTCATCGATAAAACCTGCACTTGCGCTAATTTGGAAACTTTAAAATGTTACATGGTTCGTTTTTTTTTCAAGCTAGAAGCGCGGTGTTTTTTCGAATATCTGCCACGAAATTATAAAGCTTGTAAAGAATTTTGATGACCGAAGAAGGTGAATATGAAGACGCACTTCATATTCACGATTCATTTAGCGTGTGCATTAAGCGTAGGCAATTTTGCAGATCAGAAAGAATTAGAAAGTATATCGCTATTCTCCGAAAAACTGAAACATATAGTATACAGAGTGTATCTTAATTACTAGTTTTCCGTTCATGAGTACATACGGTGTCTCTTTACGAGCAAAACGTTTTTTTTTAAATGTGTGACAAAAATAGGTAAACTATCGTCCAGTGGTTTCGGAACACACACCGACATTTTTTTTAACCTGTTTGTTAATAAATAATATCTAATTAGTACAAAAAAGACAAACAAGAATAGAAAAAACAAACCCTCAGAATGATTTAAAAGAAAATATAACTGATACTTTCATTTAATAAATAAGAGTTATTGAACAGTGTAATCCATTTGGAAAAAAATTATTCGTGTTATTATATAGCGAAAAAAAATTAGAGGAAAAATTCACTTGCCCGAACGTGGACCCGAACCCGCGCCCGTTCTCGCTTGGGCGCCAAAACTACCGTGCCATTACTACTATTTACTCAGCGGGGGATTACATAACTCGTGAATGTCTCGACTAATTTTGGTCGCACGATATTAAAAAAAAGCGCTTTGCTTGGAAAAAGACACCCTATATGCTCACGGACAGAAAACTAGTAGTTAAGATATATGAGATGTATATGAAAAATAAATGATTACCGACAACAAAATGCCAAACTCTGTTCACCTTTTCTACATTCAGTTGATGTAGGGTTTCGGTTTTATTTGGATATTTAAGGGAAGATTCTGCCTTGTTGGGCCAAAAAATGTTCGATTTTTCGCCAATTTTTTATGCAAAAAGTATTAAATATAGAATGTTGATGTTTGATATATTGACTAAGCGGTCTTTATTGAACATCAAAATATTTTTTAAAATTTGACAAAACATGGTGGCGGGAGTCGGTGGAGCCACGTATGTCGGTGCCCGGGCTATGACATGCTTCGCTTGCGGAAGTCCTAAGTCCCGGATAGATGATCTGAAGCAAAAAATCAAACATATTTTTACTTTGTACAATATCGTGTATAAGTTGACCTAGAATCAAGAAGAAAAATTGAAAAATAAAAAAAATAGTGAGCAAAAAAGTGCGAATTTTTTTGGGAAAAAAATGAACTGCCTTCCGATCGCTCACTATTTCTTTATTTTTCAAGTTTTCTTTTTTATTCTAGGTCAACTTATACACAATATTGTACAAAGTAAAAATATGTTTGATTTTGTTGCTTCAGATCACCTGTCCGGGACTTAGGACTTCCGCAAGCGAAGAATGTCATCGCTCGCGCACCGACATACGTGGCTCCTCCCACTCCCACCACCAAGTTTTGTCAAACTTTAACAAATATTTTGATGTTCAATAAAGACCGCTTAGTCAACATACCAAATATCAACATTCTATACTTAATACTTTTCGCATAAAAAATTGGTGAAAAATCAAACATTTTTTTACCCAACAAAACCTTCCCTTAAAGGAAAATTCAATTCGAATTTATTTTCAGTCGAGCATATCGGCAATATGGGAAAAATGAATATTTCTGAGTTACCTTAAAGTAGACAAAAAAGATGACAATGCCAAAGTACACTAAGGCATGTGGGGCCGAAATGAAATCTGTCTTTTTATCCAGTACGAATATGATTGACGCGACCATCGATGCTTTAGTTGGGCTGTGAACAGAGAAACAAACTTAACATCGGCGGAATTTATTTTCCCATGCCATAGGGGCTTCTTTTGCTACTGAGATTTGATGTATCTAATGACAATTGTTGTCAATTGCTATATGGTGGTAAATAGAAATGTACATGATATAAGTTTCATGTATAAAATATATATCACGATATGTACACTATGAACTATTTAAGGGTAATTTTACTGAATTCAAGTAGAACCGTTTGTTTATCTAAACATGTAGCACAGACCACGTTATAATTTTTAATTGCTTTCGACTTTTCAATGGTATAGCATTGATTGCCACAATGCATATCAACTTTCTTATTCGAACCATCCGTTCCTAGTCAAAAGTTGGATCCGTTGAATATAGAAATATTAGTAGTTAAGCGCTATTAAAATAAGATACCAACACACTCGAATGGTTAAAAAATTGTCTTTTACAACTATCGTATAAATTAAATCTTGACAAACAAATTAATTGCGGGAGAAGAACTGAGAAAAACGAACGTTATGTACAAATAACCGATAAAAGGATGTTATAATGTGAATGCCGTCCCAAAAAAACATATTTCGTCCATTTTTAGTTCTTGTTTCTTTAAAGTTTCCGGCATACACATAAAATAATATGTGCTTCAACTTCGGGAGTGAATCCTTCTTCTGAAACTGGTCCATTCCTGTTCAACGTTTTTGTCCATTTTCAGCATTCAAGCAGGTGAGTTTTTATCAATTTCTTCATTTACGTCTGCAGTATACAACGTTTGATTGAAATAAGCAACACCGTTGGGTATTCAGATTTTTGTTGTGCTCTTTTACACGCAAATATGTAAATCCGTTTATACAAATTCTCGAATATGGATATGTCCCGGGTGTTGCAACACATTTTTCATTTTCGTTTCCGATATCTAAAAGCTCGACCCATGTCACTGTAAAGCATTCGATCTTCGCGAAACTTTTTTTTATCTTTTTTACTACGCACAAGCTTGGCTGCATGAACTCCATCGCTGTTGGCGTCCAAACGCCACGAATCAGGCGCTCGAACAGTTTTGTAAACGCAGCACCGTTACCTAAATAAAATTATACTTATAATAAATCATGTTTGGTGCAAAACTGTTTAATTATCCGCTTGTACTTCAACTGACCTTTCAATGTTCCGATTAGAATCATTATAAGATATGCGTTTGGATACAGCTTGCCTGCGTGTGTCACACCATCGTAAACTTTTTTGCATCTATAAGAGTATTCACATATGATGATTTTATATATAGTAAAATATATAAAAATAGTAAAATATTTAATATGTTTAAAAACACTCTTAGCTCAACAGAGGGTACCGTGTATCCATTCAAGTTTTGAAATACTTTTAGGAGTAGGAAACCACTCAATTCCTCTATGAAAGCCAAACCGATTTGTTCCATAGCAGTGGAATAATTCCGTTTCCAGTACGTGCAATTTATGCTTTCAACGGAAATAGATTATATAAAGCAAAAAAAGTATAGTATCACAATATGATATAAGACACCGATTTTTTTTATATTTTGGATAATAGGACTGACCTGTATATTTCCTTCATTGCTGAACAAACAATTTTTATCGGGAGAAATTTTGCCACCTTGTATCCAATGTCAAATGGGGTATAGAATATCCCATACCTGTAAACCAAAATATTCATATAAATAGTTATTAGTATATCGTAATACAATGAAATTAATCGCTGTTGAGAAATACCTGGTAGGTATACTATAGGTTCGAGTTCGTATGTACTTGAGAAAGACAGGTTTAAAAATACTCGATATCCTAGGTTCTAGCTGCCTCGAAGTATTTACTACCTTGAAGTGGATTCCGACTTCTAACTCCATCAGTCCGCGACTGTTAACGAATGGCTATGTTGACTTAACCTTACGTTGACACACTAGGTCATTTCGACCCAGACGATTTTAAATGACAGGCTTGCTTTCCCAGAATTGATAATGTTTCAATGATCTTTGACAACAATTTGATTTATGTTTTTTGAATTCCAATTATGCAGACATAATTATGCAGATCTAATTATGCAGACATAACGAGTGTTAAAAGTGTATTCCTGATTTTTTAAAATGAAAATCGACCGAAGGGTTGTTAATGGCAGGGAGGGTCTAAATTGGGGCCAAAGATGAGGGTGTCAACGGGAGGTTAACTGCCTACTTTCTCGGGGTAGATTCTGGCTTCTATTTCCTTCAATCCACAACATTTACAGGATGTATCTGTTTTTATTTGGATTTTGAAATACGGGGTCAGAATAAATTACTAAACTCCTTAAAATTTGATATCACAAATAAATCCACCGAATCTTGCTTTTTACACTTCATGTGATAAGTATTGATCGGTCTGATGTGCACCCTTGAAGCAACAAATATTTAACAGCGGATGCGCCTTGTACGAGAAGTTTTAATATTCGGGGTCGAAATAAAGCCATAGCTACAGAGAACAAAATGAACAATGTTTTACTAACCAGACAACAGTTGCAACTAGCAGCTGCGGCGTATTTTTTAAGGGTGCAAGAATCGATTCTCCTAGCAATCCATTGCATAACATTCCACCAGCGAAGACTACCAACATAGTAGAGAGCCAGCATGACACTGGATGCTTCCTCGAGAATGCTTGAGCTCCTGCATAAAAAAATAAACACTTAGTTCCGCGAGGTGAGCGGTTTTCTTAAGTGTAGCTGAACAAAGTTGCATATGCAATACATACTATTTATTTAAACATAATGATTCTATAGTTTTTTTATGTGGTTCATTCCATGTAAAGGAATCTCTGGAATTCTAGTAGAAATAGTGTTGAGTGGACTTTACAGTTAAAATAATTCAACATGCTTGAAAACTGTTGGGTTTTTGTTTTAAGGGATAAGACCACAGTAGAAGTTCTGAAAAATCGATTTTTTCCCTAAAACGGTGCTTTATCATCATAAGAATAAGTTACTATTCGATTTATAGCAGGCATTTTTTTCACCGAATTTGAGCGTATTACGTGAGCCCACCTCTGGCACGGCCAGAGACATATGCAAAACTTTAAACGCGTTTTTCTCGAAACAGCTTCTTTCCAATTGGCATGACAAATAACTTCAACGATGTTGACTCGATTTACTTCAAATTTAAAAGTTATTTTTCTAGTTGCATTTCGCAGAGAAGTACGTACAGAATTTCTGATTAATCGAAAACTTTTTATTTTATGAGCAGTTTTATACGAAATTTTTCACTGAAAATTCAAGTTCAAATACCTACAACTTTTGAGTAAAACAATATTTTTTAAATTCCGGACGTACTTCTATAGGTATTCTAATGTAGATTGACAAGAATTTTTGTTTTTTGATCTAGGTAAAAAATTGTCGATGCTAAATGTCACGCCGCGGACTGCCTAAAAAAGATAACAAAAGAAAATATTAGTAGTCGGCCATATTGTACATCGAAAAAATATATTTTTTTCTAACAGCTTGATATTCATACTAAATAGATGTGTAATTAATTTTATAAGTAAATCACTTTTTCATACGAAAAAAATTGTTAAATTCGCACATGATTTTATACCCGTTACTGTGGCCTAACCCCTTAAGATATACGCCACATAGCGGGTCTGTAAAGATCCTAGGGCTAAGTTGCAGGAGCACGGAACCCCAGTACCGGCGCCTCCAGGGAGTGAGCCAGCGGGCTCCCGGGCGTCGTCATCAAACGACTGCAGTACCATGGAGGTTGGCCACTTGGCCTCCATGGCGCACAATGTTCCAAGTGAAGAAAAGGCAGAAAAAAGTGGAAACCAGAAGAAGATTATGAAGTTGGTGGAGAGGCACAGAAAGACGCTGGAGAGCCTAGCCTCTTTTATTCAGCAGAAGAAAAACCTCCACAAAGAGATCCACCGATGGGTTCCTATGCTTACCAGTACCTGGAAGGTATAGAGGAGCTGGTAACGTGGAGTGCAAAGCCACAGGCAGCAACGTCGACTGGAGGTACGCAAACCAAGCCGACCATAAGCCAAGCGAAATCGACTCTCCCTAACAAGGAGAGGAACGATGAAGGCATGGACGTGGACGGTACCTCAACGCGAGTAAGCAAGGCGAAGAGGAGAAAGCGGGTTACACCGATGTCGACCGAGGGAAAGGAGCCGAAGAAGAAGCAACCGGAGGAGCCATTGGCTGGTCAACCCGAGGAGAAGAGAGGCGAGAGATCAGAACAGAAGTGGCAGACTGCGAGAAAGAAGAAAAGATCGCACAAGATATGCCAGAAGCAGCCGCAGAAGCAGCCGCAGAAACCTTGCGAACGGCCGACTCTGCCCAACGCTCTCGTCATCCACAAAAAGGATGACTTGAGCTATGCGGAAAACTTGAGTCGTATATAGAAGGATCCGTCGCCCAAGGATGCAGGTGAATGCATCCAAAGGTACGCAGAACGAACGCGGGAGATCTGCTGATCGTTCTGAATAAGGAGAGCTCAGCCAAAGCACCGCAATTGCGAAACCATTTCGAAGGTGTTATTGGCGAATCAGTAACGGTCCAGAGTAAAGTCCAAGAAGTTGATCTGGAGATCAAGGACCTGGAACAGGACGCGACGAAGGAGGAGATATCGGTAGCCGTGCAGAGTGTCTTGGGTCCGGACTATCTAGCCACGGAACACTCTCTTAAGTCTCTGCGTAAAGCATATGGCGAGACTCAGACCGCGGTAATACGACTCATGGTGCCTGCTGGCCGGAAACTTCTGGATACAGGAACCATTCGAGTCGGCTGGTGTAATTGCAGAATCCGAGAGGTGGTGAGACCGCTAAAGTGTTTCAAGTGCTGGAAATTTCGACACTTATCACGGGACTGCAAAAGCAGCGTCGACCGGGCTAAAGACTGCATCAAGTGCGGTAATACTGGTCACAAAGTTGCCGAATGCACAGCAATCGCAAAGTGTGTCATATGTGCAGAAGCGGGAGATGGGGCACCCATAGCCCACATCGCAGGTAGCAGCCGATGTCCAGCGTATACGCGGGCACTCCAGGCTCTCCAGGCACTCCAAAAACGATGCTAATGAGAGTACTCCAGCTCTACCTCAACCATTGTGAGGCCGCACAGGACCTGCTCATGCAGACTGTACGCGAGCTAAAGCCTGACTTGGCGATACTCTCGGAGCCATATAAACATCTAGATACGCAACCCTGGCAATCTGACGCAAGTGGGAAGGCCACAATTTGGTCCTGCGGAAAGCTTTTATTTCAGGATCTTGCGAGTCGGATGGAAACTGGTTTTGTGAGAATAAAAGCCAAAGGAGTTCATTTCTACAGTTGTTACGCCTAGCCTGACAACTGATGAGTTTGAGAATGTTCTCGACAACTTAGTCGCAGACGCTAAACAACGCTTTCCGGTAGCCATAGCCGGAGATTACAACGCGTGGGCTGTGGAATGGGGTAGTAAAGTGACGAGCAGGAAGTGCCAAGCCCTACTTGAGGCTATGTCCTTATTGGATGTAGTACTACTCAATGCAGGTACAAAGCCTACTTTTGTTAAAGGTGAAGTCTCCTCTATAGTGGACCTTACTTTTGTGAGTAGTAGCCTGGCAAGAGGGAACCAGTGCCACTAGGTAGTCAGTGATATCTACACTCACAGTGATCATCAAGCGATTCTCTGGGAGATTCGTGGAGACTTTAGCAGAACAGCGAAGCCAACGAAGACAAACGAGAAGGGCTGGAAAGTGAAAATGTTTGACGCGGACTTGTTTCGTGAAACTTTTAACACCAGCCCCCTCGCAGCGGCAAGTGCAACCGATAAGGTCGACGTGGTCATGCAGAGGGTCATCGAAGCATGCGATGCCACGGAAACGTGATGTCGACTTCCGACCGGCGGTACACTGGTGGAGCGAACAAATTGCCGGCATCCGAAGGGAGTGTCTGGCCTGTACTGGTCATGTACAATGCGTGTCTTAAGGAAGGAATCTTCCCGGACAAGTGAAAGTGGCAGAGGCTAGTGCTCCTCCCGAAGAGGAAGAAGCCACCGAACGAACCTTCATCCTATCGTCCGCTCCGTATTTCGGATACCGCGGGAAAGATCTTCGAGCGCATCATCCATAACAGGATTGAGAAGGTCGTAGACCCTTTACTGGCGGAGGGCCAGTTTGGCTTCAGAAAGGAGCGCTCGACTCTGGATGCCATTAACACGGTGGTGGACCAGCCGCAGGAGTCGACTGCGGGGAAACGATGGACAAGAGGGTCTAAGAAGTACTGCGCAGTTGTCGCTCTCGACGTCAAAAACGCTTTCAACTCGGCGATCTGGAAGTGTATCATGGATGCCCTAAAAACATTAGGGGTACTATGGTACCTACTGAGAATAGTGGCGAGTCACCTATGTAATAGGTGGCTCATGTACGACACAGAGGATGAACCGAAGACGTATAGAGTGACTGGAGGAGATCCTCAGGGCTCTGTACTTAGACCGCTTCTGTGGATCATCATGTACAATGATGTAACGCTATTACAATTGCCGAAAGGAGTGTCCATCGTAGCGTTCGCAGATGACGCGGCACTGATTGTCATCGCCAAATTCCTGGAGCAAATCACTGCACTCTTCGGCGAAGCTTTCGTCAAGATAAAGAAATGGATGTCTTCTGTTGGACTGCAGCTTGCAGCCCACAAAACAGAAGTACTCCTCGTATCCAGCAGGAAGGTGATGGAAACGGTGACGCTCAGGGTTGAAAACGCCGAAATCACATCCCAACCGTTCATTCCGTACCTGGGTGTGATTCTCGACGCGAGGCTGAACTTTAAAGAGCAAACCGAGCAGATCAGCGGAAAGGCCTCTGTGGGGACTACTACACTGACGCGGCTCATGCCTACTGTCGGTGGTCCCAGACAGAAGAGAAGTAAACTGCTGTCATGAGTAACGACCTCGGTGCATATGGCATACCCATATGAACTGATGCACTGAAAATCGAGGAGTACCGCAGGAAGGCTGCAACAACGTATCGCGTCAGCGCTTTGAGGGTAGCCTGTGCATTTCGCACTGTCTCCGAGGACGCTATCAACGTTATCGCGGGAATGCTGCCCATTGAGGTGCTCGCTGAGGAGCGTAGATCGAAGTACCAGCAGAAGGGAGCTAGAAATCCCAGTTATGCAGGGACGGAAGTGAGAGCAACCAGTTTCAACCAGTGGCAGACGATGTGGGATGCCTCTACCACGGGAAGGTGGACACACCGACTAATCCCGAAGGTGGAGACATGGGTGAACCGTCCACACGGGGAGCTCAACTATTATCTCGCTCAAGTGATCTCAGGATACGGCTGTTTCCGAGCTAATCTCTATAAGTTTAATTATAAAGATTCCCCGGACTGCCCAGCATGTGCAGCGGTCGAGGAGAACGCTGAGCATGCATTGTTCCAATGTTCACGTTTCAGTGCCTCCCGCGCGATAGTCGAGGATCAGCTGGAGACACGTATCACCCCGGACAACCTGGTGGAGTTGATGCTGAAGTCAGCAGACGCATGGACAGCGGTATCGGCTTATGCTGTCGCAGTAATAAAGGAGTTGCGACGTGTAGAACGCGCGAGGAAGAAGACAACGCCGGAAGACCAGGCAGTCATACATGAAATAAGCGACACGAACCCCTAAACGACTTATACCATCTCGAGTGGAACGGGGGATGTAAGGTCGTTTGACAACACTGCAGGAAGAGCTATGGCTAAGGTCTCTCCCGAGATGTAATACCTAGCGGTCGTCCCGCGGAAGAATTTGCAAGGCCGCAGAGGAACAGGGGTTTTTAGTCGGTGCAAGCCCGACACACGGCAATTATTTGCTACGGTGCGGAGGCATTTTCCCACTAAACCTCTTTAAAAAAACTATTTTATATAATAAATAAATATTTATATAAAGAAGTTCCCACTACTCGCAATTGGCTGTAATTCTTGACTAACCTAGGCATACTGTGTGTTTGTGTGATAAAACCCTGTTGTACGATTCAAATATATAGCCACATATGTATATGACTGAAACTGATTTTAAAAAACTGTTAATTATATTATACGTTTCGAATATAGATATATGCATACTTTAAACGCTAATTTGGAAGAGTAAATATATCATAAATAAATGAATTGGTTCCCTGTATTCACATTTAACTTCAACGTATTTGAAATTCGTATGCTAGGTCTTTGATTGATTCTGCTATTCGATAGTTCCAACGTTGCCACCCGCCAATACTTACAGCTCAATAAACCTCACTTTTTCGTAAACGGGACACATATTTTTCATACTTTCTCATCAATTAGGTCGGTAAGCTGTCTTTTTGTCGGCAATATTACTCTGTACAATATCCGGCACACAATATTCGTTATTTGGGTCACTTTCTTCACATACACGTAAGCTATGCGCGAGAAACGGCAATGGGAACGACGTCACCCCATACAACGAACGGTCAAGCGAACGTTGACGTAAATTAAAAATGTAATATTTAATAAACGACTGCGGCAACCTCCGTTTTCCTATTGCCAGTATATTTAGGAAATATACCTAGTAAAATTTTGATTAATATCTATTCACCCCAATATTTTTTAGCAACAACCTTAATTACATTTGTAATACCGACTTTCTTATTACGGTCGATTGCTATGGCATTCAACTTATATTGCCCTTCCTCAACCAAATAGCAAATGGCATTGTTGAGGAGACTTATAGTAATGTTTAGCCTCCCATCACGCTTAGATAATTTTTCGCACATTTATATGGAACTCTTGCTTGGTAAAATGGATAAATCTTTATGTTGGATGGCAATATGAATTCGATCACTGTTATCAAAAGTCAAAGATGCCCGTAGCTAATGAGCGGATGCTTAGAATGGATGATAGATTCATCAGGGAACACGCGCGCCTGAATTTTTAGATTTCTTTCTTCCATAGCGCGATGTACAGAGCAGAAAGTAAATAATGTTTCGGGCACTTTCGCCCTACACTTAAAGATCCGTATTCTTTAAGACATTTAGAGGTGTTAGCACTTTGGGTGTTGGCTGACGACTAATTATTTGTACCCATGATTAATTGTCGTTGATTGTGGATCTATTTAAAATTACTAGATGCGCCACTAAGTTCCCGGGTTTCACACATGGATGGCGCTAGCGACACATGTAGTCGGCATACAGGTCTGAAATTGGGTGTCTTTATAGCTTGGACATCTGTTAAGAATATCCAGTCGTAATATAAACAAATATCGCAACACAACGACCTTTTTTCTAACCTGGAAAATGTCAAAGTTTGTGCCAAATAAACAGCATTTGCGGGAAGCATTGCTGCTCTCTCTCTCTCTCTCTCTCTCTCTCTCTCTCTCTCTCTCTCTCTGTCTCTCTCTCTCTCTCTCTCTGAGAGAGAGAGAGAGAGACCATCCATCCATCCATCCGTCCGTCCATCCATCCATCCATCCGTCCGTCCGTCCGTCCGTCCGTCCATCCATCCATCCATCCATCCATCCATCCATCCATCCATCCATCCATCCATCCATCCATCCATCCATCCATCCATCCATCCATCCATCCATCCAAATTTATGGATCCATCCATAAATTTCCATTACTCATAACATTCATTACATAAAAAATTTCCATTACCCATTACATTGGACTTTGTAATGTAAAAAATGTTCATTGCCCATTACAAGGTAATGTGTAATGGAATTTTTTTACATTACAAATTCGAATGTAATGAATAATGGAATTTTTTACATTACTGAAGTTAATGTAATAAGTAATGCATTACATTTTGATTACAAATTCCGCAACCCTGCTTCGAATGAACCGTTTTTTGTATTTGTCTTGAAATTTTCGATTTTTTATTGGTCAAAAAAACCCGGAAACTTAGTTGCGCACCTAGTATACGGTTTACGCCTTTATGTAGGCATATAGTGATTACTCCACCGGAGAAACATACTAAATCTCCATCCTGATCTACTATTCAAAGCTGTACTGTCAGTCATTCGGTTCGCGATTGGCAGATGAATGACATGTGGTGAAATGACAATGATCTTTTGTCCTGGCAGCACAGATCGGAAGAATTTAACAATTGCGTGTACTTTTTTGCGTTTACATAGGCACCAGCGGTAATGTTGCATGCAACGCGTGTAGGACGTTCACTTTGATAATCGCTACTGTAAGACTATATTCGTGTCTTTCATTGGCTTCCAATTTGCGTGCTGTGAAGCCTAGTTAAGGTCCAATGGAATCGTTGGAGCGTTTGTCCACCGCCGTCGTCACCGAGAAAGGATATTATTTCGGACTGAGTTCACAACGTCGTGACGGCGATCGTGTGTCCAACGCAACCGATCTCGGTGGTTTAGTCTAGCATCCCTATCACAAGGTACAAAACAGTGTGTCGTCGCCGACAATCTCGGGTGTAGTAGACAATTACAAACGTCTTTTGTATTGCCGGCACTTCGACCAGTCACGATCTCGGGCCGAGTTCTAGCGGTAGCGCCGAACAACTCACAATTTCGGTGGCCGAGATGACGCTCTGATGAGGGACGTGCAGTGTACACGCGGTCATCACTGTTGCCAACTTAGCTACTTTATAGCTAGATTTAGCAATTTTTTGATGTCAGGCAGCTACAATTTCTCGAAACTTGTAGCTAAACTTTGTAGCTACTTTTTCTAGCAACTTTTGGTTGTTGGCCAGAGCGGTGAAAAGAAAAAAGTGCCGGCCGGGAATCCCCGAAAAATAGACTAGTAGCAATGAACGCCTACAAGAGTGAGCGAGATAACGTATCATGCGACTTGCTTACTTGTTCGTATGAAAATTGAAATCCGAGCGGAATCACTTTGGGGATTCCCTTGATTGTCTGACTTTGGCCTGTTGGGATTCCCCTTTTACTACTTTTATACGTATGTGTTTCAATTTCATTTTATTCTTTTCATTCCATCGATCGTCATCGGTAGACTCAGTTCGTTGGTCGAAATAAAATAGTTGGTTCAAGTGAAGGAAAATAATATTCAAAGGGAAAATGGATTTACCGTTTAAAAAAAAGGCTTACGTCCAGAAGTATAGATCAGAGTGGGAAAAAATGGATGAGTTCAAAGGCTGGTTAAAACCATCAAGTGGAGACTTAACCAAAGCATTTTGTACATATTGTTCCATGGAAATAATTGCCAAGCTGTTTGATATTAAGAAACATGCCCAGACGAAAAAACATAAACACAAATTGGAACTCAAAACAGGTAGGTGTTATAGTTCAGAATTTTATTTTACTTCACCTAATCATTAACCGATTCACACTGCTGGGCACGGCTATAATTTCCACGCGTGCCCTGTACGAATTTAGACTTTGCATGAAGTTTTTACCTTCTCGCAAAATGCTCATGATCATAGACAAACGATACAAGTCAGTGTTAAAAAATGAGACGAACGTTCAAACCACTAAGCCATCACGGCTTTATCTTTAAATTAAATATAAATTGGAAATAATATTTGTATTATTCCCATCAGTTTCTCGACAGTTTCCAATTTTATAAAAAATTATAATTATTATTATCTTTATTTACAGGTAATAAAGAGATTACTTTCAAAGTTATTGCCAAAGAAAGTTCAAGCAGGCCTTGTGATGCAGCTGAAGGTGCTTTGACTTTATTTATCGCAGAGCATTGTTCTACTATGAGTGTGGACCACTTGGGCGAGCTATGCAGCAAGTGCTTCAAAGATTCTAAAGCCACTGATGGGTTAAAGTTACATCGAACGAAATGCACAGAAATAATGAAAAACGTGTTAGCCTCTCACTTTCGCCAGGAACTTTTGGACGATATTGGGAATCAGAAGTACAATATTTTACTAGATGAGTCAACAGACGTGAGCGTCAGCAAACATCTTGGTCTTGTAATTAGGTATTATAGCAATAAACAAAAAAAAAATAGTAAGCTCCTTTTTGGAGCTGGTTTCTATCGAAAGAGCAGATGCAAAAGGCATTGTGGAGGGTTTAGTTGCTTGTTTGGAGAATTACAAGTTAAATATTAATCAAATGATTGGTATAGGTACAGATAACGCATCAGTTATGACAGGGATCAACAACGGCGTTCATGCTATATTAAAACGTGACTATGGTCTTCAACATTTGATACTGATACGCTGTGTCTGTCACTCATTACAGCTTGCAGTGACTCAAGCGTCTGAATTTTCTCTGCCAAGAAATATTGAGTTTTTAGTTAGAGAAATTTATAAATGGTTTTCTGTTTCTCCAAAAAGGAGAGATGAATATAAAAAAATATATGAGCTTATTAACTGTGGAGAAGCACCTTTAAAAATTACAAAGGTGTGCGATACTCGTTGGCTGTCGATAGAGCCAGCAGTTACAAAGATTCTATCGCAATGGGAAGAGTTGAAATTGCATTTTAACTTGGCAAGGGGAAATGAAAATTGTTACGCTGCTGAACTTATATACAGTATGATTGAGGATAATAGAAACTATTTATATTTAATATTTTTAAGAAGCATTTTGAATGATGTTCAGATTGCAATTAAGGCATTTGAGAGCGAATACTCTAACCCATTAAAACTGCTGAACACTCTAAAAACACTAATACAGTCAGTTAGCCAAAGAATTTTAATGCCAACAAGATTGCAGAGAAACATTTTGGATCCCATAACTGATACAGATTTAAACCCTAGGCCGTATCTTGGTTATATATTTGAAAAAGAAATATCTAAACATGCATTTGATACCGAGACTTCAAATGCAATAAGACAACGCTGCGTCACATTTTTAATGCGCCTGGTTACCGAATTACAACAAAGACTTCCAGATAACTATAAACAATTAGAATCTATGGAGTTACTAAGTCCTGAAGAAGCAGTAAAACCCGTGAAAACAAACGATATTATGAATCTTGCTGAAATTTTGGGATTCACACCAGAAAGAATAGATAAGATAATGCAACAGTGGCATATTCTTCAATCGTTCAAATGGGTATCAAGAAATATACAAGAAATTATACCGTTTTGGGTGGAAGTTAAAAAATATAAAAATGCTTCTGGAGATAATATACTTGACGACATAAGCGAACTCGCTATAGCATGTCTTTCACTTCCACATTCAAATGCTGAGGTAGAAAGATTATTCTCCCAAATGAATTTAATAAAAAATAAACAAAGGAATAGAATGAGTTTAGTTACTCTTAATTCTATCTTCTGTATAAGAGATTCGCTCAGGAAAAGCGGCCAATGCTGTCACAACTACGTCCTTCCTAAGTCCGTACTTGACAAAATAGGAACTGTAGAAAAATATTCAAAATCAAGTGGAGCTGACTCAGCTGCACAAGATTTATCATTATTTTCCCAGTGTTCACAACCTTTTACATCTTCCTCTAGTATTTAATTGAATAATGTTCCTTTTTAAAATTGTCAATTAAGTAGTTATATAGTGTTATATGTATAATAATATGTGTAATAAAATTTAAAATTTATTATTATAGTTTATAGCTGATTTATTTGTGTTTTATTTTGTGACTTACATTTTAAATGCAATAAATATTAAAGCCTTTAATAAAATATCGCTGTGTGATTTCAAGTATTCATGTAAAACGGTATTTATTTTTACTGGGAAATTTAGCTATTTCTAGCTACTTTTCAGGACGAACAAACTACTCAATCTAGCAACTTTCTGTAAAATTCTTAGCTACAGGCCTTCGGTAGCAGTTGGCAACACTGGTGGCCATAGTAATGCATTGTAGTATGTAGTATGTATCGCTACTTCAGCGACGTCATCTCGTTCTCGGTGACTTCGGCGGTGGACAAACGCTCTTAGGCTGATAATTTATATCATGTTCACCCTCGATTTCACTGCGCAGCCTATTACTAATAGGTTTAATGCGGATTTTTGTCGTTTTTACGTAATAACTCTGTGCAAATGTATCAATACCCTCTATTTCATAGCTACTCGCAGGTATCGTCAACATCGCATCACCTTCGTAAAGTTTACTATGGCAATGTCTATATTGGAAATAGAGTTGAAGGTTACCGATTTCACGAGACGGAGAGAATAATTTTTGTGTGGCGAAAATTCGATGTGGAAAAGCATTGCGCGTCTACTATGGACGACGGGTCAGATATGATCAGGGTTAAACTATTCAGGGTCAATTTACCATCATCCATCCTGCTGGTAAATTGACAACTTATTCCCCCTCACTTGTCACTAATCTATAGTGTATATTGGTCGTTGTACTGCAATTGTCGACAAAGAAACTTTAGACACAAATGTCCACATACAATTTCTTATAGTCATAATTTACGCTACCAACACCAAAACGTCTCATGAGTTCCGATAGTGGTAGAAGATTGCCGAAGCTATCAAAGTACATGACTTACCATTTAGTCTTTTTGTAAGCGACCCAGTGTGTGCCAGAATCCACATTTGTATCCAAATTCACAATTGCTGACTCACATTTGAGTGGTTCGCTTATCGGCAATGTATCGCGAATATCAACTCCACGAAAGTGTGGAATCTTCAGACTTTTCGCATATTTGAGTAGGGGGATGTCGGTCAAGGTTCGGCGAGCCAGCGTTACTCGTAGTTTTTTAGCCTGATATAAAGTTCCAATCCATGCTCATACGGTTTCAGATTTAAGCTCTTGCCCAATTCATTAATTGTCCGATTGGCGCGCCTACTTTTATCCAATCCACATTTCGCCGCTTGAGCAGCATTGCAGCTTCAGCCCTACTAGCTGCTCCATCTGACAAAGCACCAGCAGTACTTAGACCCGCGAAGATACCCATCTTCGCGGGTCTAAGTGTTGTGGAACAGGAACGATAATAGATTACTAATTTTACGGGATAGTACCTGATGTGTACGCACTAGGCCACTTTTCATGTTTACAGCTGCGTGAGGACCCGATTTAGCGCCGATTCCATTACTTTATGCGATTCAGGACTTTCAATTATTGTCTGCTTCACAGCTCCAATGATCTTTTTCAAACAAACACCCATACGGTCTGCCTTCATTACCATTCTAAATTTTTTGTCACCTTCATAATATTGTATACGCTCCAAGCATTTGCTCCCTGAGCGTCTCTAGCGGTAACGCATGACCATGCCTGATCGGTTGGCACTTTATCATGTTATAACACTTTATCCTCAAGATTAGCCAGATTTTCCGAAAATGCAATATCGTGTTGGTTGCAAGACGTATCCATTCGATTAATTGTCGGATCACCGCAAGCACGATACTTGGCCAGCTTTGTGACTGGTCCGCAATACTGGTAATCGGAAAGATGCAAGTCAACGGAAAATTTGTCGATTAGGGGATTGAGGAAACATTTACCACTGTTGTCAGACACGATAGACTCTGAAGACTAAACTTATGAACGATCATATCTAAAGTCAGTGCTTATGCGGGATCATATTCAAAGCCAGTACACGACTGACGGACAATCCTTATGAAAATCCTATTTGTATAATTTTTCCATTATTCGTATATGAGTTGATGTCGAAGGAGCAAACTCTCAGAGGCAGACTTCCCGTAATAAATTTCAATGAACTTGTCGAAGATAGTGGGACGAAGAAGAGGCAAAAACGCCATGTGAATTTATTGCGAGATCGCATATGTGCATTGTTTTGTGGTCATTCGAATGGTAGAAAAACAAAAGCGTTTCTCTCTCTCATAGTACATCCCAATGGTTTGAGATTTGAAAACATTTATCATTCCAAATCGTTGAAGCACCCAAAGATAAGCTTGGACGATCACTTGAACCTGTGAGTGAAGTTTCATATCGTGCATATTATTTATCTCTGATGATATAGCGTGTGGACAGCATGATGATGTTACATCCGTCTTTCCTATGGATAGGTACAAGTTGGTCGGCAGTTCCTATCGTTGTCCGACGTACACGCGTATCCCCAAACACCCCGTGAGAGATAATGCAATTTTCGTGGTACTTATCCAGTAGAACGATATAAATCTTCAACTCATGTACAATAATCGTGTTAATACGGATATGCTTCACATGTGCTTTCGAACGTGCTTGAAATTCCGAAATTCGACAAGTATGTTTTGTCACGATCAGCAAGAACAGCAGAATTAATAAAGGCCGATATAGGCAAGGTTTTGATTATTTTCCGATCATTAATCAATGACTCGTCGTAGGTGATTGGAGAGACAGTATTGTGTATGCGTTAATAGTGACAACAAGAGGGGCCAACAATTATTGACAGTAAAATGTGTATTGTGTGAAATTGCGAAGACGAGCGACGCAATCAGACGAAAACATCGAATGATCAGGATCGGAAAAAATAGTGATGAGCAAAGAATGCAAAATGTCTTTAAGGCTTTAGTGAAACGATTAAAGAAATTAGTGTCGTACAAAATCGGCGAAGTCGTAGTGAAAGAGAATAATAAAGATGAAAAAGCAAGTGATAGTGTTGAAAAAAACTCCAGTAAATAGCGTGAGACATCAACTGAAGAAAAAAATACAAGATTTCTTCAAGAGCGAAATACAAGATTTTTTCAAATTGGTATATGACGATGATGATGAGGATGATTCACCATCTTAAAATGTCAATGAATCAATCAGTAAATATTCCCTGTTGTTACGAACAAATAGATAGGCTACCTTGGATGTTCCGTATGAATTACGGAACTTCAGGAACGACAAATTAATAATTGTTGATTCTCATCATATTCGTGTGGGTGATGGAAATTATCCGAAACCTGTTAGATGAACGAAGGTGCTGAACGTTTAAGCTCTAACACCGGATGATTAAAAATATCGTGATGCACAAATCTCGAAATACCATTAAAAGCACACGCATAACATTGATGACAGTGAGCTGCCACGTGTTAATAGTCTTAAATTCAAAATAAAATATATAACATCCAATCTTAACGCTGTACTCCTGTAATCAAACGGTTAGTAGACTTGAAGATTCATCCTACAAACATTCTTGGACAATTGGATGCAAGTCTTCTTTCTTTCCCCGTTCCTCTCGCAGAAGAGCGAGAAAAAGCACGCTCTCTCGGAAGAGCCATATAAACTTGCTTGATGAAAATATCCACGTCGACATCTGGGTATCCGTCGTGTGGATGAGACCTGGCAAACTGATCAGCTCGCCAGGCCTCGTCCAAGGTCTCGCCATCTAACGCCATCTAACGCACATCGAAACTTCAAACATAAATTTCTCCTTACCCTTATCGACGCTTTTTCAAAATTCGCCTGGACCGTGCCGAAGCACAGTAAAAGCGGTAAAGATTCAGCAGCCGTAATGAAATCGAAACTCATTGAGGGGCTCATACCACAGAATTTGCACATAGATAAAGGAAAATGAATGAATGCTTCCATTTTTCAATCGCTAAAGAGAAAGCTTAATATTACCACGTATTCAACGTATAGAAATTTTAAAGCATCAATTTACGAGCGTTTTATATGTATCCTGAAAAACAAAGTGTGGAAGCAATGTAGTCTCCGTGATAATTATAAGTGGATTGATATTCCCAATGATCTAGTTGCTAAGTTGAATACTTCGGTACATTTTAAGTGAAACCAGTAAATGTGATGCAGGTTTTCAATAAGACAGCACCGACATTCAAAATTAGTTATAAAGTGAGAATCAATAAATTTAACAGTCTTTTCGAAAAGGATTACACGCCAACTTCGACAACAGAAAGATTGAGAATATAACGCGTGAAAAACACGCATCAAAAGCTTCTTGGTGTCAAATACGTCGATACCTTTCTCATTGAAAAAGTATCGAGCCAGCGAGGTAATCTAATGTTCGTTCATGTCAATACATTGATATTGTCTGCCAATGTGCCCGGAAATTGCATATGTAACATTTTCAATTAGTCGTTTGTCAAGAATTATGCAAATTTGTCGACTATAATGTTGATAAATTTGTAAGAATCGATAAAGCATATTGAATCTTATGTTTTAAATCGTCTGCAAGCTGAACGTGCTTTGTAAATGAGGTGTATTTCTCTTATGGTAGTGAAAGCACATCAATTCTGTCTTCGAATCAATAATGAAGAACTACTGAAATGTCAAACGATTGTTTATCATTTTAGTTGCAAATAGAATGGGCGAAGCCTCTATAACGTCCAGCCAAACGACAATGATCTCGAACGCGTATATCATCTTGCACAAACGGTTCTAACACGCTCGGTATTAAATATATTATTGAGACATTGTTGCATAAAATGTCTTTTTTGTGCGACTTGGGATTTAAACTTTTGCTAGATCTTTAAATTGTTCAATACACCATGATACAGAATCAGTACTGCGACAGGAATAATATAAAGATTCGTCCTATGCATAACACACGTAGCATCCCATATTAAATGCTTCCTGCTGTTGATACATATCATCCGCTACGTCCTTCTCGTTAGTCTTCGCTAAAAAGCACTCCAAATCAGCATTTACAACGAAAGGATGACGGTCTTCTGTATTTACGAGATAAAAACATTTGTAAGAGTAACGAGCCTTCCTTTATTGCTGAAAGTTTCCTGGGTGTGCACCATATATACGTTTGCCACACACACGCACGCACGCAGGCACGCACGAACGCACGCACGCACGCACGCACGCACGCACACACACACACACACACACACACGCACACCGCAACTTCGTCAGCGTAGACGTCAGCATTTTATCAAGAGCGGAAATAAACGAATACAGAAAAAAAGTAAGGAAGAAACAAAGCAGGTATGGTGTCTGTTTCTCAAGCACGGCTGTAGACCGACTGACTGAGGTAAGTTTTGGGTTGCTTGTCTTCCGAACTATATGGCTTTACATTATATTTCTGTAGATAAAATTTTATGATATATGGTCTTCGGCAGGCACATGTAAGTTTCTGGCCCTCGACACTCTTGAACAGCCCACATACAGTCGACCTCGAGAGAAGCACGGAGTGACCAAATGCATTCCCACTACTTTCAGGGTTTGGCCTTGTGGCTTATTAATTGTGATGGAAAATGCCTACTTCGATCGGAATTACAACTCTATCAGCACTACACGAAGTTATGGAAACAGCTACTATACTTTCTGATACGATTCAGAAACCTATGTGATTCATCTGTTTCGTATGTGAAAAGCTGTTTCAAGGATTGAACTCTCTTCAATAATTTAGGAATTGCTCCTTTCCCTTCAGACCAACACTTGGTTTAGCGCTCCAATTGCTGTTCTCTGGGCGATTGCCATTGTTGCGGTGTCTGGACAGCTCTCAAGCTGGCTGACCGCTCAGCTTGCTCTTCCCGCCGAGCTTGAAATTGTCGCGGTGGCTGGGCAGCTCCCAAGTTGGCATGCCGCTCAGCTTGCTCTTCGAGCCAAGCTTGACATTGTTGCAGTGTGTCTGAAGCTCTTGAGTTGAGGTGCCGCTTAGCTTGCTCTTCGCGCCGAGCTTTCGATTGTGGCAATGTCTCAGCAGCCCGATTAGACGCATTTTTTTCGCCGATCGTCCGACTGCTTCGGCGTTTCTGCAGCTCCGCAAGTCGATTGACGCCTAGCATGCTCAATCCTACTAAGCTGGCCAAAACTTGAAAACGTTACAAATTTGGCCGAAAGTCATTACGGGGGTTTTCGGGATCGCTGATTATGAATCCGAAGTCAACATTTGAAATAAAAACAAAATGGGGGATTTCAAATGAACCACTTTTATAGAGAAAGTACAAAATAGATACATATGTTGTATAATACGATAAAACATACAATCGGTTGACTTAAAGTAGTACGAGCGCGCAATCTTGATTTCTATACATTTCGTTCAAATTTCAACCAGACATTGTTCATATCATTATACATGGTTAAGTGAAGTTTCGGAACAGCCGACTATTTAGATTGGGAGTAACCCGGTGCGTTGGTCTAGTGGTTAGCGTGCTGGCCAGCGGATGAGGAGGTCGCGGGTTCGAAACCCAGTCGCGTACTTTCGTCGGGAAATGTTTTTCTTCGACATTTTTTGGCGAAAGACGACTAGTTCCGTGACTGGGAAGCGAACTTGTAACCGGCTGTATCGGTATAGGTTTTCCGCAGTTTCCCTATACCCATGGCAGATATGCCATGGTGAATACGATACAAACGGAAAAGTCGGCTGCGGCCGCAAGATGGGGGGGGGGAGGTGTGGAATGGGAGGTAGGGGAGAGTTCTGGAATAGTTGATAGAGGGGGTATGGATGTGGAATGGGAGGTAAGAACGAAGTTAAGGCGAATTGGAGCTCGTACAAAGAGGAAGACCCTGTACGGCTGGAAAACGAACAGACAAAAAAATAATTAGTTTGGGAGATAATGGGTGTTACAATTACAACTTTTAACACTGCAGGGTCTGCATTGAAATTTAGACAGAATAATTTTCCGTAACAAAGATTTGTCCCCTATAATAAGAAGACATATGGCGACACCGCAGAACAGTATTGTTCAATATTTCGAGAAAAAAATAATTATCGTGTTCTAAAGTTAAAAATTTTGTGATAAAAAAATATTTGCATTATAAATATGAATATTTTATATTGTTTATGTTATGTTCATTAACAAATAAAAGTGTTGGTTCATTCATAACTAACAAGGAATATCCCTCAGGTGTCCGCCTCCGATTTTCTTGAAACTCATATATGTGATAGAGCATGGAAAACTTTGAGACACGTATTCTTTTTGTCGGCGGAAAAACGGATTTAAGGAGGAAAACCGCCCCTCGAAGAAAGGCGTGTCGAGGGGTGATTTTGCAGTTTCACCCAGAAGCAATCCACCGATCTGAATGAAATAAAAACGAAAATTCTTCTAATAAAAAGCGATGAAAAATCCACTATGAAAATGTTAAGAAAAAATTAAATTAGGGGGTAAACCACCCCTCAATTTGCCTTTTTGTCACCCCACACTTAAGAGTGTTGTATGCAAATTAATAAAACAGGTATCATTTTGAAGGGCAATTAAAATTAAAGTTGAAGGGGTTTTGCGTTTTGGCGACATAGCAAATTTAAGGGGGTAAACCACCCCTAAGATAAATTTATTTATCATGGTCGTTTTTTCTGTGTTTAAAGTATATCCGCTGATTTTAAATATTTCTATAAGCTACAATTTAATGTTTTATCATATTTCAAAATTATTACATTCGTCTTAAGGGGTAACTACCCCTCTGACGAGAAACATCATTGAAGTATCCGCTTTCGATTTCGTTGAAACTCATATATGTGGTAAAGCAATGCAAACTATTAAACATGTTTTTTTTGTATCGGCAGAAAAACGGTGTTAGGGGATGAAACCACCCCTCAAAGTTTTCCCACAAACAGTCATCTGACAAGGGGACAGTACGGCAGTCGGATTTTTGTAATTTTTCGTACTCATGGTACGTGAAGTTCAGAGCTCGAATATTAATATCCCAAAGCAGTTCGACGCCATATTCAGAAATTTTCGAGAAAATTGACTTTGAAGTTTTCGAGCGCACTCCTATCCCACAAAGATGCAACGATATTCGAACCGGGCTCGTGGCGTACCCGGTAGCGCTCGAGTCTAGTAATCGCGGGGTCGCTGGTTCGAGTCTCACTTCGAATTGTTTTTTTTTTCATTTTTTTTTAATTCGCATACCTCCGTCATTTAAATATCCCGATAAATTTTTGTTGTATATAATCACATATTATTATATATAATTAATATAATATATCTATATATGTTTATATATGGACAAAATCCATATATAGTTATTTATGTACAAAATTCATTATAGTTATACATAATTATATATTTTCTCATATATGATCATATATTATTTATATATAACAATAGGTGATTATTTATAAAAAATAAATAAATAATCTCGGAATAAAAATCATAAAATCTATGCTAATTCACATATATGTAATTATAATTGTCAATGATAAATGCGTCTTATTTTTAATTATCTCTTGCTTGAAATTGCGAATAGGCGACGTAAAAATATCCAGTAATAATATTTACATAAACTCCCTTGTAGATTAATTGGAATATACGTGGGTCATTTGATAAGTACCTAGCCTACAAATGAAAACACCAAAATTTTGCTAAAAATAAAATTTATTTTTCAATGTAGTCTCCTTTTAGTTGAATACACTTGGCCCAGCGGTGTTCCAATTTTTTTAACCCCGTTGAAAAAAATGTTATCTCTTGGTCTGCAAAATAGGCCTCCGTGGCGGCGATTATTTCGTTATTGGAGTGGAATTTCCTCCCGGCGAGTGAATTTTTTAGATTCGGAAACAAAAAAAAGTCGCACGGAGCCAAATCTGGAGAATACGGTGGATGGGGCAGCAGTTCATAGCGTAATTCGACCAATTTAGCCGTGGCGAGCGCGGAGGTGTGAGCAGGTGCATTATCATGGTGGAAAAGCACTTTCTTTCTCGACAAATGGGGCCGTTTTTCTTTTAACACGGCGTTAAATCGGCTCAATAGTTCGGCGTAGTACTGTCCCGTGACCGTCTTGCCCTTCTCCAGGTAGTCAATAAAAATCACACCTTGAGAATCCCAGAAAACAGTGGCCATCACCTTTCCAGCCGACGGGACCGTCTTCGCCTTCTTTGGAGCAGGTTCACCGGGTAAGGTCCACTGTTTTGACTGCTCCTTGGTCTCTGGAGTATACCAGTGAATCCATGTTTCGTCGACGGTCACGTAACGACGCAAAAACTCTTTTGGATTGCGATTAAACAGCTCCAAACACTGCTCTGAAGTGGTCACACGAATGCGCTTGTTGTCTGCAGTCAGCAAACGCGGCACCCACCTTGCCGACAGCTTCCTCATGCCCAAAGTCTCATGTAGGATATGCCACACGTGTTCTTCTGAGATGCCTACTATCACAGCTATCTCGTGCACCTTTAATCGGCGGTCTGACAAAACGATATCGTGTATTTTTGTCACGTTCTCCTCCGTAGTGGCTGTTTTTGGAGCACCTGGGCGTGGATCATCAAAAACCGACGTACGACCACGTTGAAACTCGTTATACCAAAATTTAACGGTCGCCATCGAAGGAGAAACATCCCCATACACTGCATCCAAGCGTTCTTTAATTTCACTGCGCGATTTCCCTTCCAAAAACAAGAATCGAATCACCGACCGATATTGTACTTTCTCCATTCTTTGAAAAATCAACGGACACACTAGCTTTCACACGCTCTCAAAAGAGAACTACAAGTCCGATCCGGCTGAAATTTTGTCAGTAGCCGTCTACAAGACGGTACTACACTATAGTGTATTTCTCTTGCAATAGTGGCACCATCTAGCGGTGAGGCTAGGTACTTGTCAAATGACCCACGTAAATAGAAGAATAAATGTTGAAATATGTGAGTTATATTCACATATTTCAACATTTATTCTTCTATTTATATTCCTATTAATGTACAAGGGAGTTTATGTAAATATTATTACTGGATATTTTTACGTCGCCTATTCGCAATTTCAAGCAAGAGATAATCAAAAATAAGACTTGCATTTATCATTGACAATTATAATTACATATACGTGAATTAGCATAGATTTTATGAATTTTATCCCGGGATCATTTATTTATTTTTTTTTATAAATAATCACCTATTGTTATATATAAATAATATATGATCATATATGAGAAAATATATAATTATGTATAACTATAATGAATTTTGTACATAAATAACTATATATGGATTTTGTCCATATATAAACATATATAGATATATTATATTAATTATATATAATAATATGTGATTATATACAACAAAAATTTATCGGGATATTTAAATGACGGAGGTATGCGAATTTAAAAAAAAATGAAAAAAAAAAAAAAAAAAATTCGAAATGAGACTCGAACCAGCGACCCCGCGATTACTAGACTCGAGCGCTACCGGGTACGCCACGAGCCCGGTTCGAATATCGTTGCATCTTTGTGGGATAAGAGTGCGCTCGAAAACTTCAGTCAATTTTCTCGAAAATTTCTGAATATGGCGTCGAACTGCTTTGGGATATTAATTTTCGAGCTCTGAACTTCACGTACCATGAGTACGAAAAATTACAAAAATCCGACTGCCGTACTGTCCCCTTGTGAATTAAACAAAATCGAAAATTCCTCTAATATTAAGCGATGAAAAATCCACTACAAGAGTGTTGATTAGAAATATAATTAAGGGGTAAACCACCCCTCCATTTGCCGTTTTTCACCCCACGCTTAAGAGGTTTATATGAAAATTAATAAAACAGGTATCATTTTGAAAGGGAATCAAAATTCAAGTTTACGCGTTTCTGCGTTTCAGCGGGACAGCAAATTTAAGGGGGTAAACCACCTCTAACATAAATTTGTTCATTACCGTCGTGTTTTCTGTGTTTAACATGTATCCGCGGATTCAAAATATTCTATCGCGTTTTTAAATTATTACGTTTTTAAATTTTTACATTTTAAGGGTAAACTACCCCCTCTAATTGTTTTTCGTTTGAAGTTTCGCGAAAGGTTTTACGAATTTTGTTAAAACTGTTTTCATTTCATCGGTAATATCAATTTTATGTTTGTGTGTGCAGGCATATTCGTTTTGAGTTTTAGGAGCGGTACTTTGGGAGTGGGGACCTGAGGCTGCCCCTTACTCATAAAACTCATATTTTCATATTGTCATAATTATATTTTCGTACCGAAATGTTTCTTCCTCTAATTCAAAAGTTTTGATGAAAGCATCTCCCATGCAAAGGTGCAATGCAGTAACAAAAATATACTAACGATACTATTAATAAAATTCAAATGGTATATATAAATATATTTGGTTTGTTCTATTTTTTATTCCGCGTAAAAAAAATCATATGCAGATAAATGTTTACGCTTCGATTCTTAAATGCGTAATTATCCAGAATGCTCCCGTTCGGAAATCTTTTATTTCTGTGTTTGAAGTTATACAATCAACGAACAGACCGATGTTTATTTGCCTACGTATCAACTTTTCTCGACTAACTGCAATAATTCATTCTTCCAGCGCGAATATTCTTGTCGCGTCATGACGCGATAACGATATTTGCGCAAAATTTGTATTCTACGCAGAATTTGTACACTGCGTATTAAACTGCAAGCTATTGTCATCTTGAACTGCAAGACGTTAAGGCACAACACCACTGTGACCCCCTGTTTTTTTTGCTATTTTTCAAGAATTTTTTTTGTGGGAAAAAAAGAGATATTCGAATTTTTTTTTCGTTTTGTTCGTTGTTTGTTAAAGATACATAAAAAAAAAATTTCAAATTTTTCACGCCCCATGGTGACGCTGGGGAAGCTCCCGCGTCAGGTACTGTTGCCTCTGCAGTGTTTCGCGGCACGCAGCAGAACTCTCTTCAAAGTCGATCTGAAAAAAAATACCGAGTGTTTTCGTTAATAATATGATATTTTGAAGAGAAGTACATAGGGATTTGAAAAAATATTGATTTTTAAAAAATAGGCACGCTTTTGAAATTAAAGGACGATTTTCAAGCAAAATTTCTCGTCGAAAATAGGCTATAACTTTTTTTATTATTGAGATTTCGAAAAAATCCTATGTACTTCTTTAGATAATCTAGTTTTATTGATGCAGTCCAAATTTGAAGTCGATCGGATAAAAATTGCTCGAGTTCTGCTGCGTGCCGTACTCAAAAAAGTGGTTTTGAGAAAAACGCGTTCAAAGTTTTAGGTTTGTTAATTTATGCGATAAATTGGAAAAAAATTGTTTACCTTTAATCAGCGATGCCGGCACCATATAGCTGGCCTTCAAGAAGCAAATCATTGTCCCTAGCATCTTTTCTCGAACTTGTAGAGGCTCTTCTTGCCTCTTTTGCAGCGTCTGTGAGCGAGCGCTCCGCCAGCTCGATCCGCGCTGCGTCGGTTTCAACGCAAAAATTGAAACAATTTGGGCCGATAGTTATCCCCAACGTCTCAAAAACTTTCATGAGGCTTCTCAGGCCATCATTGAATAATAATACCGCGATATCAGCTGCAATATCGACGATTTTTTTGCTCCCGGACTGACACTTGGGGGCTATTGCCCAAACTGATTTGTTGTAGCTTTCGTTGTTGTTTTGCGTGAAGCCGCCCAAACAACGCTGCAGCAAATCGTCTCTGCTCAAATTTATATATCCCGGTATACCTGCCGACCCTGAGGCGCGCAGCTGCGCGGGACCCCGAGCGTCACGGAGCGCTGCACCGCTCCACAAAATATTCAATATCTCCGAAAATAATTATTTTTTCGACCTGGGTCCAACGGCATCTTAATCTTAAATGTATTTTTGATTTTTCTAGATGGTTTTCAAAAAATGTTTACATTTTCGGGTAATGTGTGATTAGCCTCTAGCAGTTCAAGTTGTCAATAGCTTGCAGTTTTATCGCTTGCTTTATAAGACGGTTAGCATTCGGATTCTTTCATTTCACGTTAAAGTGAGCCAAAAACAGTATACTGTGTGTTGGAAAATACAAATTTCATCAGCCATGAAAGTCAATCTAATAAACGTTATCAAACTTCTACTAGCTACGTTTGAAGCTATGGATATTTCACAAACGCCGGTTAACAACGCGGAAATTGAACTTGCGGACAGTTTTGAGCAAATTTTCATCAGTTCCGTGTTAGACTATAATGGAGTTGAAATGATAGAGGAAGAAACGCTCGCTTTTCAAGAACCATTTAAACAGTACGAAGCCAATGCTGTAGAAGATACCGTATGGCAAAAGGATACGGGTGATAGTGATTCTGACGCCTGTTCCAGTGATGATGAGGTGAACTACGATTACAAAAATAAAGCAGTTCAATACTGGAGGTCTGGTAAGACAAAAAACTATAGCTTCAAAACCGTCCGACAGAAATACAAATCTGTCAAGTCTGAAAGACAATTGCAGCGCTGGGTACATCAGCTGAATAAAGGCGGTACTTATAAAGAAAAGCTAGCGCAAATTTCTGAATATACATTGAAGAATATGAAAACTGCTCTAGATGCTGATTTCATTATACATGATATTGATCTTCAGAAGTGGGGGCTACAAGCCGAAAAGGAGATAGGTTTCAATGATGTGCGATTTAAGACCTCTCATAATTGGCTATGGAATTTTAAAAAACAGCATCGCATTGTATCAAAAAAAAATCAATAAATTTGTAACATGCAAAACTACGGGAGAAGAACGTCTACGGAAAAATGCAGAAAAATTTGTCGCCGATGTTGCACCACTGATAAAAAAGTATGGAACGGAAAATGTGTATAATTCGGATCAAAGCGGTTTTCATGTGGAAATTCATTCGGTGCGAACTTTTGCAACGGAAGGAGAAAATCAAGTTGAATGCGTTGTACAGTCAGTTTCTTCAATAACTCACAGCTATACGATTCAGCCTACTATAAGCGCTGAGGGGAAATTACTTTCCCCACTTTTCATCGTTTTGAAGGAGACGAAGGGTGATTTCGGACCACAAGTAGAGAAAGCGCTATTTCAAGCAGAAAACGTCTTTGTATTAGCATCCAAATCTGGAAAACTTACTTCTGGTACGTATGCTCACATATTATAATGAATGATTTTTTCTTAATATGAAATGTAATTGATGTCAACATTAGTATTTTTTTTAAATATTGAATGTGTTTTGTGTTAACAGAGCAGTTCAAAACCTGGTTGGAAAAGGTTTTCTTTCCTAACGTCGGGAGATATAGCGTCTTATTGATAGACTCCTGGAGTGGACACTGCCCTAAGGTTGTTCATGAAGCGACACCTCGTGATAAGAAGATAATCCCAATGATTATTCCAAAAGGTACAACTGGAAAAATTCAGCCGCTCGATTTATTTGGATTCAGAGTGTGGGAAAATTTCGTCCGACATTTTTCAGACAGTGTAATATTATTAAAATCTGATATGAATTTGCACTTGAGGAATAATATAATTAAACTGCAATCACTTACACACAATCAACTCTCATCACCGCGGTATTCTAATCTTTTTAAATATTCATAGTATAAAAGTAATTATATATCTGAAAAACCAGAAGATTTTAAAAATCCTGTTACCTTTGGTTTTGGTGAATCGAACTCACATCGTGAAATACCCGGTTGCAATAATTTGGCCATTATCAGATGTGCATGGTGCAAAAAGTCGTTGTGTTTAAAGCATTTTTTTGACGACTATCATTATTGCAGGAATTATGAGCCATGATTGTTGATAGTTATCATATGAAAAAAAAAGTATATGTCACGAAAAAATGATTTGGCGGCATGTAACTGCGATACTTTTCACAAATACTATTAATTAAATCAGCTGATTCCCAAATGAAATATGTCAAAATATATTAAAAACATGTTCGTTTACCTACTGTAAAACCCTCAGTTTCATTATTATGTTTAATTAAATAAAAGGTAAAATAATAAAAATATAAATTCCTCCACAAAACTACGTCGCTGGCTATATTATCACTTGATCCAGGCGCATCATCGTTCCGAAATATACGAAGTGAGTCTATAACTTATTCTGGAAATTATTATAATTAATGATATAGTAGAAGTGTATGTTTATTTCTATGGAGATGCTTAATGGACATGCATATTAAAATCGGAAGCGTTTCGACACGAAAATATGAGTCTTATCAGTAAGGGGTAGCCCCAGATCCCCACTCCGAAAGTACCGCTCCTAAAACTCAAAACGAATCTGCCTGCACACACAAACATAAAATTGATATTACCGATGAAATGAAAACAGTTTTAACGAAATTCGTGAAACCTTTCGCGAAACTTCAAACGAAAAGCAATTAGAGGGGGTAGTTTACCCTTAAAATGTAAAAATTTAAAAACATAATAATTTGAAAACGCGGGAGAATATTTCGAATCCGCGGATACATGTTAAACACAGAAAACACGACCGTGATGAAAAAATTTATGTTAGGGGTGGTTTACCCCCTTAAATTTGCTGTCCCACTGAAACGCAAAAACGCGTCAACTTGAATTTTGATTCCCCTTCAAAATGATACCTGTTTTATTAATTTTCATACAACCCTCTTAAGCGTGGGATGAAAAACGGCAAATGGAGGGGTGGTTTACCTCTTAATTATATTTCTAATCAACACTCTTGTAGTGGATTTTTCATCGCTTAATATTAGAGGAATTTTCGATTTTGTTTCATTCAGATGACTGTTTGTGGGAAAACTTTGAGGGGTGGTTTCCTCCCCTAACACCGTTTTTCTACCGATACAAAAAAAAACATGTTTAATAGTTTGCAATGCTTTACCACATATATGAGTTTCAACGAAATCGAAAGCGGATACTTCAATGATGTTTCTCGTCAGAGGGGTAGTTACCCCTTAAGACGAATGTAATAATTTTGAAATATGATAAAACATTAAATTGTAACATCCAAACTGTAAATTATCTTCAGATACTTCCTTTTCTATATTTGCATCGATATTGATAAAGTCTCTTGAAGTTGCTTTGCACAAATAGCATCGTTGAGTAGACGTATTATACGTGATAGCATTACAAACTTTGCCGTCTACCATGGTGAAAGCAAGTCTGAAAGAAACTTTCATTTCTTTTCCATCTATGACCTTTTCGAAAGGGACAAGATTGTTCTCTTGCTGTTTAATATAATCCATTTTCTCACGAGTGGCTTCAGGACTCTCATGAAAAAATTGGATCCTAATCGGTCTACAAAAGCGAGGAGATGACGGCCTCGGATTTCTCCATACAACAAGTCTGGGGTTTGTTTCTTGGTCGTCTGATACAAGCTGCAATGGAACGATTGAGGTAGAAAAATATTAGCATCGGACTTGCTTCCATCATCATTGGTGAACTTTCGCTCGTACGTACTTTGACCAGAAGTTCCATCGCAGCCCCACTTACAAATTAAATTCAAGTTACTAGCATTTTCAGGAGACAAACTTTTAATAACATCCATTCGTGTTAATAATATTCTATCAGCTGTGTGATTCAGCAAAGACTGCAATTTTACCTCAGCACTACATTCATTGACAGAAATATCTAACTGAGGCGGACAACATCTAAGCTTGGATTGATATGGCAATTTATACGGTGGAAATAAATTACAGCTGTTCTCTTTGCTTCTATTACGAAGCCCCTGTTATTGTGATTTCGACAATTTTAATTCCGCTATGAGCAACAGAGCAGCATCGGCAGATAAAGTCGTTTCTTGAATCGCATCTATGTATACTTCTTAGCTTCAGATGGGCTCCCCAATCCCACTTCACAGATAATTTTCGCAGCATCTCCCAGATTTCCCAAATGAACGAAAGCTCATTTGAGTCGCATACGTCAATTCTTCCATACTATGTCTTGCGCGTAATTCTTCAGTCCTCCTTCGTTTTGTCCGGTCACTAGACTTTGCAAATTCTGAAAAAGGCCAACCCGAATTAAGGGGTTTTTCTGAAGATTGTTTAGTTTCTTCGAAAGAAACAAACACGCTCAACCATTCAGAATATTTTGCAGCAATTTGCCTTCAGTTCTTGATGCTTGCTGCCACTTTTTATGCAAGTCAAGCAACAACTTGCGAAGGACCGGTTTTGCATTGTCTGATAGAGCAAAGGGGCGTTGCAATTTAGCAGACATGAAATTTTCGATCCCTGCATATGTTTCAGTTGCTTTGTCATTCAAATGCCCTTTCAATATCGAAAAAATGTCCTGTCTTGTCAGGCCACATGCTTCACGTTCATCAGCGACAGATTCTAAATTTGGAAAATATAATATCTATATAGATGGATAATTCCATATTCAACTTCGTTACTATTATTTATTCCAAAATATTATTTGAAAAGAAAAAGAAGATATTTATAAAAATGAATTACGTATCATAGACCTCAATACAATGAAGACCGTAGACAAATTCAAGAAAAAGAGCAAAACATTCCGCGTCGTTAATGTACGAAATTCAGAAAACTGTTTTACAATGCAAGAACTCGCACCAATGACACAATGACAGCTAGAGGCGCAAGTTTTTATTTTTTTTCATTCAATAATATTTCCATCTACAACATGCGATCGGTCAAGTCGCAGAACTCTATAGAGCTTATAAACTTTTCTCTATGTGTTTAAAATTTTCCGTTGTAATCTTCCGTTCATTTTCGCACAAATGATTCGTTTATTGTTATCGTATGAACTATTATTATTAATTTTGTGTTATATAATGATTTTTTACTTACGTGCATTGCTTATTCCATTTAAAAAATTGAAATCGATTGATTTTTAGAAATTTGGCGTCCTCTTGAATATAGCGTTGAAATATTTGCTTACTGCACGACGCGTCTCGTTCGATTGAGAGTCCCCTTTCAACTATCCCACAGTAGCAGGTATAAGGGAGAGGGCGCGCTGAAGCCTGGAATTCGACCTTCGGAACCTTACCTAACCTAACCCACGACTACAAATTACTGGAAAGTAAACTCTATTTTTCGACTTTTGGCCAGCTTTTTGGGATTTGGCCTCACTGTGCGACGTTCCACACGACATCATTCCCATGCTCATTCGATCAATCTTACAACACGTTCGAATCGTCTACATAAAGGGATTGCAGAAATCTTTGTGGTTGAAAAATTCACCGACCTAGCAAAGGAGATAATCGAACTGTAGACTCTAGATTGCCCATCGTTTCAGAAGCTTGCACCAAAAGTGCCACGAAACAACGAATATCCCAACCCATAATTCAAATGTGCCTATGAAGATGTGAAATGTCTGCAAAGATAGTTGCAAGAGGATGCGGGAAAAAATTTCTATTGATTGAAAAAATTTCTTTAAGTGACAAAAAAAATGTAAGAAAATAATTTGTTTTAATACAAAATGTTACACATTTACACCAGATATCCTCTAAGCACTGCTGTCACCATCGTCTGGATCAAGCGCTTTGGTAATCCGAAACACGATCTTTTTGCCATGGATTCGCTGCCGCCTCGTAAAGTTCGTAGAATTCCAGGCCGAAGCAGATCTCCTCTGCTAACATGTCGTTGAGCCTTGGTGATGAGTGAATTCGAGTTTTTACCAAGACCCCATAGCGACTCAGGGTTTCTTCACCGGGAGAAAATCGGCATTTTTTCACTCGCACTTGAAGCGGTCAAGCGATACTCGACGCCTTCCTCCTTGCCGATCAGTCACGGCATTCGCGAGGTTCGTTTGACAGCTTATCAAATTCCATGCTGTGAAACTTTCCACCGGTGTAGACGATGCAGATATCTCCATCGTTGACAAATTCTCATCAAGAGCTCGATAGCCTATTTTTTCCGTGAATCACCTACAGCCCCGTATTATCCGGAATGAACATTATCATTAAATGCCACACTCCCTTTGATCTGTGGAACATTGGAGGGGGAGGACCTTTTCGAAATTGATCTTCAGTAAACTTCTTCAAAGTTTGAGAAACATTTTGAATCTCTGAAATTACTCATGTTGACGGTGACGTTATACTAACAAATATTTTTCTAAACACCCCCACTTATAGCTTCGGCTATACCTTCCACATGGCGGCTGAGATACGATTCGACCAGTGTATCGATATCGCATTTGATTGGGGGGAGGGGGTATTTGTCAAGCGCAGCATCCGCAGGATGTGTGTGTGTGTGTGCGTGTGTGCGCAAACGCGTGCATGAAAATGGAATGTCGTCATCGCTCGCGTATACACTATAAACAGCGGTCTTTTGACATTGAGCTGTTCATTTTCTCCTCTTATCTTACTAAATTGAGGGCAATGGCGGTCCTGTGTCAAACGTCGAACTATTTCACGACAAACGTCCGATGACTCACCACCCACAAACGTTTGAACAATTTCTACATCATACTCTACAATATCAGGGTTCAGAGCGATCTTGAATTTTATACTCCTTTTCCCCGCCACCACTCTTCACCCCACCACTACTCCATTTCCTCATCAGAGATCTCTTGCACTGGCAAATAATCGATGCAATATTCAGTCTCGTCGGCTTGGAGGACGTCTATCGATATGATCCCTGTCCTCAGGTCTGTTCCAATGCTTGTAATGTCACGTCCCGTAACATTTTTTTTTGTTTAATATAAATATAATTATTTTTCTACGACTCTGTACCTTGTATCTCCGTGCGGTGTCCGGTGCGAAACGCTGACAGTGGGACCGGATGTACCCGATCGAATTCCGCTGATCGAGCATCGCCTGATCCGCAGGTTTCGACCATGGGACTCCGGGAGCGAACAACTTTCCGTGGACGTTGCCAAAAACCCCACCAGGCTAATAGCGACCGAGCTAACGTCGGTCCGGTGGCGGTAAGTATGAACAGTTCCGATTTGTCCAAGGTTCGCTCCTGGAGTCGGAGAAAACTCCTAGTAACAGCAGTCCTCGCGGCGGTGTAATAAGTCCAGGCTAACAACCCGGCGGACCCGCACAGAGGCGTCAGTCTACTATTTACTATTTATTTTAACTTCCATTATTTCATCACCAAAATAACCTTCGAATCAGTGATAAAGGTGCGGAGCCTACGTTAAAACCCCGATCAAAATAGAGAACCCATAAGTTCAACGTGCGATGTGCGGGAGAGAATCGCGGGAAGAATTGTCCCCGCGGAAGAGCGTGCTAGACCGAGAGTGAGAGAGAGAGGGAGCGAGCGACGCGGGGGAAACTGTCCCCGCGTAAAGGCGTGATTACCCACGAAACGTTGTAAGTAGGATTAACATAATATAATAAAATATCATTTTAGGGGTAAATAAGCATTTACCCCTAAATAGCATTCGTTAGAATTTGTTTCCCCACTTCCATTTCCACAGGAGAGTTTGCCGGGCCCGTATGGGACCCGCGGCTATCCCTTTTACTTAAAAGAAATTATATTGAAGAACCCAAAGGTAAAATAACATCGTCGCTTCTGGACGTAACAGTAACATGGAAGATACGATATCACTTCAGCGTTCGTACGACGATGCTTAGGCAAACGATCCCACAACAAATAAATGAATCGACCCCAATGCGTCAGGAGCAAAGCCTTTGGAATATTTTCAAGATCACCCATCGTCAGCTTCCACGACTCTTTGCAGGGATTTATCGCGTTCATTACGTGCGTTCGCGGCAATATCCTTTCGAAGAATGACAACTATGCTCGCATAAACAATGTCGAATTCTTAGAAAAACTCTGACGACATCCTGCCGCCATTTTGAACCCGTTTCAAAACTCATAAATCACTCTCAATGTTTTAGCACTCTTCCGCCGACAGGTTTTATTAAAACAATATCGTAAAAAAATCACAATCCAACACCTCAATTCTTTCGATATACGTTGACAGGTTTCAACGGGTCAATGTATAAACACATAGCTGCCGACTATTGAGGTAGGGGGGGGGGGGTGCTTTGCCAAACCACGGCAAGGGCCCGATTACATATTACCGACAAATGTTGAAAAACAATTTCTGAGCAATCACCCCCCCCCCCCTCTTCCGCTCATCGCCCCCTCCTTCTGGCGGGAGGGGAACTCCCTTTTACTCCAAGGCACTCCGACTCTTTGTCAGATGCTGTGCGGCCTCGCTAGGAGTTGGACGGGTGCCCCCGTCCTTACACCCCCCCCCCCCTACGAGGGCGGATGGGAACACCATCGGTCGGCAAGCAGGGGAGCCCTACTGTCAGTCGGTAAATAGAGAGGCATCGACAGTCGATTCTGACTAACCAGTTGGTAAGTAGGAGACGCCTGCCACGAAGTCGGTAAGTAGATTCAGTATCGGAGCTCTGAGCCCAGATGATGCAGACTATAACGTTTGCGAAACGCCGGCACAACGCTGAACCTTAACACGGCCTCCATCCGGAAGCCACATACTCTTCTCATTACATAAAGCGCCGTGAAAGCCTTAAAACTAAAATTCGGCAAAAAACATGAGAATAGGTGGTATAAAGTAGATGATCAATTAAAAATGACGATTTTTTGTTTTATATTTTAGATCAAAACTACGACTGCTAGAATGTAAAGTCACAAAAAGATAATAATTTAATTTCACTAAAATGGACAATACTTTTTTTAAATTAAGTGATTAGTTTTATTTTCTCTAAAAAATAAAGGAGCATGGTGCATTTTTTGGTTCCCTACATCAGGTTCCCCGCTTAATAACTGAATCCTACAATATGGGAAATAAAATGTGGTAATTGATAAAAATAAGGAAATCACACTTCAGAGAGGAATTTTTATTATTGTCGTATGAACACAACTCGGAGGCATCTTTGGCCAAATTAATATTGAGTCTTTTAAAGGCTGGGTACAATTTCGTCATCGATTGGAGAAATTTGAAGCAATCCCAAAAGAAACTGTCAATATCGCATGGCTGTTGATCCAACTCGCATGATTTGTTTCGAATATCACTTTAGCTAAATAATAAATAAGTATAGGAAAGCATTTGCGGTTTCGTTTAAAAGTATAAAATAGTGCTACAGCAGAAAATGCTTTTGACTGTTTATAATCTGTCGCGTCCCGAAACAGGCCGCTATAAGTAACATTACGTTCTAAAGCCAGAATTGGATTTTTTTAAAAGACCACGTATAATACAGATCTCATACAGATATTTCTACTTCTGGTTGAATAGGAGACAGATTGTCACTTCAGCTGCTTTATCCACAAATTCAATTCCCAAAATGTCTAAGTAGGCCGAAGCTAAAATAATGAGACTATTCTGTTTCAGAAATTTAAAGAGCATGTTAATTCCTTCATTTTTCATGCCGAAGGGACCTTTTGAAGTGGTGTTGATGTTTGACATAACCATTTGCGCGAAATTATTTTTTGTGTTGAAAAATAAAATAATGGTTGCCTAGTTTAAAGCCTGAAAGCCACGTCGAGAAAAAGCAACTCCACGGTGAGCACCTTCTTTTTGTTTCAAAGTCACTTGTGAAGACCGTAGTTAACAAGAAAGCCAACCCTAACTAAGAAGCGAGAGTTGTTCGGTATTTCGGAGCTGTTGTATTTCATTGAACATATCTGTCGAATCTGTCGAAGCTGCTGTATTTCATCGAATAACATCTGTCGACTATATGGCTGGCCTATCGTGTTTAGTCATATCTGTGAGCAAAACTATATTCTGATACCAAATGTAGTAGATTTAAAATCGAATGGATTCTCCGTTGTACCGGGGTTTGAGAAAATATTTTTCACTAATTGTAGCCGGAGAGCAGACTGCCTTAATAAATATTTTTTTGCCTCGATTTTTATGAGTATTTTTTAAAGTATTTTGAAAGCCGTCCTAGGGTTGAGATGTACTGCGAGTATGGCGGTTTCATCGGGGAACGTTGCGACTAAAGTATGGCGAGGCATTGGTAGATCGGCCGGATATAGAGTGTATCAGACAGGTCCAAGTACACTGTCTTGCCAGACTCCAGAGTTGATTGGGCAGAACTTTGAATGGCCGTTTTCTTGTCGCACTTAGAATTGCCTATCAGTTAAGTACGATTTTAGCAGTAGAAAATATTTGGGAACATTAATCTTGAACTCATAATGTAACCCAGGGGCCCAGACCCTGCCAAATGCCTGTTGAATGTTCAAGAAGACTGCAGAACGGTACTGTCTTTTCACTATCGAGTTGGAAATCGCGTTGAAAACTCTGTTAGCTTGCTCTATGGTTGAATGATGTTCTCTGAATCCAAACTGATGTCCAGGGATGACATTCGCGTCGTGCATTAGTGTTTTCACTGTTTATAGAATAAGTTTTCAAATACCTCCGATGGGACTTATGGGCCGATAGGATGGTGCTAGGTTCGGTAGTTTTCCAGGGTTTAAAATCACAATAAGTTGTGCAATTTCCTATTGACTGGGGATGTAAGAGTATCGGAGAACAGCGTTTAACAGATTAGCTAAATGTACCACATTTTTTTAGGGAGTTCTTCAACTATCTTGCCGGTGATCAAGTCGTAACCAGCAGATTTCTTGGAGTCAACCTCCATCCTGATTGTAGGTCCAATAAGGTACCAAGGTAAAGGATATTCTAGCCCATCAATAATTTCCTCGTCATCTACGATGGTAGGAAAAGGTAGACTAGACACTTTTACTAGATGTTGTGCGATCGATTTGGATTTTCCAGCGTCACTTTTGGCCCAATCGCCATTAGATATCCCAATAGGGGGATTTTTATTGGGTGGATCGTCAGGCATTTGGTAGCCCTCCGAAGTGAATACTCTGTCCTGGACGTATTGGTTAAATTGATTAAGTATTGTTTAACGCTGCGATTGTTGAAAACGCGAATTATTATTTTAAGGGGTAAGGTTACTGTGACCCTGACAGATCGCAACATCCAAGCGATGGGTCTCAAATGACCATTTGACACCCAAAAAAACGGTGTCGACACTAATTTGGGTGTCGACACCTAAATAATTTAGTGTTGACACCATATTCGTGCACGTGCATGAATTCCGTGTCGTGGTGGCTTTTTTGAGTGTCAACACCGAAATTCTGAAAATTTACAGTGCCCCCCCCCCCTTCCTACATACCATGAATACAAGCATATGTATGCCCAACTTATTTTTCAGTTCATTCTAGGATATTGGGATGGATTAATGAAAAGAGGGAATTTTTGGAAGGTTTAACGATTATACGAGCAATAACATTTGAAATTATTCTTGGAACGTTTAGAAGAGCGGTACAATTTACCGATCTTTTTTATTTGAATCTTTTATGTTACCAGTATTTATAATTTTATTAAGAATGTAATATACGCGTACACGAATTCATGGCACATAACGTTTTACATTTTATAACATCGATGGTATTAACTAGTCCGTTTCCCAAGTATTGGCTATTTTTACACCGTATTCAATGTTATCCAATCTGATTATTATAGCAGGAGCTATTATATCGTTTTTGAGAACGAATCCTCTTGTATGTGCTTTCAATTCCTGAATGTGTTTGGCTTCACCCAATGAACCATTATCTTCGTAAAATTGAACAAATACCCCATTTATTATTTGCCCTTCGTCATTTATGAAGCTCACTATTGATAAAATTTCGGCGAAATTATCAGTGACTGTGCATATATATTTGTTGCAACTTTTAGTATTGTCACGCTCACAGTGTCGACACCGTCTTTTTGGGTGTCGACACTCAAACCAGTGTTGACACCGTTTTTTTAGGTGTCGACACCCACATCAGTGTCGACGCCGTTTTTTTAGTGTTAAAATTGTAATTTGACACCCTACATGTGACACTCAACACCAAAAAATTACGGTGTCACGATCTGTCAGGGGAAATATAATAAACACTCGTTCGTCGCTTGAGGAGACTCAAATTGAAGAAGAAAATCCAACTTATGGTGCAGAAATCGCAGATTGAAGGCAAACTTATTATTACAATGATAGAACGATGCTAGTAAAACGTTGAAATCGTTTTTTCTCGAAACTATGTTTTTCAAAACGTGTACACGATTTCTTGACATCTAATTAACAGATTGACTTGACATCTGGTACGCTAATTCACTGTAATAGTAGTTTAGTCTTAAGCGATATTTTTGTTTTTAACCTTTTTTTAATTAGTTATTCACACTAACGATGTCATTTTTCCTCGAAAAATTGAAAAAAATCCAATTTCTTTGTTTGTTATTAAAACACGATAACAAAAAACTCGGTCAGGCCTTAGCCGATATTATCTATTTTAAAAAAACTGGTTTCTTTTTGTTTCAGATTAACTGGGTGGCCAAAATATACCGTTGAGCCCCTGACGTTCAAAGGTCCATCACGAGATTGTTTATAACTTGTTTGATTAATAATTTTTCTTCAATGAAGTTTGGTACATAACTTTGTTCGTTTACATACAAATAAATGTCCAAACGATTTTGCAATCATCTTACTCATTCCGTCATCATTCATTTTCACTAATAACCCTGATTTTCGGGCCATCACAGCAGCCTAACCCTTTAAGTCCGTGGGCAGCTTTATTGAACTTTGTTCTTTCCTCTAGATTCCTGCTTTGCTTCCTTTTGATTTTCCTCTTAGCTATCTAGCGAAAAAATGAATTAAAATAGCCTTCATCTGTTAATAACTTAGTGGCCATACCCTGTTGCAAAGGTCCGATAGGATCCTGTAGCCAACGATAAAAATCCGATACATTGATCTTTGGTCTATTGGCAGCACAGATAGTGGATTCTCGTAATTTATCTGGACTTACTGGAATGTTCGCATATACGGTTTCTATTTGGATAAACCGATATGGAATGTATCAGATTCTATTGTTTTTATGAGCAAGATGGAATCTATAGGGAACTACGTATGTGCAATCTACTGGATCAAAACTGCATTCTACACTGATTGACAAGTTGCGTGCACATATCAGTAGCTACGGATTTGATTTGAATATTTTTCTAATTGTATTTCCACAAGTTATAAATTTATAAGTTTCAAATGAACTTGACCGTTTGGAAGCAAATGTGCATAAAAACGGGAAAGTCCACGATTTTTTGCTATCAGATCTCGAATGCAAAAACTGATTAGTATAAAACTGTACTTATTTCGCCTTATGAGAAATGATAGATATATTAGGACCAAGTTTTGTATGGGATAGAATTTGTGATTCCATGGACAAAAACGCATCATTTTCTGACCTTTAAGTCAAAACTGACCTTTAAGTCTATGTGAATGCATATGCTGATGCAGATTACAATGTATCTGCGCATCTCGGCATTTATTCGTACAGTCAAAGATTCAGCTTAATAATGAAGCTCGGGTGTTTGTACGAAAATATGAGTCAAACTTATATCCGTTCGAACCAGTTTACTGTATCTATTTTAAATTGGCGTTTTCCAACCTATACAGATATCCAATGAAATATAGCATCTGCATCTATGGTAATGTATACGTAAGTACAAAACTAGTCTATTTGCGCATATATGTATTGATTTGTATTGTAAAAGATTCAGCCTCAAATTTTTTGCATTTTGAAAAATGTTAGAAAAAATAGAAGCAGACGGAAGCTCACACTAGTACGTGGGTATACTTCCGAAAAGCCAATAACTTTTGTCTATCTAGAATTTTGCACCGATTATTGTTGCTACATTTCACGCTCAAGATTTTTATCGTTACATTTTTTTTTCTTCTGAATATCCAGTGCACGCTAGGAAATGGCATAAAAAATTCAAAGACTAAACTAATCCAAAGAGTAATACAAAAACTAAGAAAAATAACAATAATGCCTCTACAGAACTGACAAGGAACATCCCTCAGGTGTGCGCCTCCGATTTTGTTGAAACTCATATATGTGATAGAACATCGAAAACTTTGAGACACGTATTTTTTTTTATCGGCGGAAAAACGGATTTAAGGGGGGAAACCGCCCCTCAAAGAAAGGCGTGTCGAGGGGTGATTTTGCAATTTCACCCAGAAGCAATCCACCGATCTGAATGAAACAAAAACGAAAATTCTTCGAATGAAAAGCGATGAAAAATCCACTATGAAAATGTTAAGAAAAAATTTAATAAGGGGGTAAACCACCCCTCAATTTGTCTTTTTTTCACCCCACACTTAAGCGGGTTGGATGCAAATTAATAAAACAGGTATCATTTTGAAGAGCAATTAAAATTAAAGTTGACGGGTTTTTGCGATTCGGTGGCATAGCAAATTTAAGGTGGTACACCACCCCTAACATAAATTTATTTATCATGGTCGTTTTTTCTGTGTTTAAAGTATATCCGCTGATTGTAAATATTTCCATAAGCTACAATTTCATGTTTTATCATATTTCAAAATTATTACATTCGTCTTAAGGGGTCACTACCCCTTTGACGAGAAACATCATTGAAGTATCCGCTTTCGATTTCGTTGAAACTCATATATGTGGTAAAGCATTGCAAACTATTAAACATGTTTTTTTGTGTCGGCAGAAAAACGGTGTTAGGGGATGAAACCACCCCTCAAAGTTTCTCCCACAAGCAGTCCACCGATCAGAATGAAACAAAATCGAAAATTCCTCTAATATTAAGCGATGAAAAATCCACTACAAGAGTGTTGATTAGAAATATAATTAAGGGGTAAACCACCCCTCCATTTGCCGTTTTCCACCCCACGCTTAAGAAGGTTGAATGAAAATTAATAAAACAGGTATCATTTTGAAGGGGAATCAAAATTCAAGTTGACGCGTTTTTGCGTTTCAGCGGGACAGCAAATTTAAGGGGGTGAACCACCCCTAACATAAATTTGTTCATCACCGTCGTGTTTTCTGTGTTTAACATGTATCCGCGGATTCAAAATATTCTCCCGCGCTTTTAAATTATTACGTTTTTAAATTTTTGCAATTTAAAGGTAAACTACCCCCTCTAATTGCTTTTCGTTTGAAGCTTCGCGAAAGGTTTCACAAATTTCGTTAAAACTGTTTTCATTTAATCGGTAATATCAATTTTATGTTTGTGTGTGCAGGCATATTCGTTTTGAGTTTTAGGAGCGGTACTTTGGGAGTGGGGACCTGGGGCTACCCCTTACTCATAAGACTCATATTTTCATATTGTCATAATTATATTTTCGTACCGAAATGTTTCTCCCTCTAATTCAAAAGTTTTGATGAAAGCATCTTCCATGCAAAGATGCAAAACG